>JAVSCE010005828.1:0-18860 GCA_032199065.1 Smutsia gigantea | reverse complement strand
AATTTGTGGATAGGAATGGAATCTTATGAAACAGAAAGAAATATAATGAATTGAAAAGGAATGTTGGGTAGTCAAATGGAATGTTATGCTATCAAGTGTAATGTTGAATAATATGACCAAATTTTAATGAATGGAATGGAATGTTATGCAACAGAACGGGAATGATGTGCTGGAATGTAATCGAATGTAATGGAATGGTATGGAATGTTTTGGAATGCAATGGGAAGTCATGGAATGGAATGGAATGAAGTTGAAGGCAATGGAATGTGGCATAAAAGTGTAGAATGTTGCGGAAAGGAAGGAAATGTCAAGAAATGGAATGGAATTTTGTTGTATGAAATGGAATCTTATGCAATGGAATGAAATAGAATGTTTTCTATGGAATGGAATGTTGATGAATGGTAAGGAATGTTATGGTATGAAGTGGAATGTTGATAATTAGAACCGAATTTTGAAGAATGGAAGGGAATGTTAAGTAATAATCCGAATAACGTGTTTGAATGGAGTAGAATGTTATGGAATGGAGTGCTATCTTGTGGAATGGAAAGAATGCTGTGGATTGGAATGGAATGTTGTGGAAAATAATAGAGTGTTGGGAAAGTAATGGAAGTTAAAGAAATGAAATGGAATTTTGTTGATTGGAATGACATAGAATGTTTGAAATGGACTGGAATGTTGCATAATTGAATGGAAAGTAAGGGTGTGAAGTGCAATGTTGATTAATAGAACCGAAATTTGGAGAATGTTATGGAATGTTTTGTAAAATAATGGGAATAATGCGTTGGAATGGAATCGAATTGAACGGAAAGGAATGGAATGTTTTGGAATGGAATGGTAAGTTAGGGAATGGAATGGAATGCTGTGGAAAGCAATGGAAGGTTTCCGAATGGAATAAGATGTGTTGAATCGAATGGAATAGTATAGAATGGAATGCAATACTGTGGAATGAAATGGAATGTTGTGGAAAGCAATAGAAAGGGGTGGAAATGAATGTACTGTGAAGGAATGGAATGGAATTTCTTTGATTTGCATGGAATGTCATGCAGTAGTATGAATTAGAAGGTCGTTTAATGGAATGGAATGTTATGGTGTGAGATGGAATGTTGAATAGAAGAGAATTTTGAAGAATGGAATGCAATGTTAGGTAATAATCGGAATAACGTGTTCAAATGGAGTCAAATGTTATGTAATGCAATGCTATGTTGTGCAATGGAATGGAATGCTGTGGCACGGAATGGATTGTTGTGGAAAGGAATAGAATGTTGGGAAAGTATTGGAAGTTAAAGGAATGGAATGGAATTTTGAGGATTGGAATGAAATGAAATGGAATGTTTGAAATGGGCTGGAATGTTGTATAATCGAATGGAAAGTTATTGTGTGAAGTTCAATGTTGATTAACAGAACCGAATTTTGAAGAATGTTATGTAATGTTTGTAATAGAGTGGGAATAATGGGTTGGAATGGAATAAAAAGGAACGGAAAGGAATGGAAAGTTTTGAAATGTAATGGTAAGTTATGGAATGGAAGGAATGCTGTGGAATGCAATGGAAGGTTTAGGAATGGAATAAGATGTGTGGAATTGAATAGAATGTTATGGAATGGTATGCAATGCTGCGGAATGAAACGGAATGTTGTGAAAGCAATAGAAAATTGTGGAAATGAATGGAGTGTGAAGGAATCGAATGGAATTTTGTGGAATTGCAGGGAATGTCATGCAATAGTATGAATTAGAATTTTCTTTAACGGAATGGAATGTTATGGTGTGAGGTGGAATGTTGAATAGAAGCGAATTTTGAAGAATGTAATGTAATGTGAGATAATAATCAAAATAACGTGTTCAAATGGAGTTAAATGTTATGTAATGGAATGGTATGTTGTAGTATGGAATGGATTGCTGTGGAATGGAATGGAATGTTGTGGAAAGAAATAGTATATTGTGAAAGGATTGGAAGTTAAAGGAATGGAATGGAATTTTGAGGATTGGAATGAAATGAAATAGAATGTTTGAAATGGGCTGGAATGTTCTATAATCGAATGGAAAGTAATGGTGTGAAGTGCAATGTTGATTAATAGAACCGAATTTTGAAGAATGGCATGCAATGTTTTGTAAAAGAATGGGAATAATGTGTTGAAGTGAAATCGAATGGAATGGAAAGGAGTGGAATGGTAAGTTACGGAATTGAATGGAATGCTGTGGAATGCAATGGAATGTTGCGGAAAGGAATAGAAGTTTAAGGAATGGAATGAAATTTTGTGGATTGAAATGGAAACTTATGAAACAGAATGAAATAGAATGAATTGGAATGGAGTGTTATTTAATTGAGTGGAATTTTATGCTATGAAGTGCAATGTTGATTTGCAGAACCAAATTTAAGGAATGGAATGGAAAGTTATGTAACAGAATGGGAATAATGTGTTGGAATGGAATAGAATGTTATAAAATGGAGTGCAATGGAATGCTGTGCACTGCAATGGAATGTTTCGGAATGGAATAGAATGTTGCCGAAACAATGAAAGGTTAAGGAGTTGAATGGAATTTTGTGGTTTCAAATTGGATCCTATGTAACAGAATGAAATTGAATGTTTGAAATGGAAAGGAATGTTGTGTAATCGAATGTAATGTAATGGGATGAAGTAGAATGTTGATTAACAGAAGAGAATATTAATGAATAGAATGGAATGTTAGGTAAGATAACGAGAATAATGTGTTGGCATGGTATTGAATGTTACGGAATGGAATGGAATGTTGTGGAATTGAATGGCATGTTATGGAAAGGAATTTAATGCAGTGGAATTCAATGCAAAGTTGTGGAAAGCAATAGAATGTTGGGGAAGCAATGGATGGTGAAGTAATGGAAAGGAATTTTGTGGATTGGAATGGAAAATTATGTAATGGAAGGAGATACAATGTGTGCAATTGAATGGGAAGTTCTGTAATCAAATGGAATGGAATGGTATGAAGTGGAATGTTGATTAATATAAAAGAAATTTTAAAGAATGTTATGGAATGTTTTGTAAAAGAATGGGAATAATGTGTTGGAATATAATCGAATAAAATGGAAAGGAATTTAATGTTTTGGAATGGAATGGCAATTTGTGGAATGCCATGGAATGTTGTGGAAAGGAATTGAATGTTAGGGAATGCAATGTTTGGTTAAGGAATGGAATGGAATTTTGTGGATAGGAAAGGAATCTTATGAAACAGAAGGAAATATAATGAATTGGAAAGGAATGTTGTGTAGTCGAATGGAATGTTATGTTATCAAATGTAATGTTGAATAATATGACCAAATTTTAATGAATGGAATGGAATATTATGCAACAGAACGGGAATGATGTTTTCGAATTGGGTCGAATGTAATGGAATGGCATGGCATGTTTTAAAATGTAACGGAAAGTCATGGAATGCAGTGGAAGGCCATGGAATGTGGCAGAAAGGTGTAGAATGTTGGGGAAAGGAATGAAATGTTAAGAAATTGAATGGAATTTTGTGGTATGGAATGGAATCTTAGGCAATTTAATGAAATAGAATGATTGAAAGGGAAAGGAATGTTGTGTTATCGAATTGAATGTGATGGTGTGAAGGGATGTCTGATTAATAGAACCGAACTTTAATGAATGGTATGAAATGTTTTGTAACTGAATAGGAATAATGTGTTACAATGGATTCTTATGTTGTGGAAAAGAATGCAATATTGTGGTATTGAATGGAATGTTATGGAATGGAATAGAATGCAGTGGAATGCAGTGGAATGTTGTGGAAAGGAGTAGAATTTTGGGGAAAGCAATGTTAGGTTAAGAAATTGAATGGAATTTTCTGGATAGGAATGGAATCTTATGAAACAGAAGGAAAGATAATGAATTGGAAAGGAATGTTGTGTAGTCGAATGGAATGTTATGCTATCAAGAGTAATGTTGAATAATAGTACCAAATTATAATGAATGGAATGGAATGTTGTGCAACAGAACGGGAATGACGTGTTAGAATGGAATCGAATATAATGGATTGGTATGGAATGTTTAGGAATGCAATGGAATGTCATGGAATGGAATGGAATGCAGTGGTAGGCAATGGAATGTGGCAGAAAAGTGTAGAATGTTACGGAAAGGAATGAAATGTCAAGGAATGGAATGGAAGATTGTGGTATGGAATGGAATCTTATGCAATGGAATGAAATACAATGTTTTCAATGGAATTGAATGTTGATGAAAGGTAAGGAATGTTACGGTATGAAGTGGAATGTTGATTATTAGAAGCGAATTTTGAAGAATGGAAGGGAATGTTAAGTAATAATCGGAATAATGTGTTCGTATTGGGTAGAATGTTATGGAATGAAGTGCTATCTTGTGGAATGGAAAGGAATGCTGTGGATTGGAATGGAATGTTGTAAAAAAGAATAAAATGTTGGGATAGGAATGGAAGTTAAAGGAATGAAATGGAATTTTCTGGATTGGAATGACACAGAATGTTTGAAATGGACTGGAATGTTGTATAATCGAATGGAATGTTATGGTGTGAAGTGCAATGTTGATTAATAGAACTGAATTTTGAAGAATGTTATGGAATGTTTTGTAAAAGAATGGGAATAATGTGTTGGAATGGAATCGAATGGAACTGAAAGGAATGTTATGTTTTGGAATGAAATGGTAAGTTATGGAACGGAATGGAATGCCGTGGAACGAAATGTAATGTTTACGAAAGAATAAAATGTGTGGAATTGAATGTAATGTTATGGAATGGAAGGCAATATGTGGAATGAAATGGAATGTTGTTGAAAGCAATACAAAGTTGTGAAAATGAATGGAGTGTGAAGGAATGGAGTGGAATTCTGTGGATTTGCATGGAATGTAATGCAATACTATGAATTACAATGTTGTTTGATGGAATGGAATGTTATGGTGTGAGGTGGAATGTTGAATAGAAGAGAATTTTGAAGAATGGAATGCAATGTTAGGTAATAATCAGAATAACGTGTTCAAATGGTGTCAAATATTATGTAATGGAATGCTATGTTGTGAAATGGAATGGAATGCTGTGGAATGGAATGGAATGTTGTGGAAAGGAATAGAATGTTGTGAAAGGATTGGAAGTTAAAGGAATGGAATGGAATTTTGAGGCTTCTAATGGAATGAAATAGAATGTTTGAAATGGGCTGGAATGTTGTATAATCGAATGGAAAGTAATGGTGTGAAGTGCAATGTTGATTAATTGACACGAATTTTAAGAATGGTATGTAACGTTTTGTAAAAGAATGGGAAAAATGTGTTGGAGTATAATCGAATGGAAAGGAAAGAAATGGAATGGAATGTTACGGAATGGAATGGAGTGCTGTGGAATGCAATGGAATGTTGCGGAAGGGAATAGAATGTTAGTGAAAGCAATGGAATGTTATGGAATAGAATGAACTTTTGTGGATTGAAGTTTAAACTTATGAAACAGAATGAAATAGAATGAATTGGAAAGGAATGCTGTGTAGTTGAATGGAATTTTATGCTATGAAGTGCAATGTTGATTAATAGAACCAAATTAATTGAATGGAAGATAATGTTATACAACAGAAAGGGAATAATATGTTGGAATGGAATAGAATGTTATGGAATGGAATGCTATGGAATGCAGTGGAATGCAATGGAATGTTTCGGAATGGAATACAATATTGCCGAAAGGAATGAATGGTTACGGAATGGAATGGAATTTGTGGTTTCAAATGGAATCCTACGTAATAGAATGAAATAGAATGCTTGAAATGGGAGGAATGTTGTGTGATCGAATGTAATGTAGTGGGATGAAGAATAATTTTTATTAACAGAAAAGAATTTTAATGAATGGAATGGAATGTTAGGTAAGAGAACGAGAATAATGTGTTGGTATGGAATTGAATCTTATGGAATGGAATGGAATGTTGTGGAATTGTATGGAATGTTATGGAAAGGAATGGAATGCTGTGGAAAGCAATGGTATGTTGTGGAAAGCAATAGAAAGTTTGGGAAAAGTAGAGGGTGAAGGAATGAAAAGGAATTTTATGGATTGGAATGGAAAATTATGCAATGGAAGGAGAGACAATGTGTGCAATGAATGGGATGTTCGGTAATCAAATGGAATGTGATGGTATGAAGTGGAATGTTTATTAACAGAAACGAATTTCAAAGAATGGAATGGAATGTTAGGTAACAGAATGGGAATAATGTGTTTGAAAGGAAACAATGTTATGCCATGCAAATGAATGGTGTCGAGATGCATGCAACGTTAAAGAATGGAATGGAATGCTGTGGAATGCCATGGCATGTTGTGGAAAGGAATAGAACATTGGGGACAGTAATGGGAGGTTAAAGAATGAAATGGAATTTTGTGGATTGGAATGGAATCCTATGCAATAAAACGAAATAGCATGGTTGATAAAGAATGGTGTTCTGTGTAATCGAATGGAATATTATGATAAGAATTGGAATGTTAATAGAACCGAATTTTACTGAATCAATGGAGAGGTATGTAATAGTACAGGAATAGTGTGTTGGAATGGAATTGAATGTTAAGTTTTGCATTTGAATATTGTGGAATTGAATGGAATGCTTTGGAATGGAATGGAATGTTGGGGACAGGAATAGAATGTTTGGGAAATGAATGGAATGTTAATGAATGAATTGGAATTTTGTGGCTTGGACTGGAATCTTATTCAATAGAATGAAATTGAGCGTTTGAAATGGGATGGAATGTAGTGTAGTCGAATGGAATGTTATGGGATGACATGGAAGGGAGAGTAATAGAACTGAATTTTAATTAATGTATGGAATGCTTGGTAACAGAATGGGAGTAAGGTTTTGGAAATGAATCGAATGTTATTGAATGGAATGGAATTTTGTGGAATTGAATGGAATGTACTGGAACGGAATGGAATTTGGTGGAATGAAATGGAATGTTGTGGGAGGGAGTAGAATATTGGAGAAAGGAGAGGAAGGTATGGAAAGGAATGGAATTTTATGGATTGGAATGGAAACTTACGCAACATATTGAAATAGAATGTTTGAAATGGAATGGAATGTGGTGTAATCGAATAGAATGTTATGGTTTGAAGTTGAAAGTACATTAAGAGAACAGAATTTTAAGGAATGGAATGGAATGTTATGTAACACAAAGGGAATAATGTGTTCGAATGGAATGGAATGTTATGGAATGAAGAGCAATGTTGTGGAATATAAAGGAATATTATCGAATGGAATGGATGCGGTGGAATGCAATGGATTGTAGTGTCAAGGAATAGAATGTTGGGAAAGTAATGGACGTAAAAGGAATGGAAAAGAATCTTGTGAATTGCAATGGAATCTTATGGAATGGAATGAAATTCAATTTATGAAATTAAGAATGTTTTATAATCGAATGCAATGTTATGGTATGAAGTGCAACGCTATTTTATATACTGAATTTTAATGAATGATATGGAATATTTTGTAAAAGAATGGGAATAATGTGTTGAAATGGAATCGAATGGAATGGAAAGGAATGGAATGTTTTGGAATGGAATGGAATGTTGTGGAATTACATGGAATGTTACAGAATGGAATGGAATGCTGCGGATTGCAATGGAATGTTGTGGAAAGGAATAGAATGTTAGGGAAAGCAAGGTTAGGTTAAGGAATACAATGTAATTTTGTGGTTATGAATGGAATCTTATGAAACACAAGGAAATATAATGAATTGAAAAGGAGTGTTGTGTAGTCGAATGGAATGTTATGCTATCAAGTGTAATGTTGAATAATAGGACCAAATTTTAATGAATGGAATGGAATGTTATGCAACAGAACGAGAATGATGTGTTGGAATGGAATCGAATGTAATGGAATGGTATGGAATATTATGGAATGCAATGGGACGTCATGGAATGGAATGGAATGAAGTTGAAGGCAATGGAATGTGGCATAAAAGTGTAGAATGTTGCGGAAAGGAAGGAAATCTCAAGGAATTTAATGGAATTTTGTTGTATGAAATGGAATCTTATGCAATGTAATGAAATAGAATGTTTTCTATGGAATGGAATGTTGATGAATAGTAAGGAATGTATGGTTTGAAGTGGAATGTTGATTATTAGAACCGAGTTTTGAAGAATGGATGGGAATGCTAAGTAGTAATCGGAATAACGTGTTCGTATAGAGTAGAATGTTATGGAATGGAGTGCTATCTTGTGGATTGGAATGGAATGTTGGGGAAAAGAATAGAGTGTTGGGATAGGAATGGAAATTAAAGGAATGAAATGAAATTTTGTGCACTGCAATGACATAGAATGTTTGAAATGGACTGGAATGTTGTATAATCGAATGGAATGTTATGGTGTGAAGTGCAATGTTGATTAATAGAACCGAATTTTGAAGAATATTATGGAATGTTTTTTAAAAGAATGGGAATAATGTGCTGGAATTGAATCGAATGGAACTGAAAGGAATGGAATGTTTTGGAATGTAATGGTAAGTTATGGAATGGAATGGAATGCTGTGGAATGCAATGGAAGGTTTAGGAATGGAATAAGATGTGTGGAATTGAATGGAATGTTATGGAATGGAGTGCAATGTTGTGGAATTTAAAGGAAAGTTATGGAATGGAATGGATGCTGTGGAATGCAATGGACTGTAGTGTATAGGAATAGAATGTTGGGAAAGGAATGGACATAAAAGGAATGTAATAGAATCTTGTGAATTGCAATGGAATCTTTTGGAATAGGATGAGGTATAATATATGAATTGGAGAGTGTTTTATAATCGAATGCAATGTTATGGGATGAAGTGCAATGTTGATTAATATACTGAATTTTAATGAACCTTATGGAATGTTTTGTAAAAGAATGGGAATAATGTGTTGAAATGGAATCGAATGGAATGGAAAAGAATGGAAAGTTTTGGAAAGGAATGGAATGTTTTGGAATTAAATGGAATGTTACAGAACTGAATGGAATGCTGTGGAATGCCATGGAATGTTGTGGAAAGGGATAGAATGTTAGGGAAAGCAATGTTAGGTTAAGAAATTGAATGGAATTTGTGGATATAAATGGAATCTTATGAAACAGAAAGAAATATAATGAATTGAAAAGGAATGTTGGGTAGGCAAATGGAATGTTATGCTATCAAGTGTAATGTTGAATAATATGACCAAATTTTAATGAATGGAATGGAATGTTATGCAACAGAACGGGAATGATGTGTTGGAATGGAATCGAATGTAATGGAATGGTATGGAATATTATGGAATGCAATGGGAAGTCATGGAATGGAATGGAATGAAGTTGAAGGCAATGGAATGTGGCATAAAAGTGTAGAATGTTGCGGAAAGGAAGGAAATGTCAAGGAATGGAATGGAATTTTGTTGTATGAAATGGAATCTTATGCAATGTAATGAAATAGAATGTTTTCTATGGAATGGAATGTTGATGAATGGTAAGGAATGTATGGTTTGAAGTGGAATGTAGATTAATATAAAAGAAATTTTGAAGAATGTTATGGAATGTTTTGTAAAAGAATGGGAATAATGTGTTGGAATATAATCGAATAAAATGGAAAGGAATTTAATGTTTTGGAATGGAGTGGAATTTTGTGGAATGCCATGGAACGTTGTGGAAAGGAATTGAATGTTAGGGAAAGCAATGTTTGGTTAAGGAACGGAATGGAATTTTGTGGATAGGAATGGAATCTTATGAAACAGAAGGAAATATAATGAATTGGAAAGAAATGTTGTGTAGTCGAATGGAATATTATGTTATCAAGTGTAATGTCGAATAATAGGACCAAATTTTAATAAATGGAATGGAATGTTATGCAACAGAACGGGAATGATGTGTTTGAATCGAGTCGAATGTAATGGAATGGTATGGAATGTTTCAGAATGCCAAGGAAAGCAATGGAATGGAAAGGAATGCAGTGGAAGGCAATGGAATGTGGCAGAAAAGTGTAGAATGTTGCCGAAAGCAATGAAATGTCAAGGAATGGAATGGAATATTGTGGTATGGAATGGAATCTTATTCAATGGAATGAAATAGAATGTTTTCAATGAAATGGAATGTTGATGAATAGTAAGGAATGTTATGGTATGAAGTGGAATGTTGATTATTAGAACCGAGTTTTGTAGAATGGATGGGAATGCTAAGTAGTAATCGGAATAACGTATTCGAATAGAGTCGAATGCTATGGAATGGAGTGCTATCTTGTGGATTGGAATGGAATGTTGGGGAAAAGAATAGAGTGTTGGAATAGGAATGGAAATTAAAGGAATGAAATGGAATTTTGTGCACTGAAATGACATAGAATGTTTGAAATGGACTGGAATGTTGTATAATCGAATGGAATGTTTTGGTGTGAAGTGCAATGTTGATTAATAGAACCGAATTTGAAGAATATTATGGAATTTTTTTTAAAAGAATGGGAATAATGTGCTGGAATTGAATCGAATGGAACTGAAAGGAATGGAATGTTTTGGAATGTAATGGTAAGTTGTGGAATGGAATGGAATGCTGTGGAATGCAATGGAAGGTTTAGGAATGGAATAAGATGTGTGGAATTGAATGGAATGTTATGGAATGGAGTGCAATGTTGTGGAATTAAAGAATGTTATGGAATGGAATGGATGCTGTGGAATGCAATGGACTGTAGTGTATAGGAATAGAATATTGGGAAAGGAATGGACATAAAAGGAATGATATAGAATCTTGTGAATTGCAATGGAATCTTTTGGAATAGGATGAGGTATAATATATGAAATGGAGAATGTTTTATAATCGAATGCAATGTTATGGGATGAAGTGCAATGTTGATAAATATACTGAATTTTAATGAACCGTATGGAATGTTTTTAAAAGAATGATAATAATGTGTTGAAATGGAATCGAATGGAATGGAAAAGAATGGAAAGTTTTGGAAAGGAATGGAATGTTTTGGAATTAAATGGAATGTTACAGAACTGAATGGAATACTGGGGAATGCCATGGAATGTTGTGGAAAGGGATAGAATGTTAGGGAATGCAATGTTAGGGTAAGGAATTGAATGGAATTTTTGGATGGGAATGGAATATTATGAAACAGAAAGAAATATAATGAATTGAAAAGGATTGTGAAGAATTTTATGGAATTTGAAGAATATTATGGAATGTTTTTTAAAAGAATGGGAATAATGTGCTGGAATTGAATCGAATGGAACTGAAAGGAATGGAATGTTTTGGAATGTAATGGTAAGTTGTGGAATGGAATGGAATGCTGTGGAATGCAATGGAAGGTTTAGGAATGGAATAAGATGTGTGGAATTGAATGGAATGTTATGGAATGGAGTGCAATGTTGTGGAATTAAAGAATGTTATGGAATGGAATGGATGCTGTGGAATGCAATGGATGTAGTGTATAGGAATAGAATATTGGGAAAGGAATGGACATAAAAGGAATGATATAGAATCTTGTGAATTGCAATGGAATCTTTTGGAATAGGATGAGGTATAATATATGAAATGGAGAATGTTTTATAATCGAATGCAATGTTATGGGATGAAGTGCAATGTTGATTAATATACTGAATTTTAATGAACCGTATGGAATGTTTTAAAAAGAATGATAATAATGTGTTGAAATGGAATCGAATGGAATGGAAAAGAATGGAAAGTTTTGGAAAGGAATGGAATGTTTTGGAATTAAATGGAATGTTACAGAACTGAATGGAATACTGGGGAATGCCATGGAATGTTGTGGAAAGGGATAGAATGTTAGGGAATGCAATGTTAGGGTAAGGAATTGAATGGAATTTTTGGATAGGAATGGAATATTATGAAACAGAAAGAAATATAATGAATTGAAAAGGAATGTTGGGTAGTCAAATGGAATGTTGTGCTATCAAGTGTAATGTTGAATAATATGACGAAATTTTAATGAATGGAATGGAATGTTAAGCAACAGAACGGGAATGATGTGTTGGAATGGAATCGAAAGTAATGGAATGGTATGGAATGTTTTGGAATGCAATGGGAAGTCATGGAATGGAATGGAATGAAGTTGAAGGCAATGGAATGTGGCATAAAAGTGTAGAATGTTGCAGAAAGGAAGAAAATGTCAAGGAATGGAATGGAATTTTGTTGTATGAAATGGAATCTTATGCAATGGAATGAAATAGAATGTTTTCTATGGAATGGAATGTTGATGAATGGTAAGGAATGTTATGGTTTGAAGTGGAATGTTGATAATTAGAAACGAATTTTGAAGAATGAAAGGGAATGTTAAGTAATAATCCGAACAACGTGTTCCAATGGAGTAGAATGTTATGGAATGGAGTGCTATCTTGTGGAATGGAAAGAATGCTGTGGATTGGAATGGAATGTTATGGAAAATAATAGAGTGTTGGGAAAGTAATGGAAGTTAAAGAAATGAAATGGAATTTTGTGGATTGGAATGACATAGAATGTTTGAAATGGACTGGAATGTTGCATAATTGAATGGAAAGTAAGGGTGTGAAGTGCAATGTTGATTAATATAACCGAAATTTGCAGAATGTTATGGAATGTTTTGTAAAACAATGGGAATAATGCGTTGGAATGGAATCGAATTGAACGGAATAAATGGAATGATTTGGAATGTAATGGTAAGTTACGGAATGGAATGGAATGCTGTGGAAAGCAATGGAAGGTTTCCAAATGGAATAAGATGTGTGGAATTGAATGGAATATTATAGAATGGAATGCAATACTGTGGAATGAAATGGAATGTTGTGGAAAGCAATAGAAAGGGGTGGAAATGAATGTACTGTGAAGTAATGGAATGGAATTTCTTGGATTTGCATGGAATGTCATGCAGTGGTATGAATTAGAATGTTGTTTAATGGAATGGAATGTTATGGTGTGAGATGGAATGTTGAATAGAAGAGAATTTTGAAGAATGGAATGCAATGTTAGGTAATAATCAGAATAACGTGTTCAAATGGAGTCAAATGTTATGTAATGCAATGCTATGTTGGGCAATGGAATGGAATGCTGTGGCACGGAATGGATTGTTGTGTAAAGGAATAGAATGTTGGGAAAGGATTGGAAGTTAAAGGAATGGAATGGAATTTTGAGGATTGTAAGGAAATGAAATGGAATGTTTGAAATGGGCTGGAATGTTGTATAATCGAATGGAAAGTTATGGTGTGAAGTGCAATGTTGATTAATAGAACCGAAATTTGAAGAATGGCATGGAACGTTTTGTAAAAAATGGGAATAATGTGTTGGAGTGGATTCGAATCTCATGGAAAAGAATGGGAAGTTTTGGAATGGAACGGAATTTTACGGAATGGAATGGAGTGCTGTGGAATGCAATGGAATGTTGTGGAAAGGAATAGCATGTCAGTGAAATCAATGGAAGGTTAAGGAATGGAATGAAATTTTGTGGATTGAAATGAAAACTTATGAAACAGAATGAAATAGAATGAATTGGAAAGAAACTTTGTGTAATTGAATGGAATTTTATTCTACGAAGAGAATTTTAATAGAACAAATATAATGAATGGAAGATAATGTTATACAACAGAATGGAAATAATGTGTTCAATGGAATAGAATGTTATGGAATGGAATGCCATGGAATGCTGTGGAATGCAATGGAATGTTCGGAATGGAATACAATGTTGCTGAAAGGAATGAAAGGTTAAGGAATATAATAGAATTTTGTGGTTTCAAATGGAATCCTATGTAATAGAATGAAATAGAATGTTTGCAATGGAAAGGAATGTAGTGTGATCAAATGAAATGTAGTGGGTTGAAGTAGAATGTTGATTAACAGAAAAGAATTTTAATGAATATAATGGAATGTTAGGTAAGAGAACGAGAATCATGTGTTGGTGTGGAATTGAATCTTAAGGAATGGAATGGAATGTTGTGGAATTGAATGGAATGTTATGGAAACGAATGGAATGCTGTGGAATTCAATGGTATGTTGTGGAAAGCAATAGAAAGTTGGGGAAGGAAAAGAGGGTGAAGGAATGAAGAGGAATTTTGTGGATTGGAATGGAAATTATGCAATGGAAGGAGAGACAATGTGTGCAATGAATGGGATGTTCGGTAATCAAATGGAATGTGATGGTATGAAGTGGAATGTTGATTAACAGAACCGAATTTAAAAGAATGGAATGGAAAGTTAGGTAACAGAATGGGAATAATGAGTTTGAATGGAAACAATGTTATGCAATGCAAGTGAAATTTGTGGAATTGCATGCAACGTTAAGGAATGGAATGAAATGCTGTGGAATGCCACGGCATGTTGTGGAAAGGAATAGAACGTTGGGGAAAGGAATGGGAGGTTAAGGAATGGAATGGAATTTTGCGGATTGGAATGGAATCCTACGCAATAGAACGAAATAGAGTTGTTGAAATGGAATGGTGTTCTGTGTAATCGAATGGAATATTATGATGAGAATTGGAATGTTAATAGAACCGAATTTTACTGAATCAATGGAGAGGTATGTAATAGTACTGGAATAATGTGTTGGAATGGAATTGAATGTTAAGGAATGGAATTGAATATTGTGGAATTGAAAGGAATGCTTTAGAAAGGAATGGAATGTTGGGGAAAGGAATAGAATGTTGGGGAAATGAATGGAATGTTAAGGAATCAAACGGAATTTTGTGGTTTGGAATGGAATCTTATTCAATAGAATGAAATAGAGCGTTTGAAATGTGATGGAATGTAGTGTAATCGAATGGAATGTTATGGGATGAGGTGGAATGCAGAGTAATGGACCTGAATTTTAATTAACGTATGGAATTTATGTAACAGAATGGGAATAAGGTTTTGGAAATGAATCGAATGTTATGGAATGGAATGGAATATTGTGGAATTGAATGGAATGTTCTAGAATGGAATGGAATTCGGTGGAATGCAATGGAATGTTGTGGAAAGGATTAGAATGTTGGAGAAAGGAATGGAAGTTTAAGGAACGGAATGGAATTTTGTTGCTTGGAATGGAAACTTATGCAACATATTGAAATAGAATGTTTGAAATGGAATGGAATGTGGTGTAATTGAATAGAATGTTATGGTATGAAGTTGAAAGTACATTAACAGAATCGAATTTTAATGAATGGAATGGAATGTTATGTAACACAAAGGGAATAATGTGTTCGAATGCAATGGAATGTTATGGAATGGAGAGCAATGTTGTTGAATTTAAAGGAATGTTATGGAATGGAATGGATGCTGTGGAATGCAATGGATTGTAGTGTAAAGGAATAGAATGTTGAGAAAGGAACGGATGTAAAAGGAATGGAATAGAATCTTGTGAATTGCAATGGAATCTTACGGAGTGGAAAGAAATAGAATATATGAAATGGAGAATGTTTTATAACCGTATGCAATGTTATGGTATGAAGTGCAATGTTGATTAATATACTCAATTTTAATGAATGGTATGGACTATTTGGTAAATGAGTGGAATAATGTGTTGAAAAGGAATCGAATGGAATGGAAAGGAATGGAATTTTTTGGAATGGAATGGAATGTTGTGGAATGCAATGGAAAGTTTAGGAATGGAATAAGATGTGTGGAATTGAATAGAATATTATGGAATGGTATGGAATGCTGTGGAATGAAAAGGAATGTTGCGGAAAGCAATAGAAAGTTGTGGAAATGAATGGAGTGTGAAGGAATCGAATGGAATTTTGTGGAATTGCAGGGAATGTCATGCAATAGTATGAATTAGTATTTTCTTTAACGGAATGGAATGTTATGGTGTGAGGTGGAATGTTGAATAGAAGCGAATTTTGAAGAATGTAATGTAATGTTAGGTAATAATCAAAATAACGTGTTCAAATGGAGTCAAATGTTATGTAATGGAATGGTATGTTGTGGAATGGAATGGATTGCTGTGGAATGCAATGGATTGTAGTGTAAAGGAATAGAATGTTGAGAAAGGAATGGAGGTAAAAGGAATGGAATAGAATCTTGTGAATTGCAATGGAATCTTACGGAGTGGAAAGAAATAGAATATATGAAATGGAGAATGTTTTATAATCGAATGCAATGTTATGGTATGAAGTGCAATGTTGATTAATATACTCAATTTTAATGAATGGTATGGACTATTTTGTAAATGAGTGGAATAAAGTGTTGAAATGGCATTGAATGGAATGGAAAGGAATGGAATTTTTTGGAATGGAATGGAATGATGTGGAATTAAATGGAATGTTACAGAATGGAATGGAATGCTGCAGATTGCAAAGGAATGTTGTGGAAAATAATAGAATGTTAGGGAAAGCAATGTTAGTTAAGGAATGGAATCTAATTTTGTGTATAGGAATGGAATCTAATGAAACAGAATGAAATAGAATGAATTGAAAAGGAATGTTGTGTAGTTGATGGAATGTTATGCTATCAAGTGTAATGTTGAATAATAGGAACAAATTTTAATGAATAGAATGGAATGTTATGCAACAGAAAGTGAATGATGTGTTGGAATGAAATCGAATGTAATGGAATGGTATGGAATGTTTTGGAATGCAATGGAATGTCCTGGAATGGAATGGAATGCAGTGGAAGGCAATGGAATGCGGCAGAAAAATGTGGAATGTTGCAGAAAGGAATGAAATGTTAAGGAATGGAATGGAATTTTGTGCTATGGAATGAAATCTTATGCAATGGAAAAACATATAATGTTTGAAATGGACTTGAATGTTGTATAATCGTATGGAATGTTATGGTGTGAAGTGCAATGTTGATTAATAGAACCGAATTTTGAAGAATGTTATGTAATGTTTGTAATAGAGTGGGAATAATGGTTTGGAATGTAATCGAAAGGAACGGAAAGAAATGGAAAATTTTGAAATGTAATGGTAAGTTATGGAATGGAAGGAATGCTGTGGAATGCAATGGAAGGTTTAGGAATGGAATAAGATGTGTGGAATTGAATAGAATGTTATGGAATGGTATGCAATGCTGTGGAATGAAACGGAATGTTGTTGAAAGCAATAGAAAGTTGTGGAAATGAATGGAGTGTGAAGGAATCGAATGGAATTTTGTGGAATTGCAGGGAATGTCATGCAATAGTATGAATTAGAATTTTCTTTAACGGAATGGAATGTTATGGTGTGAGGTGGAATGATGAATAGAAGCGAATTTGAAGAATGTAATGTAATGTTAGGTAATAATCAAAATAACGTGTTCAAATGGAGTCAAATGTTATGTTATGGAATGGTATGTTGTGGAATGGAATGGATTGCTGTGAAATGGAATGGAATGTTGCGGAAAGGAATAGTATATTGTGAAAGGATTGGAAGTTAAAGGAATGGAATGGAATTTTGAGGATTGGAATGAAATGTAATAGAATGTTTGAAATGGACTGGAATGTTCTATAATCGAATGGAAAGTAATGGTGTGAAGTGCAATGTTGATTTGCAGAACCAAATTTAAGGAATGGAATGGAAAGTTATGTAACAGAATGGGAATAATGTGTTGGAATGGAATAGAATGTTATAAAATGGAGTGCAATGGAATGCTGTGCACTGCAATGGATTGTTTCGGAATGGAATAGAATGTTGCCGAAAGAATGAAAGGTTAAGGAGTGGAATGGAATTTTGTGGTTTCGAATTGAATCCTATGTAACAGAATGAAATAGAATGTTTGAAATGGAAAGGAATGTTGTGTAATCGAATGTAGTGTAATGGGATGAAGTAGAATGTTGATTAACAGAAAAGAATATTAATGAATGGAATGGAATGTTAGGTAAGAGAACGAGAATAATGTGCTGGCATGGAATTGAATGTTACGGAATGGAATGGAATGTTGTGGAATTGAATGGCATGTATGGAAAGGAATTTAATGCAGTGGAATTCAATAAAATGTTGTGGAAAGCAATAGAATGTTGGGGAAGCAATGGAGGGTGAAGGAATGGAAAGGAACTTTGTGGATTGGAATGGAAATTTATGCAATGGAAGGAGATACAATGTGTGCAATTGAATGGAAAGTTCTGTAATCAAATGGAATGGAATGGTATGAAGTGGAAGTTTGATTAATATAAAAGAAATTTTGAAGAATGTTATGGAATGTTTTGTAAAAGAATGGGAATAATGTGTTGGAATATAATCGAATAAAATGGAAAGTAATTTAATGTTTTGGAATGGAATAGAATTTTGTGGAATGCCATGGAATGTTGTGGAAAGGAATTGAATTTTAGGGAAAGAAATGTTTGGTTAAGGAATGGAATGGAATTTTGTGGATAGGAATGAAATCTTATGAAACAGAAGGAAATATAATGAATTGGAAAGGAATGTTGTGTAGTCGAATGGAATGTTATGTTATCAAGTGTAATGTTGAATAATATGATCAAATTTTAATGAATGGAATGGAATGTTACGCAACAGAAAGGGAATGATGTTTTCGAATTGGGTCGAATGGAGTTGAATGGCATGGCATGTTTTAAAATGTAACGGAAAGTCATGGAATGCAGTGGAAGGCAATGGAATGTCACAGAAAGGTGTAGTATGTTGGGGAAAGGAATGAAATGTTAAGAAATTGAATGGAATTTTGTGGTATGAAATGGAGTCTTAGGCAATTTAATGAAATAGAATGATTGAAAGGGAAAGGAATGTTGTGTTATCGAATTGAATGTGATGGTGTGAAGGGGTGGCTGATTAATAGAACCGAACATTAATGAATGGTATGAAATGTTTTGTAACTGAATAGGAATAATGTGTTACAATGGATTCTAATGTTGTGGAAAAGAATGAAATGTTGTGGTATTGAATGGAATGTTATGGAATGGAATAGAATACAGTGGAATGCAGTGGAATGTTGTGGAAAGGAGTAGAATTTTGGGGAAAGCAATGTTAGGTTAAGGAATTGAATGGAATTTTCTGATTAGGAATGGAATCTTATGAAACA
>JAVSCE010005827.1:0-298400 GCA_032199065.1 Smutsia gigantea | reverse complement strand
AGGTGCCCGGCAGGCAGAGGGAGGACACTCCCAGGTGCTCCTGGCCGTCCTCCGGTCCAAACAGTGGGGTGCATGCATGAACCAGCTTTGTACCCTGGTTCCCTCACTGGAAGCTCAGGCCCACAGCTCCTCCCTGCACTCCTGCCCTGTCCTGCCAGCTTTTCCAGTGGCATTTGCCTTTACTGAGAAGCAGAACAGAGGGCAGCTCTCCCTATAATTCATCCCAGCAGAAGTGCCTCAACGCACACAGAGGGCACAGAGGCCTGCGGGCTCCTCTGCTGACACTGACCAACCACTGCTGGCAGACAGGAAGAAAGGCAACCCTGCCAGTTGCCCACCAGCAGCACCTGGGTCTCCACCTTGAAAGAGAACTGCGTGCTGGGGAGTAAATTGTCTTCTGCTGTGCACCAAGTATGCCTCCTTCATGAAGCCATTACTCTACACTACAGGAAGCATAACAGGCAACGTTTGAGTATAAGGAGAGAGTACTGAAGTCAACCAGAGAATTTAAAAATATTAGTTATGAGTGAAACCCCATCAGGCTGTCAGCAGATTTTTCAACAAAACTTTACAGGCCAGAAGCGAGGGGCATGATATACTCAATGTACTTAAACTGAAGGATATTCACCAAGGATCCTCTAACAGCAAGATTCTCATTCATATATGAAGCAGAGATTAAACAATTCCTGGATAAATGACGACTCAAGGAATTCATGACCATTCAATTAGCCTTACAGGAAACTGTAGAATAAAGGGACTGCAGGAGATGGAAAGGTATCTAAGGCTAAATAGTTTTCAACTAGGAAAATAAACCCAAAGTAAATGTAGTGAACAAATTACTGACCAAGCAAGTATCAAATTAAAACAAACAAAAGTAGTAAAACCAACTATACACCAACTTAGTCAAGGGATACACAAAAAGTGCAGATTATGACATCTAATACATAAAGTGTGGAGGAGAAAGAAGAAAAAAGTACTTAAGTAAAACAATTATCAGCTTAATATGGACTGTTATGTTGTCAAAGAGATGTTCTTTAGATATCTGTTAAGTCCATCTGATTTTATGTATTGTTCAGTGCCTCTGTTTTCTTATTTATTTTCTATCGAGTTGGTGTGTCTATTGAAGTTTTTTTTAAGATTAAAAATATTTGGATTACATAATTTACACAGAAGCAATGCTATCACCATCCCCCTGGGTGGACTCGGGTGAAGACTGGCCCTTCTCCTTCAAGAGAAGTGGGGTGGCTTTTGGGAAGGCAAGGGGCTTTCTGTAACAATGCATCTCACAATATTTGGAATATGGACTGTTATATAGTCAAGGAGATATACTTGAACCTTATAGTAACTACAAAAACCTATAAAAGATACACAAGAAAATTATAAAAGAGAAATCCAAAAATAATACTAAAGAAAACTATCAAATAACAAGAAAAGAGTATAAGAGAGAAAGAAAGTAATAGACTATTAACCCGAAAAGAATTAATTAAAATGCAATAACAACATTCCTATCAATAATTACCTTAAATGTGAATGGACTTAATTCACCCATCAAAAAACATAGAGTAGAAGAATGAATAAATAAAAAGACTCATCTATCTATATGCTGCCTACATGAGACTCATTTTAGACCCAAAGACGTGCACAGACTAACAGTGAAAGGATGGAAAAAAGATAATTCATGCAAGTAATAAGGAGAAGGAGGCAGGAGTAGCTGTACTGTATACAACACAATAGGCTTCAAAACTAAGTAACAAGAGACAAAGAAGGACATTCCACAATGATAAAGGGGACCATCAAACAAGATGGTATAACCATTATAAACATCTATGCACCCAACATAGGAGCACCTAAGTATGTAAAACAAATACTAACAGAATTAAAGGGGGAAATAGGTTCCAACACATTCATTTTAGGAGACTTTAACACATCACTCACTTCAATAGACACACCAACTCGACAGAAAATATATAAGAAAACCAAGGCACTGAACAATACATAAAATCAGATGGACTTAGCAGATATCTACAGAACATTCCTCAGAAAACAGCCAGATACACATTTCTCTCAAGTGTACATGGAACTTTCTCCAAAATAGATAACATACTAAGCCACAGAAAGAGCCTGTATAAATTCAAAATGATTTCAATTGTATTAAACAACTTCTTAGACTACCATCATATGAAACTAGAAATAAATTACACAGAGAACTCAGAAAGCCCACAAACACGTGGAGGCTAAACATCATGCTTCTCAATAATCAATGGATCAATGAGCAAATTAAATTCAAGCAATATATGGAAAAAAATGAAAACAAAAATTCAACAATTCAAAATTTGTAGGATGCTGCAAAGGTGTTTCTAAGAGAGGAGTACATAGCATTATAGGTCTACCTTAAAAAGCAAGAACAATCCAAAATAAGCAGTTTAAACTCACAATTAAGGAAGCTGTTTAAACTCACAATTAAGGAAACAAGAAAGATAACAAATGAAATCCAAAGTAGTAGGAGAGACATAACAATGATCAGAGCAGAAATAAATGAAATAGAGAAATATGAAACAATAGAAAAGTATCAATGAAACCAACAGTGAGTTCAGTGAAAAAATAAATAAAATAGATAAACATCTAGCCATCCTTATCAAGAAGAAAATATAGACCATGCAAGTACACAAAATTAGAAATGAAGAAGGAATAGTCAAAGCAGATACCAAAGAAATACAAAGAATTATTAGAGAATACTATGAAAATTTATATGTCAATAAATTGGACAACCTAGAAGAAATGGTGAAATTCCTAGAAAAATTCAATCTTCCAAGGTAGACCCAGGAGGAAACAGAAAATCTGAAAATACAAATTATCAGCAATGAAATTGAATTGGTATATAAAAAAATTCTCAATTAAAAAAAGTCATTTCCAGATGGCTTCCCAGTTGAATTCCACTAAATATTTAAAGAAAAGCTAACCCATCCTTAAAATATTTCAAAAATAGGAGAGGAAATACTTCCAAGCTTATTCTATGAGGCCGCCCTTGCTCTAATACCAAAACCAGGCAAAGACACTAGAAAAAAGATAATTATAGACCAATATCCTTGATGATCATAAATGCAAACATCATCAACAAAATATTAGCAAACAATTAAAAATACATCAAAAGATTCATTCATCATGACCTATTGGGGTGTATTCCAGGGATGAAAGGATGTTATGATATTCATGAATCAATCAGATTCATATACCACATTAACAAAAATAAGGGTAAAAAACACACTATCATCTCAATAGATGCTGAAAAACATTTGACACAGTTCAAATCCATTCATGATAAAATCTCTCAACAAAGAGGTATAAAGGGAACATACATCATCATAATAAAGGCCATATATGACAAACAGTAAACATCATACTCAATATTAAAAAGCTGAAAGTTTTTCCTCTCAGATAAGGAACAAAACAAGGATGTCTAATTTCCACTTTCATACAACATAGTACTGGAAGTCCCAGACACAGCTATCAGAATAGAAAGATGAATAAAAGACATCCAAATTAGTAAGGAAGAAGCAGCAAAACTATCATTAATGGGACACACCATGATACTATGCACTGAACACCCTAATGACTCCCAGAACAAACGATTAGAACTAACAAATGAATTGAGCAAAGTTGCATGATAAAAATTCAAAGTGCAGAAATCTGTACTAGCAGAAAGAGAGATCAGGAAAACAAATCCATTTGCAATTGCACCAAAAGGAATAAAATACCTAGGAAAAAGCTAAGGAAGTAAAAGACCTGTACTCTGATAAATATGACACCAATGAAGAAATCAAAGAAGACATAAATAAATTAAAATACATGCCATGCTCCTAGGTAGAAAGAACGAATATTGTCAAATCGGCCAACGTGTCCAAAGCAGTTTACAGAGTCCGTGCAACCCCTGTCAAAAGACCAATGACATATTACAAAGAAGTACATTAAATGATCCTAAAACTTATAAGAACCACAAAAGACCCTGAATAACCATAGCAACCTTGCAAAAGAACAATAATTCTGGGGACATTATGCTCCCTGACTTCAAGCTATGCTATAAAAGTACAAGAATGGAAGAGAATAGAAAGCCCAGAAATAAACCCACACATATATGTTAAATTAATGCATGATAAAAAGCCATAAATATACAACGGTGTAATAACTGTATCATTGATGAATGGTGCTGGTAAACAGTAAAACTGGATGATTGTCTAACACCATACACAAATGTAAACTGAAAATGGAATAAACCTAAAAATAACAGGAGCCATAAAACTTGTAGAAGAAAATATCTGCAAAAATTGATTGAACATGAGCTTGAGCAATTTTTTCTAGACACATTTCCCAGGGCAAGAGACACCAAAGAGAAAATGAACAGGTGGGGCTACGCAAACTCAAAAGCTTCTACACAGTGAAGAAGACCACCAACAAAACAAAAGGCAACACAGTATGGGAGAATATATTCATAAATGATTTCCCTGAAAAAGGTTAATATTCAAAGTATATAATGAACTCATGCAGCTCAACACCAAAAAAAACAAATAACACAATTAAAATATGGGCAGAAAACCTAAAATAGACCCTTTACCAAAAAAAGACATACAGATGCTGACAGGCATATGAAAAAATGGTACACATCACTATTTATCAGGGAAATTCAAGTCAAAATCACAATGAGATATACCTCACACCAGTCAGAATGACCACTTCTGAAAAATAAGAAATAGCAAATATTGGTGAAGATGTGGAGAAATTGGACCTCTCCTTCAGTGTTGGCAGGATTGTAAATTTGTGCAGCCATTATGGAAAACAGTCTGAAGGTTGCTCAAAACTACAAATAGAAATACAATAGATCCAGTAACTCCACTTACAGGAATTTGCCCAAAGAACACACAATCTCTGATTCAAAAATTATATGCAACACTTTATTTATTGCTACAATATTTACAATAGTGAAAATTTGGGAGCAACAAATGTGCCCATCAATAGATGAGTGGAGAAAGGAGATGCACATATATGCACTGGAATATTGTTCAGACATGAAAAAGGAAGAAATCCTGCCATTTCAGACCACATGGATGGGCCTAAACGGTATTCTCCTAGGTGGCAAATACCAGGTGGATAAAGACTTATATATGGTTTCAAAACAAAACAAAATGAACAAAACAGCAGTGGACTCATAGATACTTGGTGAGACTGGTGGTTACCATGGGGAGGGTTGGGGTGGCTAGGAGATGCAGGTGATGCAGATAAAGAGGCACAAAAATCTCAATCAAAATATAAAGTAGTCATGGAGATGAAAGTACATAGAGACCATAGTCAGTAGATGTGCAACATATTTCTGTGCTGACTACTAGTAATGACACTAGTTGGGGTGAGGATTTAGTAATGTATATAACTGTTAAAACACTATGTTGCATACTTGAAACAAATACAAGATTGTATATCAACTATACTTCAATAAAAATATAAATAAAATATTAAATTATTGAAAAATGGAATTGAAGAATTTATTTCCAGTGTTTGTGTTATACAAGCATAAATTTAATTTACCTCCTGGCTTTGAGAATCCAGTGGGAATCTTATAAAAGTTTTGTATGTGTAGTCCATGTCAGAGAGATTTAGGAAGTAACTGAAGCATGGTTCAGGGATTATCAACACCCAATGTTTGAATTCTTCTCCCACAGTATAGGGCTGCTCATTTAATCTCTTTTGTGTGGAGTAAGCCACACACTCCCAGGAGCAGGTAAGGGTCCTCACACATGACGGGCCTCTCATACACCTGAGGGCCATTGAGTCAGGAGATCAGAATCTCAGCTGTCATAGAGCTGGACACAGATACTCCTGTTCCCATTATTCCTGTAAAAAGTACATTAAAAAAAACCAATAAGGTAACTTTTAATATCATGAATTGTTGAGATGATTAAGGGAAAATAATTAAAGTGTTTAGACCAATATGAGTTACAGAAGAATAAGGATGCATAGTATCTGTAAAGATATTTTATGTACAGTAATAGTGCTGAATCTATGACATAGCTGTTAATATTTGCCTCATGATTGACTACAGTCCTTCAGTTTCCCAGTTTTATGATGTATTCACACACTTAAGTAATTGGACTTGGTATATATATATACCCCTGAGTCAGAGCTCTGTGCAGAATCTCATCTTGTTTCTGTCTAGTTCATGTTTCTCCAAGTTGAAATCCCACTCCTCATACCTGTGTCAGGGAAACTCTTGAAATGGCTTGGTCATTGCTCCTTGTCAGATAAGGCTTTATTTATTTTTCCCAAATATCACCTGCTTTACTGCACATAGCAATTAATTTTTCATAGAATTTGAGATGCATAGGGGAAAACTGAACAACACTGAGATGCTCTAACTCCAGTTCACTGGTGGCTCCTGAATCTCCTGCTCTCAGCCTGTGTCTGTGCAAGACGCTGAATATGAATCAAAGTAAAATCAAACTTCATTAAACGTAAGGAGGTTATGGTCTCTACTCAGTGACAATTGTCATATAAATGTTATTTAAAGTAGAATTTTAAAACAGATAAAACAAAAAAAATGATCAATGAAACAAAATACCTGACCTTTCTGAAGACAATTGGTAATAGTTTCATCCACATAATTTCTTCCAAAAATTAGACCGTTCTACCTCTTAATTTTCTGACATGTTGAATGTTAAATTTTAAAGACTCTTACCAACAAGAAGGTAAAAAACAAAATAATTGGCTTCTCTTTCTGTGAAGAGTTTAGAAGGGCTTATAAGTTGGGATATTTCAGGAGGAAATTACACATACAAATACCTTGTATATTCTTGTAATCATCACAAAGGGTAATTATGATATTCATGTTTTTACAGTCCCATGTTCTGGTGTGCTGTAAGATTAGACAACATGCCTTCCTATATGTAATCCAACTAGTCTTGAACACAATGAAAAAATAATTTTTCTATTAAGTTCCACTCTCACTGGTGGGTGGAGCTGAGCTCTATGGAATATTCAAAAACTGTCCCATACACTCCAAACACCCTGCCAACCTAGCTCACATTTGTTGTCAAAGCGAAGCAGGACCCACACAGTGGCCAGAGCACTGCAGGCCTGGGAGCTCCTTACTGAGTGAGTGGAGGAAAGGCAGGAGGTGCCGGAGGGTCCTGGGCAAACTGCTGGTGCGCTGTGAGAAGCAGGCGTGACTGTGATGGAGCCCCGCTGAGCAGCCCACCAAGCACTCCTGACACAAGGACCTGCTGTCTGTGCCGCGCAAGGAAACCGCCTCCCGGCTTGTCCTGACTCTTCCCTACCGGGTGCTGGAGACCGATGTGGGCAGCTCAGTGTGTGTTTAACTTGCAGAATCCTTGACAGCAGTGGTAGAATAATATTGAATCTTTATTTAAAGCATCCCAGCCAGTTATTAATGCTGAACCACATATAATCTTCCCCAACAGTCTAGTACATACTTATTTTTATCATATTATAGATCTTTAAAAATTAACTTTTCATGGTAAGTGTCTAACATCCCTAACCACCCTAAGTGAGAAGACAGTCTCAGCTGAGAGTGGGGCCCATGGTCTGTGACTCTGCCTCATGTCTGCTGGGTACACAGTCCTCACTCCATGGCCTGTGATTTGGGTTTTAGGTCCCCCATTGCTAATTTCAACATGAAAACATAAACATAACTAGGACAGTTGTTTCAGGGCTGTAAGTACCAGAAATAGTCCCCCTCATATTAAATTTAATCACTCTTCTGCAAAATTTCAGTCTCATGAAGATGAACATATCCTCTGGTAATACAGAAATCATATATTGTTTTATTCCATCAGTATTTGGAAACTGATATCCATTTCCACATGTTAGAGTTTATAAATGTCATATAATGTTTGAACAGGAAAAGTGTATTTACTTTTCTCAATAAAAATAGATGGTTGCAAAATAATTGAGGAAATAGTGTCAAGAACCAATAGAATGGGCAGAAGAATAAGTCAAGAATAATAATTACCCATTTGCTCCTCCAGTTCTGTCTGCCTGTCTGGTTGAACCCACCATCTGATGATTTTTTGAGCCTCAACCACCTGGGCAAATAGAGTGTGGCCGGGTTAAGTGTATAAGCAGGAAGATGGCATCACCTTTGTTTTATGATGCCTGTCAGAGGAGCTGATAGAGTGTGTGTGTGTGTGTGTGTGTGTGTGTGTGTGTGTGTGTGTGTGCGCGCGCACTGATAAATCCCCTTGGGACTTTGAAGAACTATGCAGTAAACAGGGCTAAACAATGTAATAAATATTTCAGTTGCAGTAATTTGTTTTTCTCCTTTATGCCTTAAAAAAACCTCCTATTGTTATTAAATGCAACATTAATGCTATTAAATATAAAAATTTCACCAATATATAAATTAATGTCAAGAATGACCAGTTAATAAATTCTTATCTGAAATGTATGAGCTTGTTGCCTTTTCATTCTACAAACATGTACTATATATATATTTGAGATATGAGGAGGAAACCTCCAAAAATTACTTAAACATTATTATTTTTTCTTATCATTCATAGCTGTAGATTGAAGTTGTGAGAATAATTAGTGTATCCAGAGAGCACCAGTAATTAGGACTGGGGTGGAGATTTACACTGAGGTTGTCTGCTTCATGTCATTGTCTTTATCTCTCCTCATGACATGATTGTTTGTATTTTTCTTCAGTCATTCACTTACAACCTATGCAACATTATGTGTGTAATTTTTGCACTTTCAATTTCATTGTGGTAAATACACATGAACTATATCATCTCGACCATTTTTTTTAGTTTTTTTTTTATTTTATTATTATTTTTAATATAATTTATTTTGGTATCATTAATCTACAATTACATGTGCAATATTATGGTTATTAAACTACCCCTTCATCAGGTCCCCCCCACCAACCCCATTACAGCCACTGTCCATCAGTGTAGTGAGATGCTATAGAATCACTACTTGTCTTCTCTGAGTTGTACAGCCCTCCCCGTGCCCCCCAACATTACGGAGCTAGAGGGTATTATGCTCAGTGAAATAAGCCAAGCCGAAAAAGACAAGTATCAAATTATTTCACTCATATGTGGAGTATAAGAACAAAGAAAAAATACTGAAGGAACATCTCGACCATTTTTAAGTGCGCAGTTTGAAGGTAAGACGTGCATTCATATGCGAGGCCATCTACACCGGTCCTCACCAGAACTTTCACCTTCAAAAGAACCCATCACCCAATAATTTTCTCTTCGATTTTCTTTTCCCTATTCCCTGGCAATAGCCATTATAATTTTTTTTTTATGACTATGAACACACAAAGTAACTCGTTAATTGAAATCATACAGGTTTTAAATTGTGACTGGCTCATTCACTTAGCATATTATCACAATAGAGTATAATTCAGCCATAAGAAGAAAACAAATCCTACCATTTGCAACAACCTGGATGGAGCTAGAGGGTATTATGCTCAGTGAAATAAGCCAGGCGGAGAAAGACAAATACCAAATGATTTCACTCATCTGTGGAGCATAAGAACAAAGCAAAAACCGAAGGAACAAAACAGCAGCAGACTCACAGAACCCAAGAATGGACTAACAGTTGCCAAAGGGAAAGGGACTGGGGAGGATGGGTGGGAAGGGAGGGATAAGGGAAGAAAGGGCCATTACGATTAGCACACATAATGTGGGCGAGGTGCGACACGGGGAAGGCAGCATAGCACAGAGAAGACAAGTAGTGATTGTATAGCATCTTACTACACTGGTGGACAGTGACTGTAATGGGGTATGTGGGGGGGACTTGATAATAGGGGGAGTCTAGTAACCATAATATTGCTCATGTAATTGTATATCAATGATACCAAAAAAAAAACTGCAGAGCAGATTGCCTGTTACTAGGTGTAGGTAATGAATGATGATTGTCAACCTGTACAAACTTCCAGCTGTAAATTTAATAAATTCTTGGGGTGGAATGTACAGTCTGGTGACTATAATTAATAATTCTGTATTGTATAAATGAAAACTTCTAAAAAGGTAGAACCTTTTAAGTTCTATGAAAGAATAATAACTATGTGAAGTGTGGATATGTTAACTAACTTTATTTTTGTAAACAATTATTTTTTCATATATAGTTTATTGAAGAATAATTTATATAAATATTACATTGGGTTGAAATATAAAACATAATGATTTAACAGTTATCTATATTACTAAATCTTTACTCAAACTTGTGTAGTTACTACCTGTCAACATAGAAAGATGTTACGGGATTCTTGAATATATTCTCTCTGCTGTACTTTTCTCCCTGTGACTAATTTATACTGTGACTGTGATTGAGATTCTTTGCCTCTTTAGCCCCTCCACCTGCATCACCATCCCCTGCACACAGCTCCCACATGGTGACCACCAGTTGGTCTACTGGTGATTTGTTCATTTTATTTTTTTGTTTTATTCTTAAATTCCGCATGCAAGTGAAAATATATGGTATTTTTCTTTCTTCACCTGGATACCTCACTTAGCATAATACCCTTTAGTTTCTTCTGTGGTGGGAATGGAAACTGGTCCAGCTAAAATGGAAAGCAGTATGAAGTTTCCTCAAAAAACTAAATTGAAATACCACACAACACAGTGACTCCACCCTAGGAATTTACCCTAGGAAAACAAAATATCTGATATGAAAAGATATAAGCACCTCTATGCTTATTGCCATATTATTTACAACAGCCAAGCTATGAAGCACCAAAGTGCTTGGCAATACATTAATTGATTAGAACACTACTGGTAAAGAAAATTACAGGCCAGTGTCTCTGATTGACAAAGATGCAAGAAATTCGTATCAAACTGTGAGCAATGTTAACTAAAAAATAAAGTGTCATATGCCATGACCCATGGGATGCAAAAATTTTTGAACACATGCAAGTAAATGTGATGCACATTAACAGAATGAAGCATAAAAATAATATAATCACTTCAATAGATGCAGGAAAATAATTTGACAAAATTCAACATCTTTTCATCAAAAAATTTCTGAGTAAATTAGGTAGAGAATGTACCTCAATATAACACAAGCCATACATGGCAAGCTTACTGTCAACATACAAAGATTTTACAGATTCATTCACTATATTCTCCATGCTGTACTATTATCCCCATGAGTAACTTATGTTATGATTGAGAATTTTTGTGCCCTTTTATCCCCCTCACTCTCCCTACCTACCTACTCTAACGCCTCCTCCATGGTAACCACTAGTGACTTCTCAGTGTCTATTAGTCTACTGCTGGTTTTTCATTATGCTTTGCTTTGTTTTTTTATTCCAAAAATAAACTAAGTCATACGGTATTTGTCTTTCTCTGTCAGCCTTATTTAAATGACCATAATATCCTGTAGATACAGCCATGTTGTTGCAAATGGCAATATTTGTTTTTTTATGGATGAATAATATTCCATTGTGTATATGTCTACATCTTTTTCCATTCACTTATTGCCACATAGGTTGCTTCCATATCTTGGCTACCTTAAATAATGCAATGATAAACATAAGGATGCATATATCTTTTTGAATCATTGGGAATTTAAAGAGCAATAGGAAAGTCTATCCTTAAATCTGTATGGATCCACAAAAAATCCCAAATAGTCGAAGTAAGATGAAGAATTAAGGTCAAAACTGGAGACATCATGATCCTGACGTTTTATTATATTATAATGCTAATGCTACCATAATCAAAATAACATGGTACCAGAATAAAAATAAAACAGGCACATAGAACAATTCACCAGAATAGAAAGCCCAAAAATAAATACATTCACATATTTTCAACCTTTTATGTATGGGTTTAGACAAGAATCAAATTTCATTCTCTTACATGTAGTTGTCCAGTTTGCCAACACCAGCTGTTGAAGAGGCTGTCATTGCCTCATTGTATATCCATGGCTCCTTTATAGTATATTAATTGACCATGTATGCTTGGGTTATTGTCTGGAATCTCCATTCTGTTCCACTGGTCTATGGTTCTATTCTTGTTCCAGTACCAAATGGTCTTGATTATTGTGGCTTTATAGTAAGAGCTTGAAGTCAGGGAGCGTAATTCCCCCTGTTTTATTCCTCCTTCTCAGGATTGCTTTGGCTATTCAGGGTCTTTTGTGGTTCCATATGAATTTTAGAACTATTTGTTCCAGTTCATTGAAGAATGCTGTTGGTATTTTGATAGGCATTGCATTGAATCTGTAGATTGCTTTAGGCAGCATGGCCATTTTGACAATATTGATTCTTCCTATCCATGAGCATGGGATGTGTTTCCATTTATTGGTATCTTCTTTAATTTCTCTCATGAGTGTCCTGTACTTTTCAGAATATAGGTCTTTCACTTCCTTGGTTAGGTTTATTCCTAGGTATTTTGTTCTTTTTGATGCAACTGTGAATGGAATTTTTATCCTGATTTCTCTTTCTGCTAGTTCATCCTTAGTGTATAGAAAGGCAACAGATTTCTATATGTTAGTTTTGTATCCCACAACTTTGCTGAATTCAGATATTAGATTTAGTAGTTTTCGAGCCGATTCTTTAGGGTTTTTATGTACAATATCATGTCATATGCAAACAGGGACAGTTTAACTTCTTCCTTGCCAATATGGATGTCTTTTATTTATTTGTCTTGTCTGATTGCTGTGGCTAGGAACTCCAGAACTATGTTGAATAAAAGTGTGGAGAGTGGGCATCCTTGTCTTGTTCCCGATCTTAAAGGAAAAGCTTTCAGCTTCTCGCTGTTCAGTATAATGTTGGCTTTGGGTTTGACATATTTGGCCTTTATTATGTTGAGGTACTTGCCCTCTATACCCATTTTGTTGAGTGTTATCATGAATAGATGTTGAATTGTGTCAAATGCTTTTTCAGCATCTACAGAGATGACCATGTGGTTTTTGTCCTTCTTTTTGTTGATGTGATAGATAATGTTGATGGATTTTCGACTGTTGTACCATCCTTCCATCCCTGGGATGAATCCCACTTGATCATGGTGTATGATCCTCTTGATATATTTTTGAACTTGGTTTGCTAATATTTTGTTGAGTATTTTTGCATCTATGTTCATCAGGGATATTGGTCTGTAATTTTCTTTTTTTGTGGTGTCTTTGCCTGGTTTTGGTATTAGAGTGATGTTGGCCTCATAGAATGTAGGTGGGAGTATTCCCTCCTCTTCTATTTTTTGGAAAACTTTAAGGAGGATGGGTATTAGGTCTTCACTAAATGTTTGATAAAATTCAGCAGTGAAACCATTTGGTCTAGGTGTTTTTTTCCTAGGTCGTTTGATGATTACCTATTCAATTTCCTTGCTTGTAATTGGTCTATTCAGATTTTCTGTGTTTTCCTGGGTCAGCCTTGGAAGGTTTTTATTTTTCTAGAAAGTTGTCCATTCCTTCTAGGTTATCTAGCTTGTTAGCATATAATTTTTCATAGTATTCTCTCATAATTCTTTGTATTTCTGTGGTGTCCACAGTGACTTTTCCTTTCTCATTTCTGATTCTGTTTATGTGTGTAGACTCTTTTTTTCTTGATAAGTCTGGCTAGAGATTTATCTATTTTGTTTATTTTCTCAAAAAACCAACTCCTGCTTTCATTGAATCTCTCTATTGTTTTATTCTTCTTGAGTTTATTTATTTCTGCTCTAATGTTTATTATGTCCATTATTCTACTGTCTTTGGGCCTCATTTGTTTTTCCTTTTTTAGTTTCATTAGTTGTGAGTTTAGACTGTTCATTTGGGATTGTTCTTCTTTCCTGAGGTAGGCCTGTATTGCAATGTGCTTCCCTCTTATCGCAGCCTTTGCTGGGTCACACACATTTTGTGGTGTTGAATTACTGTTGTCATTTGTCTCCATATATTGCTTGATATCTCTTTTTATTTGGTCATTGATCCATTGATTATTTAGGAGCATATTATTAAGCCTCCATGTCTTTGTGTGCTTTTCTGTTTTTTTTTGTGTGTAATTTATTTCTTGTTTCATACCTTTGTTATCTGATAAGTTGGTTGGTACAATTTCAGTCTTTTTGAATTTACTGAGGTCTTTCTGTGGCCTAGCATATAGTCTATTCTTGAAAGTGTTCCATGTGCACTTGAGAAGAATGTTTATCTTCCTGCTTTTGGTTGTAGTGTTCTGTAGATGTCTGTTAGGTCCACCTGTTCTAGTGTTTTGTTCAGTGCCTCTGTCTCTTTACTTATTTTCTGAATCGTTGATCTGTCCTTTGGAGTGAGTGGTGTGTGGAAGTCTCCTACAATGAATGCATTGCATTCTGTTTCCCTTTTTAATTCTGTTAGTATTTGTTTCACATATGTAGGTGCTCCTGTGTTGGGTGCATAGATATTTATAACGGTTCTATCTTCTTGTTGGATTGACCCCTTTATCATTATGTAATGTCCTTCTTTGTCTCTTGTGACTTTCTTTTTTTGAAGTCTATTTTGTCTGATACAAGTACTGCAACTCCTGCTTTTCTCTCCCTATTAGTTGCATGAAATATCTTTTTCCATCCCTTTACTTTCTGTCTGTCTATGTCTTTGGGTTTGAAGTGAGTCTCTTGTAGGCAGCATATAGATGGGTCTTGTTTTTTTATCCATTCAGTGACCCTATGTCTTTTGATTGGCGCATTCAGCCCATTTATATTTAGGGTGATTATCGATAGGTATGTACTTATTGTCACTCCAGGCTTTAGATTCATGGTTGCCAAAGGTTCAAGGTAATTCCCTTACTATCTAATAGTCTAATTTAACTCAGTATGCTATTACAAACACAACCTAATGGTTCTTTTTTTTTCCTCCTCCATTCTTTATATGTTAGGTGTCATATTCTGTACTCTTTGTCTAGCCTTTGATTGACTTTGGGGGTACTTGATTTGATGTTTCATCTGCTTAGTAATTCATTGTTCCACTTTGCTGTGGTTTTATTTCCCCTGGTGACATCTATTTAGCCTTAGGAGCACTTCCATCTAGAGCATCCCTCCATGATGCACTGTAGAGGTGGTTTGTGGGAGGTAAATTCTCTCAGCTTTTGCTTATCTGAAAATTGTTTAATCCCTCCTTAAAATTTAAACGATAACCTTGCTGGATAGAATATTCTTGGTTCAAGGTCATTCTTTTTCACTATATTAAATACATCATGCCACTCCCTTCTGGCCTGTATGGTTTCTTTTGAGAAATCTGATGATAGCCTGATGGGTTTTCCTTTGTATGTGATCTTTTTTCTCTCTCTAGCTGCTTTTTAAAGTCTGTCTTTATCCTTGACCTTTGCCATTTTAATTATTATATGTCTTGATGTTGTCTTCCTTGGGTCCCTTGTGTTGGGAGATCTGTGCACCTCCATGGCCTGAGAAACTATCTCCTTACCCATATTGGGGAAGTTTTCAGCAATTACCTCCTCAATGACACTTTCTATCCCTCTTTCTCTCTTCTTCTTCTTCTGGTACCCCTATAATGCGGATGTTTTTCCGTTTGGATTGGTCACACAGTTCTATCAATATTCTTTCATTCTTAGAGATCTTTTTTCTCTCTGTGCCTCAGCTTCTTTGCATTCCTCTTCTCTAATATCTGTTCCAGTTATCGTCTCTTCTACTACATGTAATCTGCTTTTAATTCACTCCATTGTATGTTTCATTTCAGATATGGAATTTCTTAATGATTGAATCTCCATCTTAAATTCATTCCTGTGTTTCTTTATGAAAAGTAATCATTAAAGTGTGCATTTTTGTACATGGCATTCTTCAATTAAAAATGTAGTTTTTTAACAAATGTGTGTGATATAGATAGGCATTTCCAGAAGATAACACAAAACATTATATTTGCATACTATACTTTTAAAAACTGTAAGAGCTAAGATAAATATATCAATAATTGAAAAAAACAAACATCTCCAAAGAAGTAAGAAAGAATGGGAATCATAAGGAAAGAATAGGAATATATGCAATAAAAGACAAACACATAATAGAGAGGCCACAAAGGCCAAATGTTGGCAATTTGAAACAGATCAAATAAATAAAGATAAATGAAAAGTATCAGAATAACGAAATATAGCAAAGCTATTCAATATTCTCTCATTTATGAGATAATACCTGCATATTATTGCTGCACTTTTTGACCTTCATTTGATATTTTACCTAAGATGGAAGAGGTGATGGCATAGTCACAGAGTAAATATTACAAATTCAGTATCTTCAAACACAGACTAGTGTAATATATTCTAAGGTCAGAATAATCATTAAGAAATATCAACTATGGTAAATAGCCTTATTTTCACTAGCACTGTTGATATTATTTTGAGACTCATACTGTAACGAAAAGCAATAAATATTTATGCTAATATACAATTTTCAGAGTAGGGTAAAATATACTAAACATACAGAATGAAATACTTTGTGCATAATTATATAATTTTAATTTGAATTAGAAATATGAAATAAATCATGATTTATTTTTCTCTTTCTAGATAATATGTATTTTCTAACTCTCTGTTGCAGAAGCATTGAAGACATGTCAACAGTACCAGAGGGCACCAGAGTTCCCCAGGGCAGTTTTTATATGAAATTCCCAGGTACACCAACTATAATTGATAAACGGATGCTCATGATAACCATAAAACCTCTTTTTTAGAAATATATCAGACAGTAATGACAGCAGGTCAAAAGGAAACAGCAGTCAACTTGAAGGGAATCCACTGGACAAATATGGGATAATTTAAGCATCAAAAATAAATTAACTCTAGTGGCTAAGCAAGATATGTAGGCAACCAAAGTGTCCATCAATAGATGAAAGGATAAAAATTACATATACACACACAGTGGAATATTATTCAGCCATAAAACATCCTGCCATTTCCAACAATATGAATGGACCTAGAGGGTATTATGCTAAGTGAAATAAGCCAGGTGGAGAAATACAAATACCATATTATTTCACTTATTGTGGAATATAAAAACAAAACAAAACAAAATGAACAAAATAGTAGACTCATAGACACTGAGAAATGACTGGTGGTTACTATTGGGGAGGGGTTGGGGTGGGTGCATAGGGTATGTGAAGGGCATAAAGAGGCACAAAAATCTCAATCATAATATTAATTGGTCATGGGGATCGAAATGCAGCATGGAGAATATAGTCAATGACTTTGTAACATCTTCCTATGTTGACAGATAGTAACTACACTAAGTGGGTGAACATTCAATAATGCATATAACTGTCAATCACTGTGTTGTATACTGGAAACCAATATAATATTGTATATCAAGTATACTTCAATAAAATGTGGTTTAAAGAAGCAAGAGAGACTGGAAATAAGAGCATCTCCCTTTCTGATTTGGGCGGTAGCTACTTAATCCTTCCTAATCACTATTGGATATGTTGGACCTGTTAATAAATCTCTTCCATATGTATAGTTCTGTTTACATTCTAAAATGTGTTGAGAGAGACTGTGGAATCTTCTGTTACTAAATATATGTTTAATAAAATCAGTAATACAAGTTAAATGGACTTCCAACTGCCCTGAAATTCAGATAAATTCTAAAAATCTTTGATTCACTTTTTGCTCCTACAGTGGGGATGGGATGGTCACTAACAGACAGCAATACAGAAATCACAGATAACAATGTAGTCCAAGCGTAGAAGGTTATGACCTTAATTGGAGGTGCAGCGTTTAGGGGCTCATTAAATGAGGCTTCTGGGATTGTGGCAGAAAACTTTCAATGACTTTGGCTAAATTGATAATCCATGGAGCCTTGTTACATGGCTTCCAAATTAACAAGACTTAAAACTTTATCTTCCACCCTTGGAACCTGTGGTTAATTGGATAGTTAACCTGTTGGAGGAATTGGAAATGCTCAAGGATCAGTAAGGACCCTTTGTTAGCAAACTCAAAGGAGAAAAAGTGTGTGGTTGCCATGAGAGCAGGTGGCCCAGAAATGAGTCTCCAAGCAGTGAAGTGTCCTTTCCATGCACTGTACCCCAAACCAGTTAACTGTAGCCTGCCTATGCTTCATGTACAATAATTACCAGTTATATAAATTTTAACAGTAAAATGCCAATTCCTGCTGTCTGAATATAAAGGTGTGTAGCCAAATTAGGTTAATTTAAACTCAAAAATGAAAAATAAATTAGACTGATATGTCATTATTAAAGAAAGCATAAATCTCACTTCAAAATATAATCACCATATCACAATTGTAATTAATTTCATATATGTATAAAGAAAATATTCATAGTCAATTAATATATGACAAAGAAGGCAAGAATATACAATGGGGAAAAGACACATCTCTTCAATTAATGGTGTTGGGAAAATTTAACAGTATATAGAGTACAATTAAGTTGCACTACTGTCTAACTCCGTACAAAGAAGTAAACTGAAAATGGATTAAAAACCTAAATTTAAGAGATGAAACTGTAAACCTCAGAGAAGGAAACATGCAAAAATCTCTTAAACATAAGCATAGTAATTTTCTCTGACATGTTTCCCTCAGCAACACAAACAAAAGCAAAAGTAATCTAGTGGGACTACATTGAACTACAAGTCTTTTATACAGCAAAGGAAAGCATCAACAAATCTAAAAGGTAGCCCACAGTACGGGAGAACGTACTTATAGGTGATACAGCCCGTAGGGAGTTAACATCCAAGACATATAAAGAACTCACATGATCAACAACCACAAAAAAAGGGACCCAATTAAAAAGGGGGCAAAAGTCTCAAATAGGCATTTTTTTAAATAAAGACATACAGATGGTCAACAGGCACATGAAAAAATGCTGCGCATTGCTAATCACAAGAAATGCAAATTAATTCATGTGGTTTTGAGAAGCACACACAGCTCAGGAAGACATGAAAGGCATGGTTAAATATTTTAGGCCTGTTATTATGTTAAAGAAGATCTGCCAGGTATTTCATGTCTGAGCATGCAAGCAAAATCCAGAATATGGGAGGCAAATTAATGATTAATAGTGGAGACAAAATAAAGTAAGCTTTAATCATTATAAATTTGAGATGAAATGAGATGTCATTGAAAACAACTGAAGAAGGAACTAACTTCTTTAGTTTTAACCTAAATATGCATGCGCACACATACACATTTTCAGGGTAACATGTTTTTCTATATATAATATGAGTATACTCACTCTCTGCTATTTAAAATACACATTTAGTTGTTTAACCTCTGTTAAGAATATTTTATTAATATTTAATTAATTAAGAAATGATCTAATTTGGAGTCTTTCCTTGCCAGTGACCTGAATTCAACATGTGGCGATAGGTTTCTATGTACATTTGCCAAGTAGCCTGTCTCAGAAAAGAAAGACTTTCCCTCACATTGCTTTCTGCAGCATTACACAAATGGCCACAACTAACTTCAAAGGAGACTGAAGAAGCATTGCGTCTTTGTGTCCAAGAGACAAAACAAGTAAATTATTAAAAAATAAACTCCATCTGTGTTTCAAAATACAATCAAGAGTGGATTAAGAACACTCATTTTGAGTACATGAAGATGTTAGTTACACATGTAATAAATCAAGTTAATAGTTTATAGTGGTGACTATAAAGTATTATTTATACTCTATTCTCTATAGTTTCCATCCTGTTGTAAAGATTTGAATGCAAGAGATGCAGTATAGTTTGCATCATTACCTTGGAGAACACCTTAATGTTCACTGGAATGATGGTTTAATACAGCAGTTTTGAAGCTTTATAAACAAAATTTTAATACACAGTATTATAATTCTTTACTGCTTTTCTAATCTATTTGACTTGAGGTCAAACAGTTGATTTTAATTCATGAAGGGAAGGAATGAGACATCAGGGATGGATTCTTTATTCTTCTGGGACTCTCCCTGACGGGAAACATTGTGACATCTTGATCGGTGTGATCATGCTGTTCTGTGCTGTCGCCGTCACAGGGAGCTCAGTCTGATTCTCCATATGCTGGTGGACTCCCATGTCTACATGTTCACATACTTCCTTCTCAGCCGGCTGTCCTTATCAACTTGCTGTTCATCTCCAACTCTGTCCCAACATGGCCATTGACTTTTACTCAGGGAATAAAAATATCACAAATATAGCCTGTGGTACCTGATATTTCTCTTCCTTATGCTGGGAGAAGCTGAGTGCATTCTCCTGACTTCATGGACTCTCATGGCCTGTGATCACTATGTGGCCATCTGTCACCCACTGAGGTACCCAGTCATCATGAACAAGAGGGTCTGCCAAATGATGGGGTGTTCTAAATTCTCTAGAACAGACTGAATATACTACGCAGTTATCTACATGTAGTTACAAGGAGACAGAACGTTACTTCTGTGAAGTTATAGCCATTCTGAAGTTCTCCTGTGAGGATACCTCTTCCTGTAGGTTTGCAGTGCTTGTGTTAGGCACTGTGCTGCTCTTTATTCCTTTTGGAGTCATCTTTACCTCCTACCCATCATCTTACTCACATGAATTCCCCCACGGGGAGGAACAGAGCCTGGGCACATGCTCCCACCATCTCAAGTAGTAAGCCTGGTTTATGGCCATGTCATCCCACCTACATGACTCCTGGTTTCTCATAGGCCTGCTCAGGAACACACTGTACCAGTGTTGTTTTTTTTTCAAACATTGCTCCTGTACTGGACCCACTTATTTATAACTCAAGAGACAGGATGTTTTGAGGGCCTAGACAAAGGTATAGGAAAAGCTTTTCGTCACATAGTAAACCCCAATATTTTAATTTAAAAATCTAATGAATAGTATGTATTTGAAAAATCAATAGCTATTCATGATCTTTAAGTTATCTGTCTCCTAACATTTATAATCCACTTTGACTTCTGAGAATTCTAAGTGACTGAAGTGTGACATAAGTTTTACTATGTGACATTAGCATTCATAGAATTCAGTCAGAAATGTTTGTTATAAATTCCTATTACATTGTTTCTCTTTCTCTTATTTTAATATTTGAATCATGAATTGCAAATGCTTTGGGTGCAGATGTGATGTCTTCTATATCATTTGTATCTTCCCTGGTGTTCACATTAGAAATGTACATGTAATATAAATGAAGATAAGAGGGCAAAATGAAGAATATAGTCAATGGTTCTGTAAGATTTATTTTTAATTTATTTTGGTATCATTAATCTACAATCACATGTGCAATATTATGGTTATTAAACTACTCACTTCATCAGGTACCCCCACCAACCCCACCACACTCACTGTCCATAAGCGTAGCGAGATGCTATAGAATCATCACTTGTCCTCTCTGAATTGTACAGCCCTCCCCGTGCACCCTCAAGATTACGTCTGCTAATCGCAATGCCCCCCCACGCCTCCCTTAACACCCATCCTCCCCAGTCCCTTTCCCTTTAGTAACTATTAGTCCATTCTTGGGTTCTGTGAGTCTGCTGCTGTTTTTTTCTTTCAGTTTTTTTCTCTGCTCTTATGCTCTTCATATGAGTGAAATCATTTGATACTTGTCTTTTTCCACCTGCTTATTTCACTGAGCATAATACCTTCTAGCTCCATCCATGTTGCAAATGGTAGGACTTGTTTTCTTCTTATGGCTGAATAATATTCCACTGTGTATATGTACCACATATTCTTATCCATTCATCTACTGATGGAAACTTAGGTTGCTTCCATTTCTTGGCTATTGTTAATAGTGCTGTGATAAACATAGGGGTGTGTATCTCTTTTTCAAACTGGGCTGCTGCATTCTTAGGGTAAATTCCTAGGAGTGAAATTCCTGGGTCAAACGGTATTTCTATTTTGAGTTTTTTGAGGAACCTCCATACTGCTTTCCACAATGGTTGAACTAATTTGCATGCCCACCAGCAGTGTAGGAGGGTTCCCTTTTCTCCACATCCTCACCAACATTTGTTGTTGTTTGGGTTTTGGATGTTGGCCATCCTCACTGGTGTGAGGTGATATCTCATTGTGGTTTTAATCTGCATTTCTCTGATGATTAGCGATGTGGAGCATCTTTTCATGTGCCTGTTGGCCATCTAATTTCTTCCTTAGAGAAGTGTCAATTCATGTCCTCTGCCCATTTCTTAATTGGATTATTTGCTTTTTGTTTGTTGAGGTGCGTGAGTTCTTTATATATATTTGCATGTCAACCCCTTATCGGATATATCATTTATGAATATACTCTCCCATACCGTAGGATGTCTTTTTGTTCTACTGATGGTGTCCTTTGCTGTACAGAAGGTTTTAAGCTTGATATAGTCCCACTTGTTCATTTTGCTTTTGTTTCCCTTGCCCAGAGAGATACGTTCATGAAGAAGTTGCTCATGTTTATGTACAGGAGATTTTTGCCTATGTTTTTTCCTAAGAGTTTTATGGTTTCATTACTTACATTCAGGTCTTTGATAAATTTTGGGTTGACTTTTGTGTATGGGGTTAGACAGTAGTCCAGTTTCATTCTCTTACATGTAGTTGTCCAGTTTTTCCAACACCAGATGCTGAAGAGGCTGTCATCTCCCCATTGTGTATCAAAGGCTCCTTTATCATATATTAATAGACCATATATGTTTCGGTTAATGTTTGGATTTTCTGTTCTGTTCCACTGGTCTGTGGAGAGGATCATGTGGTTTTTGTTCTTCTTTTTGTTCATGTGGTGGATGATGTTGATGGATTTTCAAGTGTTGTTGTACCATCCTTGCATCCCTGGGATGAATCCCACTTGATCATGGTGTATGATCCTCTTGATGTATTTTTGAATTCGGTTTGCTAATATTTTGTTGAGTGCTTTTGCATCTACGTTCATCAGGGATATTGGTCTGTAATTTTCTTTTTTGGTGAGGTCTTTGCCAGGTTTGGGTATTAGAGTGATACTGGCTTCATAGAATGAGTTTGGAAGTATTCCCTCCTCTTCCATTTTTTGAAAAACTTTAAGGAGAATGGGTGTTATTTCTTCTCTGTATGTCTGGTAGAATTCAGAGGTGAGTCCATCTGGCCTGGGGGTTTTGTTCTTGGGTAGTTTTTTGATTACCAGTTCAATTTCGTTGCTGGTGATTGGTCTGTTTAGGTTTCCTGTTTCTGGCTTGGTCAGTCATGGAACGTTGTATTTTTCTAAGAAATTGTCCCTTTCTTCTAGGTTTTCCAGCTTGTTAGCATAAAGATTCTCATAGTATTCTCTTATAATTCTTTGTATTTCTGTGGGGTCCGTTGTGATTTTTTCATTTCTCATTTCTGATTCTGTTTATGTGTGTAGATTCTCTTTTTCTCTTGATAAGTCTGGCTAGGGGTTTATCTATTTTGTTTATTTTTTCAGGAACCAGCTCTTGGTTTCATTGATTTTTTTTATTGTTTTATTCTTCTCAATTTTATTTATTTCTTCTCTGATTTTTATTATGTCCCTCTTTTTGCTGACTTTGGGCCTCATTTTTTCTTCTTTTTCCATAATTGTGTCTTTATTCATTTGGGATTATTCTTCCTTCTTTAAACAGGCCTGGATTGTAATATACTTTCCTCTTAAAACTGCATTTGCTGCAACCCACAGAAGTTGCAGCTTTGTGTTATTGTTGTCATCAGTCTCCATATATTGTTTGATCTCTGTTTTGATTTGGTCGTTGACCCATTGATTATTTAGGAGCATGTTATTAAGCCTCCATGTATTTGTGAGCTTTTTGTATTCTTTGTACAATTTATTTCTAGTTTTATACCTTTGTGATCTGAGAAGTTAGTTGGTAGAATTTCAATATTTTTGAAATTACTGAGGTTCTTTTTGTGGCCTAGTAGGTGGTCTATTCTGGAAAATGTTCCATGTGCACTTGAGAAGAATGTGTATCCTGCTGCTTTTGGGTGTAGAGTTCTGTAGATGTCTGTTAGGTCCATTTGTTCTAGTGTGTTGTTCAGTACCTCTGTGTCTTTACTTATTTTCTGTCTGGGCGATCTGTCCTTTGGAGTGAGTGGTATGTTGAAGTGTCCTAAAATGAATGCCTTGCTTTCTGTTTCCTCTTTAATTCTATTAGTATTTGTTTCACATATGTTGGCGCTCCTGTGTTGGGTGCATATATCTTTCAAATTGTTATAACCTCTTGTTGGACTGAACACTTTATCATTATGTAATGTCCTTCTTTATCTCTTGCTACTTTCTTCGTTTTGAAGTCTATTTTGTCTGATACAAGTACTGCAACACCTGCTTTTTTCTCCTTGTTGTTTGCATGAAATATCTTTGCCATTTTAATTATTATGTGTCTTGGTGTTGTGTTCCTTGGGTCCCTTGTTTTGGGAGATCTGTGAGCTTCTGTGGACTGCGAGACTATTTCCTTCCCCAGCTTGGGGAAGTTTTCAGCAATCATTTCTTCAAAGACACTTTCTATCTGTTTTTCTCTCTCTTCTTCTTCTGGTACTCCTATAATGTGAATATTGTTCTGTTTGGATTGGTCACACAGTTCTCTTAATATTCTTTCATTCCCAGAGATCCTTTTATCTCTCTGTGCCTCAGCTTCTCTGTATTCCTGTTCTCTGATTTCTATTGCATTAACAGTCTCTTGCATCTTGTCCGGTCTGCTGCTCAGCCCGTCAATGGCTTGTCTCATTTCTGCATTGTCTTTCCTCCCTTCCTCCCTTAGCTCTTACATATTTCTCTGTAGGTCCAACAGTATGGTTATGACTTTTATTCTGAATTCTTTTTCAGGAAGATTGGGCATGTCCATCCCATCAGGCTCCCTGTCTGGGGTTGTCTGGTTGATCTTAGTCTGGACCATATTCCTCTGTCTTTTCAGGGAGATAGAAGTGGTTGCTAGTAGGCACCATGTGTGTCAGCTGGGAGAACAAAGTCCCTTCTTGCTTGTTGTTCTCCTTGTCCTTCTCCTGGGCCCGAGCTGTTTTCCTGCACACCAGGAGGCAGTCTCTGGAATAATCCCTTGAACTGCCTGTGTGCCTCATCGCCCTCAGCCTAGACCTGGTTCTGGAGCTCTTCTCACTTAGCTGCGCACCTGCCGTGAGTATATGGTGGTGGCCAGGGAGGGAACGAATGGCAGGCTGCTGATCTCTGTGTGGGGCCTCCATGCAGCTGCTTTGCCTGGCTGTTGGCCCAGGGGGTCCGAAATTTCGCAGACTACCAGCCTGCTGGGTTGAGTGCCCTGGGACGATTTTGTTCCACTGCTGGGCCCTTGTCTCTTTAAGACTTAAAAAAAAAAAAAGAAAAAATAGTGCTTGCCGGGATTAGAATCTGTGAGGATGCTGTGAGTGGCACTGTTTCTCTACTGTTTTGCAGCATTGGCGGCTCCACTGGACACTTTGTGGCTCTGGCCGGGTGGGGAGAAAGGAATGGGAGGCTACTGATCTCTGTGGGAAGCCTCGACACGGCTGCTCTGCCCAGCCACTGTCCAAGGGGTCCGAAATTCCCCAGGACTCCCAGCCTGCTTGGCTGAGTGCACTGGGACGATTTTGTTCCGCTATTGGGCCTTTGTCTCTTTAAGACTTTTTAAAAAAGCGCCCGCTTTTCTTTTGTCCCAGGGAGCCAGCTGAGAGGACCCGCTTGTGGTCTCCATCTCAGATCCTGCACTTCTGTTTCTCTAATCTCTGATACACCACGCGATGTGTGTCAGTGCTCCCGGCGCAGATCACCAGGGCTGGTTGTTTGGCGGGCCTGTGCTTCCACTCCCTCCCCGCTCTGTATCTTTTCCTCCGGCCGGAGCGCTGGGGTGGGGGAGTGCTTGGGTCCCACCGTGTCACAGCTTTGTATCTTTTCCGCTTCATGAGGTGCTGAGTTCTCGCAGGTGTAGCTGTAGCCTGGCTGTTGTCCTGTATCTTCTGGTCTCTCTTTTAGGAATAGTTGTATTTGTTGTATTTTCATAAATATATATGGTTTTGCAAGGAGATTTCCACTGCCCTGCTCATGCCACCATCTTCCCAGAAGTGGTCGATTCTGTAACATTTTTTATGTTGACAGGTAGTAACTGCATTAATTGGCATTAGGATTTAATAGTATGAGTAACTTTTGAATAACTATGTTTTACACTTGAAATGTATATAATATTGTATATCAACTATACTTTAATTAAAAATATAAATAAATAAATAAATAATAAATGGTCATATAATGGTTTCTTCTGAAAAGAGTAATCAAACATCCTGGCTTGTGAATTAAAACACAAATATGTGTCATTTATTTGATAATTATTCATTAATTTTTGCTTTGAAAACATATTAAATTGAATACTTTAAAATAAACAATTTTAACAGTTTATATCACAATCAAGTTGAAAATAATTAAGAACAATTCATTGTTAAATAGAAGATATATGTTACAGTAAAAGTTATTTAAGCAGATAGACCAATGCTTATATATTACGCTAATGGAAATATGTTACTTAGAACAATAATTTCAAAAAAGTGCATGCCCGATTTGTGTGCAGAGATTCTGTGTCATGAGCAATCGCTTTGCTCCCCGTCAGGCTCTGCACAGTGACGCTGTGCTCCCGCCCTGTGTGCTTTCCCAGACCATCTCCTCTGAGAGCACTCTGCCCTGCTCGGGGAATTAGCTCCTCTCCAAGGCCATATGGGACGACTATGGTCATTTAATCCTGCTATTGAGCCCATAAGGTTCCCTGCAATTATCTCAATTATTCTTAATTTGGTCATTCTCTAGGACTTGGTAGTTTCAAATGAAGATTAAACACAGAAACTCTTGTAAGAATTTTCTCCTCTCATGCTCTCACTGGCCCCCACCTCCCTCTTCTCATTCCCCAAATATTAGAAAAAAATAGAAATACCATACAACCAATAAACTCCATTCTAAAAATTTACACAAAGAAAACAAAATCTCAAATTCAAAAAGATATATGTACCCCCTATGTTTATTGCCACATTATTTTACAATAACCAAGATATAGAAGCAACCAAAGTGTCTGCCAATAGATGAATAGAAAAAGAAGAGGTGGTACGTATACACAGGGAATATTATTCACCCAAAGAAAGGAATTATGCCACTTGTGACAATAGGGATAGACCTAGAGGGCACTATGCTAAGTGAAATAAGCCAGGTGGAGAAACACAAATACAATGTTTTACTTATAAGTGAAATCTAAAAGCAAAAGAAAACAAAATAAACAAAGCAGCAGTAGACTCATAGACACTGAGAAATGCCTGGTGGTTTCCATGGGTGAGGAGTTGGTGTCAGTGGGTGGGATGGGTAAAGGGGATAAAAAGACAAAATCTCAATCAAAATATAAATTAGTCATGGTGGTGAGAGTACAGTGTACAGAATATAGTCAATAATTCTACATTTTGATATTGACAGTAAGTACAGTAGTTGGGGTGAGGATTTACTAATGTATGTAATGGTTGAATCACTGTGTTGTATAGTTGAAATCAGTATAATATTGTTCATTTACTATGCTTCAATAAGAAAAGTACAAGTTTCCTGTCATGAAGTCATGGTGAGTAATAAACAGGTTAGTGACTAGTCAATAGTATTGTATTACAGATCTGAAAGAGGCTAAGAAATAAATCTTCAACATTCACATCACAAGGGAAAAAATGTACTTTGTATTAATGTAACAGAGTGTAACTAGACTTACTGTGGTGCTCATTTCACAATGTACACAAACTTATCTTGTACACCTGAAAGTAATAATGTTTTATGCCAATTATACTTCAATAAAAATAATAAAATATATATTAATAAAGTTAACAAGAATCTATATGATGAAAAACCATAAGACACTGATGAAAGAAGTTGAAAAAGACACAAATTAAAAGAATTCCCAAATTCATGCTTCAGAAGAGGTAATGATGTTAAAATGTTAATCTGCATATTTAATGCAAACCTTATCAAAATTCTACTGGTAGTTTTTACAGAATTAGAGTATCCTGAAATTTATGTGGAATCACAGATTACCCTAAACATCTAAAGTGATCTTGAGAAAGAAGCACATGGTGGAGACATCACACTTCCTGATTTCAAACTATATTAATAACCAAAACAATGGTACTAACATTAAAATAAATGCACAGATGAGTGGAACAGAACCAAAAGCCCAGAAATAGGCAAATGCATATATGCTCAAGTAATAGTTGACACAGGAGCCAAGATTACTTAATAAGAAAAATATAGTATCTTCAATAAGTGGTATTTTGAATACTGGATATTCACACACAACTGAATAAAACTAGACTCTGCCTTACACCACTTATGGAAGTTAACTGGAAATGTATTAAATACCTTAATATAGTATCTGAAGCCATAAAAAACCCAGAAGACAATATAGAGAAAAAGCAACTTACCAATATTGTTGGTAATGGTTTATTTTGGATATGTCACCAAAAGCATAAGCAACAAAAACAAGTCATCAAGTTCTGCATCAAACCAAAAAACTTCTGCACAGCAAAATAAATTTAAAAAAAAATGGAAAGGCAGTCAACCAAGAAGAAAAGCATTTTCAAAGCACATATTAGATGAGAGGTTGATACTCAAAATACATACGCAACTCTTATAATTCAATAGCAAAAATACAAACCCAATTAAAAAAATAACAAAGGACCTGAATAGACATTTTCTCCAGAGCTGAAAGTAAATTATTAGGGACATGAAAATCAAAACCACAATGAGACATCATCTCACATTTGTTAGAATGGCTATCATCAAAAAGGAAAAAAATAACAAGTGTTGGTGAGGGTGTGGAGAAAAGAGGGTTATAAAACTTGTATACTGTTGGTGATAATGTAAATTGATACATGCGGTATGGCAAACTCTGGCATTTCCTCAAATATTTAAAAATAGAATTGCCATCTGATCCAGCAATATAGCTTATGGAAATTTAAATCAGGACTTCAAAGAGATATCTGCACACATGTTTATTGCAGTATTATTCACTACAGCAAACTCCTGGAAATAACCTAAGTTTCTGTCCATGGTTAATGTATAAAAATGTGGGATGTATATATATAATTTAATAAGTCATAGTAAAGAAGGAAACCCTGCCTTTTGTCATATTTGTTGACTTTGTGGGCATTATGTCAAAGGAAAGTCAGAGCAAGAACAATACTGCATGATCTCACTTATATGTGGAACCTCAAGAAGGCAAACTCCAAAACGAAGTAGGTCACCAGGGCTGAGGGGTGGGGACTGGGAGATATTGCTCACAGGGTGCAAAATTTCAGTTATAAGATGGTGAAGTTTTGAGATCAAATGCACAATATGATGACTACTTTTAGTATGTTAGGGTATACTTTATAGTTATTGAGATTGTATCTTAAATGTTCTCACCATACAAACAACCACACAAAGACACACACACAGGGTAACTATGGGAGGGAAAGTATGTTTCAACTCACCTTAATGGTAAGCATTTCATAATATATAAACATATCAAATAATTGTAAAATATCTGAAACTTATACAATGTTATATGTCCAACTACATTTAATAAATATGGAAAAATTATAGATAAAATTTCTACAGAAGTACTAAATACCAGAAAAATAGTAAGACATGAAGATAAAATGAAAAAATACTATATTTACACAGATTAACGTCCAAACTTATAATGAGGTAACAACACTATATGTTGTGTAAGAATAGAAAATTTGAAAAAGGGGAAAAAACCCTAATTGCTCCATACAGATACCTCACTGTGACAAAGCTGACACCGAGAGTTTTTTCTGCAGCTCTGGGTTGATTTGGAGTGATTTCATAAAGCACATGCAAAAATTAATTTCAAAGGGACTACAGAACTAACATGAGAATATCTTCATGAATTTTTATAGGCATAAATATTAAATTCACAGTGAAATACAAAATTTTATAAATTTATCTTTCTAAAAGTTTACATTTTATGCTCAATGTAATTATATTCCCAAAATATAAGTATATGGGAAGATATTTGCTTTACATATATTGGGTAAACAACTGGAATCCAAAACATATAAAGAATTCTAACAAATCAATGAATAAAGAGGGATAGATAGCTCTCCCTCCCCACCCTAAAAAATAATGGCAGACAGTTAGTTATACATGATATCCAATATCTAATAAGCATATAAAATGTGATACAGAAAACTCTTTCAGAGAAAGAGAAATGAAACTACAATGGAAAACTACTCACTGTAATGGCTAAAATTAAAAAAGGACAGACAATACCAAGGCTGACAAGGGTGTGCAACAACTTGCATGTAAGTTAGCATAAAAACTGTGGGGAAAATGTCTGGCATTATGTGGTATGGCTCAAAGTTTATGTAACATCATCCAATAACTCCACTATGGTCTTATCCAAACAGAAATGAAGGTTGAGTCCATTAAATGACAGATATAGAAATGTTGACAGCAGTTTAATTCACAGTAGGCCCTAACCAGAAACAAACCAAATGCCTATCAAGAGCAGAATTAATAAATAAGTATAGTATATTAATAGCATGACATACAGCATAATATTGAGCAAGAATGTATAAGGGATAAGCACAACAATATGAATGAGTCTCCAAAATATCATTGAGCCAATGAAATGTGATATAATTAACAACAATATATTAAAGTAGTGATTATCTTTTTGGAGGTATTGATTGGAAAGAAGAAAAAGGGAGACTCCAGGGTACTAGAATATTCTAAATCTTGGTCTTCATCATAGTTACATAGGCATTACATATGTAATATTCACCAAGCTGTACACTTGATTTTTGTGTTTATTGTACTAACTAAAATCTACCAAGTGTAAGTAAATTACACCTTGAAGAAGATATATTCAAAATAACTCCCCACATCACATATCCTTACTATTCATGCTCTCTGATATACTGCCTCTACATTTTCTAAACATCTATGGAAAACATATTACCAGTAACTTTGGAAAATTTTTCTAAACACAACACCAAAAAAAAAACAATAACTCAACTAAAAATGGGTAGAGGACATGAACAGACATTTTGCCAAGGTGGCCAACAGGCACATGAAAGGATACTCCACACTGTTAATCATAAGTTAAATACAAATAAAAACCACAATATGTTACCACCTCACACCAGTTTAGAATAGCCAATACCCAAAAGACAAGAAATAACAAGTGTTGGAGAGGATATGGAGAAAAGGGAACCTTCCTACACTGCTGGTGGGAATGTAAATTGTTGCAGCCACTACAGAAAGCAGTGTGGAGGTTCCTCAGAAAATGGAAAATAGAAACACCATACAACCTAGTAACTGACTTCTAGGAATTTTCTGAAAGAAAATAAAATACATTTAAAATAATATATATATCCTTATGTTTACTGCCACATTATTTACAGTAGCCAAGATATGGAAGCAACCAAAGTGTCCATCAACAGATGAATGGGTAAAGAAGAAATGGCACATATACACAATAGAATATTACTGAGCCACAAAAAGAAAGAAATCCTGCCTTTTGTAACAACATGGATGGACTTAGAGGGTATTATGCTATATGAAAAGGGCAGGCAGAGAAAGAGAAATATCATGATTTCACTTATATTTGGAATCTAAAAACAAAACCAAGCAAAATGAACAAAACTGCACTACAGCCCTAGACATTGATAAGTGACTGGTGGTTACCATAGGGGAGGATATGGGGTGGGTGGCTGGAGTGTATGGGGGCGGGAAAGAAATAAAATCTCAACCATAATATAAGTTGGTCGCAGGAATGGAAGTGGGGCAGAGAGAATATAGCCAGTGGTTCTGTAAGTCTTCTATGCTGACAGAGAGTAACCAAACTAGTTCTGGTGAGGATTTAATAATGTGTGTAACACTGTATTGAATACTTGAAGCCAATATTATATTGTATATCAACTGTCCTCAAGTTAAAAAGGGAAAATTTTTCTGGGTAAAATATTATTAAGGAATTGAGATTAGGATCTCCCAAAAGCATTCAAAACAATAAAGATGTAGATGCACATAATTTCCAAAGCTATTTTGAACGTATCATTTTATTATTGATTTCATTATGGTCAGATGGCTGGTCTAAAATATCATTTCTATGACTTATATTGTTCTTTTTACAAGTACCTGGTAAATTGTTACTGGAGTGGTACATTTGCTCACATATAATATTCATCCTGTGTTTTTTTTCTTCTAGTTTCTTCCTATAAATTAGACTCAATAGTTGTCCTGTTTAAATATTTTATCCTTATGAAATTTAATAGGCTTAATAGGCCACTTTTTAATTAATATATTCTAAAATATACCTTTCTGATGATAAATAAAACGGGGATTAAAAATCAAATTTCCATGAGTGAATTTAATTATGTCAACTTCAACCATCTTAAGAGATTAAAATACTTTTGAAGGCATAATTGACAGAATATTAGCAATTACATTCCTTTTCTTATCCTAACACTGGTTGAGGAGGATAATAATCAAGGAAAACAAACTGTTACTCTTGAAAAGTTAACTTCCTTCTCCTCACATCCTCAGTTTCTCAGGTGTGTAGAGTTTACTAGATAATCTCTCTGGACATGTGTCCAGGTTCTACATGCACTGGTTAAAGTACTACCATAAACATGCACACGATATTGGTATTTCCGACTCATTGTGAAGACGGAGATTTCCTATATGGCTGTAAGACATTTGTTTTGGGATTGAAGTCTGTTGAAATAGTATTTATATCTCAGACACTCACAGTGGATTGTCCTTGGCCACAGAAGCTTTTTCAGCAGTTATTTCTTTCTGAATGTTTGAAACCGATTTCATTCCTTGTTCATTGTGGCTATAAGGAATTTAGGCTTTGTCATAGAATTCTCTAAGCTGACTTGTTACGCGGCCTCTGATGAGTTTGGTTTGATTATCAGCACTTTCTGCCATATGTGTCTGGCTGTGTCTCCATCTAACAGAAGAAATAGTCATGTTTCTTCTCTTTCCAAAGTCCCCAACACTTAAGAAGTGCTCATATTTTGAATGATAAATAGCTCATGAGCGGCATACCTGCAGTGGTAAAGGGACCCACACATCTTATAAGAAACAGAGGTTGAGTTTTGCTCAGCTTTGGTAGCACATTAAAAGTAAGCGTGTTTATGTATTTGAGTTACTATCAACGGACCTCATATTCATCATTAGTCAACTGAACCTTTACACGTCATTTCACAACAGTTCCAAGAAAGAGAATTTAGTTGTGGCATAAAACAGATTGGCCATTGCGACTACAACTAGAGTCTGGGGAAATACTGTATTTCTGTGTGTGTGTGTGTATACATATATATATATAACTTAAATAAAAATTTGAATGAATTACAAAGGTTTGCCTTCAAACACCAAATAAAACAGGCTGGGAGAAAATGTAAAAACCATGGCAATATAAGTTGCATTTAAGTGGCTCACTTCCCCCTTTGCCATGGGCTTGTATTTTAAATTATTGCTAAAGAGTATTGTTCTCATTTGTCTGATGGAATTCCTATACTTAGTTCTTAGAAATATATGGAATAAAGGCATAGAAAACAATGTTCAAAATAAATTACTGGAAATAAAATATCTCAGCTCAGGGGACAAACTTCGAAGTCACATTTTAACATTTACTTGATGACTGAGAACTGGAACAATGTTTAATTTTCCATTCCTCCATTTCCTCATTGAGAAATGGTATTCAAAGCACTTAGAGTTCTTACAGACTACAAAATAATCCATAAAAATTGCTTAGTGTGAGCAGCTAAAGTGTCCATAAGTAGTGAATGGATAAAGAAAGATGGTGCACATATACAAGGGAATGTTATTCAGCCATAAGAAAGAAAGAAATCCTATTTTTGGCAACACAGATAGGCCTTAAGTGTATTATGCTAAGTGAAATAAGGCAGGCAGAGAAAGAAAAATACCACATGATTTCACTTATTTGTGGAATACAAAAACAAAGCAGAAAAGAATGAGCAAAACAGCAGGAGATTCTTAGACACTGAGAAGGGACTGGTGGTTACCATGGGGGAGGCGCTGGGTGAGTGGGAGAAATAGGTGAGGAGGATAAAGTGGTGCAAAATCTCAATATCAGTTCATCATGGGGATGGTAGTACGACATAGAGAATATAGCCCATGATTTTGTAATCTTTCTCTGTTGACAAATACTAATTACACTAGTTGTAGTGAGCATTTAATAATGTAGATAACTGTCAAATCCACTATATTGTATACTTGAGGCCAATACCAGTGTACATCAACTATACTGCAATAAAATAATTAATGAAAGCCACACAAACACAAAAATAGAAATGATATCTCTTAATACAGTATGGACTCAATTCTTAACAACTCCCTATTACAGCAATCAACAAACTGAACCTTCTCTTTACATATCGCTAAAGGAGAGGTAACTACAATAGTTTAAAATGTTAATGACTTCATGAACTTAGATTCACTTGACACTGTGTAACCTTGAAGGGTGAGTTGATATTTGCTGAGGTTTTAAGTTGCACATTTCCCCAGCCACCTTTACCAGGCTCCCTTGACCTCACTGCTCCTCAGACTGTAGATGAGGGGTTTCCGCACAGGAGTGAAGATAGTATAAAATGCTGAAAACCTTGTCATGGTTAGCTGACCTGTAGCATTTGGGTCTCATGCAGATAAATAGAGCAGCTCCATAAAACAGTCCCACCACAGCCCAATGTGAGGAGCACGTGGCAAAAGACTTTTTGTGGGCATCTGGAGAACAGCAGCCAGGATGAGACTACAGGAGGTCAGGATGGGGGAAAGCGGGACCAGGAGCGTTAACACACAGCAGGCGTCTATGGCGTACTCAAAGACAGACGTGTCAGCACAAGCCAAACTCACCAAAGTGGGCGCCTCACAGAAGAAATGGTCAATCTCACGAGGACTGCAAAACGGGAACCTCAGGGTGGCAGCAGCCTGCACGAGCCCATCAGCTGCCCCCAGGAACCAGGACCCCAGGTCATTCTCAGGCATAATCGCCCGCTCATGAGGATGGGGGTATCTCAGGGGGTGGCAAATAGCCACATAGCAGTCACAGGACATGGCTGCTAAGAGGAAACTCTCGCCACCACCCAGTGTGAGGGAGACAAAGATCTGTAGCCCCCAGAAAGTGGGGAAGATAGACTTCTTGCCAGTCAAATTGTCAGCAGCTATTTTGGGCACAGTAGTGGAGACCAGCACCACGTCCCTGAGGGAGAGCTGGCTCAGCAGGAAGTGCTTGGGTGTGTGCAGCCGGGGGTCCCGGTGAATCAGGAGAAGCATGAGAGCGTTGCCCTTAAAGGAAGCAATGGCTATTTTCAGCACCACCGTGAAGAGGAAAAGGTGGGGTCTTGTGTACCTAAAGAGTCCTAGAAGAATGAAATCTGATGTGGTGCTTTTCTTCATGATTTCTGCTTGTGTGACCCTGCAAATGGAAAATTAGAGAAAGAAGGTGTTTTCATCATGTAGAAACCTTGGTCTGACATCATGACCTCTGGGCAATAGTGTATATAAAATCCAAGGTCCAGATTCAAGCCCTACCTTCCACTTAAGATGGGTTGGAATCACAGCATAGGGACTATAGTCAATACTATTACAATTTGTTTGTATGTTGACATATCATAACTATACTTACCATGGTGAGCATTTAGTAATGTATATAATTATTAAATCACTATGTTGTATGTATGAAACCAATACATTGTAGATTAATTGTATCTCAAGACATTGAAAAAATAATTTTTCTTAATATTGTTTTACTTCTCTATGGCTCATTTTCATACTTTATATGAGGACATACTATATACTTAACACAAAATATATTGATTGAGATGATAGATCAAAGTAGATCAAAAATAGAAAAAACTGTTGAGGACTATGTAATTATACTTAATTTGTTTATTTTTATATTATTTGTTGTATTAATATTCTTTCATTATGTATACTGAAATCAAATTCACCAGTTGTGAAAATAAACATTTAGAAGTTTGCTCATTTATATTTGAGTCGCAGTTTACTTTTCCAAATTTTGGAAATCTTAACATATTCAAATTAGTTTTTTAATATAAAATAGATTAAAATTGTTTTATTGTGGATTTTAAGCACCAGAGAATGGAACAGATGAATATAAGTAAAACAAGATTTCTTTAGTGAAGGAAGATTATATTCCCAATAATTGATGACAACATTCTTTCTTCCACTCATTAAAAAATTTATTTCCCTGCTTTTTAAAAGGCAGATATACTAGTTCACCAGTCCCTCCTTTGAAACCTTCAGTGTCTTCCCACCACACTTGAAATGAAAGGAAAATTATTTCCTGAGCTTCCTAGGGCTTGGAGACGTTGCCCACATTCCAACTCTCCTCATACGTCACGGCCGTGAAGACTTAGGATGACTAGGAAAATATAAAAAGGACCCATGAGAGGATCTTGATGTCCATAAATATTTGGAGAGAATATCAATAACTCTAATAAGGAGTAAGGTGACTAAAAGACACAGAAGCAGTTTTAACACAATTCTATTACAAAGCATACGTTTATATTGGAGCATAATTATTAGTTACAGATAAAGTATAAATATATTTGGAAAGAAAAAATGAATTTTATTTAAAAACATCTAACTTAGATATTTGACCTTTTGAAGACAGCTTTTAAAATTCAACAAAACAGATATATTTTCTTAGGAGACACAGTAGAAATGGCTGAGTCCACAGAAATGAGCACAGATTCATTAGGAAGGGTTTGCAGGTTGAGAGCTGTTATACCCTGAATATAATGAAGATTTTTCACTGCTACCATTTGCTAAACTCATAATAAGAACAAAACTTGTAAACTCTTAAAGAGCAAGATAGCACATAACTGCAAGAAGCCAATTATCTTGTATTAGCAGAAAAATGCACCTTTGTACCACTTTCATACATGTACAGGTTTGCAGATCCCTATTTCTGAGATGGACTGTCCAGAGAGATTCCATCAAAAGCATCAGAGGTATCAGTTTCTCTGTGCCAGCTGTCTAGATTTGTCATCAACTACTGCAGGGTCAGAGGCAATGATGATTTTTAATCTAAAGTGTTGGATTTTGTGAATGCCCTAATGTATAAAATTTAGATGGCAGATAGCTACCTTTGTTGATCCATTTTATATACAGGCAGTCTCGTCACTGACTGAAAAAAAAACAGTGTCAATGGCCATTAAATTGCTACCTTCATCCTGTTATTCACATTTGAACTGACACATCCTCATATAGTAACACCAGCGTCTTTGAGACAGTTTAAGTATTGGATACCAAACAAATGAGCAGTCTATTTTACCTAACCAAGGCATTACTAAGCCTCGCGTGTTTTCATTGCCTTCTATAGAGTACACAAAGTCCCTTGTTTTATATAATATTTAATCTTTCTCCTCTCGTTGCCAGGGCCCCCTGATTCCTTGCCTACAGGCTCCGCCTACCTCTGTTACAGCTTTAAACCACCTCTGACTCAACTGACTGATTCCGCAGTGTGTGGATAAAGAACACTGGACTTGGGATAGAGAAGACTGGGTTTCAGAAAAATTTCCACCATTTTCTGTGTATGTGATGAGGACCTTGTTTTTTTTAACTTTTGTATTGTTTTGTTTGTTTACTTATGTATTTTAAATTATAAACCTTTTAAACAGATTATTCAGTTAAAATGTTTTGCACGTGTGTTTTGAAATGATTTCCTAAGTCATTTTGCACAATGTCTTTAATTTTAATTTGATCTGTCCCTCAAGATCATTTGTTGCCATTCTTTTTTCACATGAACAGTAGATAGGAAGTCATAGCACAAGGTGTCAATTTGATCATTTGCCTGAATGTTAAAGCAATATGAAGATGAAATTCTAAGATAAAGAGGTGAGGACACACACAGGTTACTACATAAGACAATGTAATTTGGAAAAATGCTGCTTCATAGAGAAAATGCAGTAAATAAATATGTATTACATATCTGTAATATGCCCATGATTTGAAAAATTGTGATGCATATTTTCATAAATAAGTCTTCTCTACAATCAATAACAGATAATATTAATAGGAAGGTCATTAAATATATTACTGAACTCGTCTTTCACATATACAGAGCTAATGCAGTGTGATCTGTTGCACTAAATATCATACAAAGCATTTTTAATAGTTTGTTTCACATTATAGATATATATAAAAGTATTTACTTGCTAAGTGAAACATTTAGCCCTTAATTCAAAGCTGCATCATCTCAGCAAATTATGAGAATATGGACAGACACTTACAAGTATTTCTTTTTTAGGTCAATCGTGAGACAAATTAATCCTAAGCTATTAACTAGGGTAACTGAAATAGAATGAAACGTTTTTTAAAAGTACTGAGTTTTTTTCCAGAAGTCGGGGAAATATTTACCCTCAAAGAACAGGTCTTAGTCTTCCACGTATACAGGCATATATCCTCTAGAGAAAGAAAAGGAGACTTTTCTTCATTACTTTTAAACATTATATCTTGCCCCCAATAATTTCTTGTTTGGAAAATATGTGAAGAATTTGCTTTGTATTAATCTCAAAATCATGCCCTTTATGATGCAGGTAAGGAAACTGATCCCTAATCTATATTCATACTTGTAAGCACAAGTCAAGAACTTTGTTATGAACTGTTGGAGCTTCCTTCCGCAGTCTTGTTTTCCCTTCTCTCAGACATTCTGTGCAGAGATAAGTGCCTCTATGCCCACAAGATATTGATATAACATGGTTAAGCCCTTGAACCAGTCACAATGTTCAATTTAAAAATTCACTAATATGAAATCAATTATTATTTACTCAACAGTCTGCTTATTCAAGATTTTTTATTCCACTGGTTTTGGGTCTACACAGCCAGCATCTTGTATCTTTAGAATACATGCAGACAATGAGGAAATTTTATTTTGTATCATTTATGAATAAAACTTTACAATGGTAACTCTGCAACTGAAAATTCACAGGTAAAATACCAAACATAATAAATATGGATCATCTGAAACTTCTAACATAATAGAAGAATAATTTTCAAACAAATCAGACTTACATATATATATATACACATATGGAAAGAGATAGAGAGAGAGATGGATTTTTCTGATGGATTGACCACAAAGTTTGCTAACATCAGTGTTGAGGATATTGTTATCTGCTACTGGCCTCATGTTATATTTTTTGAGAAGTCTCATCTGACCATTTAAATTTTCCTACAGCTACAAAATACCTTCCCTGGAGCAATGACATTTTCAAACTCAAATCAGCTTTGGCAGGGGAACTCAGATTTAAGAGTTTCTGAAGAGTAAATGAGGCAATAAAGTAACTTATTTCCCAGGTTTTGCTGAAAGCAACAGAACCCTGAATGGGAAGGTGAAGAGACGTGACACTATTAGGGACAATAGCAAACCCAGAGGCAAAAACTGGTTGTAACTCTGGTGCCGAAATGTGTCTCCCAGCCCAGGGCAAGTTGCCTTTGAAACCAAAATCAGTAAAAGGGAGAAATAAAGTGGGGGAAACTCATTTATTGCTTACAAGCAGTTGTTCACTTCTGCTCACCCATGTCTCTTGAGAACTGGCAGCAAAAAGGGAGCCACATAACCTCTCTAGTCCAGATATGTCCTCTCTCCCCCTTGTAATCACCTATTGATATGGAGATAGACTACTTCTCTCCACCCCTTGGAAACACCTATTGATATGGAGATGCACCAAGGACAGGCAAGAGATTCAGATATGTTGCAATTTTACCCACAGCCCACCTCTCCAGAAATCTCGCCTCACAATCTACTCACTTCCCATCTTCTGGGATGGCCCCTGTGTGAGAATACTGGAGCACTGTAACCAGACTAATAACATAAAATAGCAACGGCAATAAAATCATGATAATCCTCAAGCCAGAGGATCCAGCTAGGTTCAACGTCCTATGCTTTGCCATTCAACAGGAGACCAGTAGCTGAACCAGTAGGGAGCGCCATGCACACTCAGCAAACAGCAGCTGCAGCCAGAAGGTGGGTCTAAGCTGCAGGGACTGCAGGAGAAAATAGTCTTAAGGGCAATAAGATACATGTTTTAATGACACCAACATAGGCAGATCTTATCCATCAGGTATGATGCAAGCAAGAAGGTGGACTTGTGATAGGACAGTGGCAGAATGGGATCTTGTCCTGAATTAGTATACCAGACTTTCACCCCCTCCCTGTGGGCATTACACATGGGTCAACATAAAGGGCTATGGGAGGCACATGCACTGGCCATAAAGATAAAACAATACTTCCTGTAAGATGCTCTTACCTCCCAGACATTTGGGTATAATACCATGATCTTTGGTGACCACTTTACTATAACTCTAGGAACACAAAGGAGACCAGCTTCTAGGCCTTTTCCCCAAGGTGCAAGAAGGGCCAGCCATCACTCTTCCATGTGTTGAAATGTCCAGGGCAAAGTCCACTTAACAGAGTCTCCACGGCTTAACACAGTTGGGGCTGGCAGCAGGATGTTGCTCTGCTGGCCATATCTTGGCTTCAGTAACTCCTCTTTGGTTTGCACATACATGTGTGGGAGAGGCATCACTGTGTGTTAGCATGTCCACAGGGCTCAGAACTCCTTTTGGGGGCTTCTCATTCAAACTCTTTAGCACTGTCCATCAGCGAACTGACCAGCCCTATAGACTGTTGGTGTCTGACTTCAGGCCAGATTTCAACAAACTATTTTACCTCTCTATCATGCCTGCCCTGGTAGGGTTACATAATATATGAAACTTCCACTTTATTCCTAATTTCTGCACCTATTCTTGTAACACATGTCCAGTAAAGTGGGTGTCTTCATTGCTCTCAATCACCTGTGGCTGGCCATAGGCTGCAAAGAGATGCTCTAGGCCCCTATTGATAGTTTGCTGATCTTCATGACATGCAGGAAAAGAAACCGACAGGCTCTGTAGCTGTTTCTACATAGGTCATGGCATACTGATATCTTTCTGATATGGGCAGAGGCCCAATATAGTCTATTTGCCACCTGAAAAGGGGTATCAGCCCCTTTGCTATTGTCCCACGTTGCTGTGGGACTCGGTGTAAGTCCCTCTTAGAACACACAAGGGCTCTTATGACTTCTTCAAAGGTCAACGGCAAGACCCACTGACGGGCTACAGCCCCAATTGTCTTTCCCACCCCCGGATGCAACAAACACTGTTTTAAGCATTGGGCTCCAACAGAGGCAGGCTTTCCTTCTAACAAACACACCTGGGCCGATGTGTCTGCTTCATCATTCCCTGGGGATGCCAAAGGCAAATGGCCAGTCACATGATGTACAGTAATAGTCTTAGTCTGACCAGAGGCCCATAGGTCTTGCCACAACTCTTACCCCAAAGGGGCTGGTGACCAACCATCCAGTTGGCATGGTACCATGTCGGTAGCCACAGGGTCAGGGCCTGATAGACAGCCCAGCTGTCAGTGCAGACAACTATGGGGGAAGGCCCCTGGGTGATCACGAGCCATACTGCCCACAACTCGGCCCATTAACTGCTCTTCCCCTCTCTGTCCTCCATCCTTATTGCCTCAGTCTTAGGATGAAAAACCACAATGCTTAACTTTGGGGGCTGCCCCCTACTGGAGCCATCTGTATACCAAGCATCTTCAGGTATAGGGGCTTTTCACTCCTGATAAGGACTCTTCGCTACCAATGCCTCAAAAGCAAGTTTTTCCTGCTTTCCACTGGTATACATCCCTTGCCCCAATAAACATTGGAGTTCTCCACTTATGGGGCTGTTAGACACGACACTGTGATGCTGTAAGTACGTTCCTCATTTGGCCAGTGTAGGCAGACGTTTCGAGGGCTTCTGCTGAAAGCAGATGCTCTTGTCCACCATCTCATCCTGGGTATAGAGATGGAGCATGGAGTGCTCCACAAATTGGGGAGGGGGTGGATCCTCCCCCTGAGGAGCCTGGGGTTGTTTTTTTTATTTTCTTAATTACAACCCAGAGAGCCTTTAGTTATGGGAGAGGCTGGTGCCTCAGGCCGTGGCCTCGGCAACAGTTTGGCCCTTGTCTCTACCCCTCATCCTGCACTGACATGTCCTCTACCATCTCTGGGGCTGAAGGCACTGCTCTTTCCTCCCCCTCCCCCACAGCCTCCTGCAATGCAGATTCTCTGGCTGCCTCTTCCCTCGCTGCTGCTAAGGAATCTCCCAGGAGCATGACCTGTTTTCTCAATAACTGTCCCTCTTCTTTAAGGTCATACCATGTCATTGTCCAGCTCCTCTAAGTGACATCGAAGTATGTCTCTCTCTGTGATAACCCTTTACACTATCTTGAGAAACAAACATCCCACAATCCTAGCTGTTATATGGCCACTCAAGGCCTCTAAGCAGCCTTCTATCTTCCAGAGGACTAATTACACAGATTCCAGTATCTCCACCCTTCTCCAATTCTGGGGAAGGCCCCACCCTTCTAGGAGGTGCTTTACCCTAGACCAATTTCCCACTAGGGGCTCCCCAAGGGGAAGTCCCACAGATAGGGGTCTCCTGGGGGAAATTGCACCCTCCACCACTGCCTGAGGGAAGGGTGAGTCCTCATTCCTCACTGTAGCTGCCACTGGGGTCTCCCCACCATCCACAGGGGCATATTGCCCAAACATCACACCCATGAAGACAGATTTCAGGTTCAGAAGTCCTGCTGACTATGCGAGGTATAACTTGGGGGAAAATGTCTCCCAGCCTTGGTCAAATTAACTTTGAAACCAAAATCAAAGGGAGAAATAAAGTGGAAGAAACTCATTTATTGCTTCCAAGCATTCATCCACTTCTGCTCGTCTGTCTGTGTGTGTCTCTCATGAACCGGCTTCAAAAAGGGACTCCATCCAATATTTATGGTTCAGATATGCCCTCATTCCCCCTTGTAAACACCTATTGATATGGAAATGGACTTCTCTCCACCCCTTGGAAACACCTATTGATAAGGAGATGCACTAAGGCCAGATGAGAGATACTGGAAATATTTCAATTTTACGCACACTGGTATTCTGCTCCTTAAGCTGAACAAATATGACTTAATTGCCTACAACAGACTGTGTTCATTTTTCTTAACTGTATGATGATAGTAATAATAAATTTGATTAAGTATTTCCACATGCTAGCAATTATGCTCAGCATGTTAGATGCACTTACAGGCATTTCATTTAATCTTCAAAAGAGCCCATTGATCTATGAAGTACTGCATTGTACAGGAATGCAAATAATGTTGATGTTTTTAAGTGACATACCTATATTTAACTATCCTGATGTTGCTGAGTGAAAGAATTTATGTTTAAATTACTTTAGATTTGTGGTTCTCAGGCTTCATGCAAGATTCAAGTCACCCAGATGGCTTGTTATTTATATTTTGAGAAACACTTCCTTAAGTAAGCTGTCTAAAGATGAATTTTAACTATCCTAAGCCATCAAAGATTTGATCACCTTTTTTTGTGTGTGTTTGTTTTAATTCTTATATTTTTTGTGTGTGTCTATTCCTTGCCCACTTTATGATCTTGGATTACTGAGGCAGGAATTAGTGGGATAGAGGCAGCCTTAGAATTCATGGCCCTGGTAAGGGGAGGGCAGAGAGGGACTAAGGCCAAGGCTTCACAGTAAACAGGTAGTCACATATTGGGCATCTAGATAATTCAGCATGAGAAACAGGGGCTACATCCTGAACATCTGGGGGATTCAGCCTGAGATGTCTGCCTAGCAACAGGCCCTTCCAATCCTGTAAACTTCCTTCTTTTTGGCTTATAAACTCTAGGTACTGTGGCTCTAACAGCCTCCACATGGAGGCCCTCCCATTTACAGGGGATATCTTTTGTTCTTTCCTTTTCACTCCTCATTAAAAACTATGCTAGGTGCTCCACACTCTTGTCTGTTGGCTTCATTCTTCTTCACCTCCAAGGCACGATCCTGGGAAAAACAGCATCTCACCCAGTAACAGCACCATTATAAATAATATTTGTGTTCCTTCTTCTATAAAATATGTGCAGTAACATTACTTATTTATAACATAGCTAGAAGGATTAAATGAAATAGTTGTAAACTACCTGGAATAGTATCTAGTTTATTATAATCATCACGACTTCAAGTGGTGGAAAAGCATATCTTTAAAGCAGAGTTTGTGTTCAGTCAGGCCCAAGTACTATGAAACCTTCACTTTATCCACAGCAATATAATCAGCCAGCCTCCAAGAAGCTGTCTCATCCTCTCAGTTAATGTTCCAGTATCAAGAGTGTAGAGAAAATGGAAATTCCTATGGCCAGGCTTCTCACCTGGCCCTGTTTGGCTAGCTCACTGCACACGTGTGGGCAATACGTTGTTATTGACTCTATATAAAGAGCTCCACCCAGTGCTCTGGGCTGTACGGCTTCAGGAGAGCAGAGGCTGGAATGGTGGCAGCCCCAAGGACACAGACGGAGACAGCTGCGGGAGCAGAGAGGCCCAGAGGTGGAGGCCAGCTTGCTGCATGCAGACTTGCTCTGAGTGGACGGGATTGACCTGCCACTGTGGGAATAAAGTTGGGTGTAAACCCTTTCACCACAAGAACGTTTCACTGTCATTTTTTAGGTCTCATTGAATCTATAGTGAACTTGCCCAGGGCTGAAACCCATTGGCAAGACGCAGTGGCTTACCTTTGCCTTATGCTGGGAAGTTGGTTAGTAACACAGTTATCCTTGGTGAGGCCAAATTCATGTTGCTGAGCTCGTTCGACTCCAGACAAGCTACTATAGTTACCATGTAAACGGGCCAATGAAGTCAGCACTAAGTTGGCTGGAAAATGAGACTGGCATATCCTAGGAAGAGTGAATACTCCCAACACATTATTGGAGACTTGTATGAAGATTTTATTCTGAGGTGAGCACAGAGAGCACATGGATATATTCACGATCTCTGCCTTTCCCAAAAGTTACCATTTTAGTATTGCATTTCTCATATCCCTGATTAGTGATCTAGCCATGATCCATGGTAATGATCTCATACTATTTAATACCTGGCTCATTTAGTCTCTTCTCCCTGCCCTTTCACATTACTGCAACCATTCAGTATATTCCCTTAGCTACTGTCTGTCTTCACCAAGGTTTCCTGTACTCACAAAGTCATCTTCAAAGAGCCTCCTTACCCCAGGTAACTCAAAACCTGCTTGTCCCTTAAAACTGGTTATTTCATGGTTTTAACTGGATCTCATGGGCTTGATAACAGGTTGAGCCTGGGGTTTAACTGGGTTTAAATTGTGTTAAGTACATACAAAGGGCACTGCCCTGCAGGAGGGAGAGACAGATATAATCAATAGAAGACTAATAAAACATTTGTATGTATAACAGTAAAAACAATAACAGTAGAAATATTTGTATGTGTTTATAGTGTTTCCCCTCTTCAAATGTAAATAGGTAAAACTATTGTGTTCAATTTTGTATTTCATCATATCTGCACCATATATATTTAGTAGATACTGACATTTATTAAGTAAAATCTTGTTAAATGCTATTTTTTCATCATTTACTAAGATAAGTGATCCCATTTAAAACATAATCAAGAGTCCAAATTACTTTAAATGTACACTTCTCTGGGATACAAACGTGTGGATTGTTGGAATAAGAGATCCTAAAATCATTGTGTCCTTCCTTGGCAGTGGGTGCTAGGTAAGCATCTGGCATATAGCATCCCATTTAATCCTTAGAATATCCTTTAGGACAACGTTGAAGACTTGGCAACAAGATGGAATCATAAGTAATTTTTCTCACTTAGCTTCCTAATCAGTGGTGCACCCAGAAGGCTAGACTCTTCTCTGAGTCAAAATCATCATTTTATTGCATTATTTCTAAGAGTCAACTTGCCACCTCAATAGAACAGTTGACTCTTTTAGTATTTTCATGAATCCATTGTCTCACTCCTGTACAAACAGAAGAAAGTATTTTGACATAGCAAAATTCAATTTAGTTACCAGTAATTCCTTCTGCAAACTCACAAGACAGAGGGCAGTAAACTGTCCCTGATACCAGCTGTGCTGAGCACCCGTAAGCACTTCCTGTGCCTCTCTAATCATTAGGTCTCTTACTATGACGTTTCAAGAAGCATTACCTGACATCTCTGATGGTTCTCAAATCATGGTCTCAAATCACCAAGAGTATCCCTCTTGATCTGATCCTGGGCATCAGCAGAATGCAAGGGCATCGGTCGGGTGAATTGCTTTATTCTAAGTGTGGAAGTTAGTGGATCTCCAAATAAGCAACATCAAGTGAACTGCCCAAGATTTTGGCCCCCGTGGACTTGTACATTAGGGATCAATTACAGGGAAAGAGGAATATCTAAGGCTTAATGATGTAGGGGTCTGCATATAAAATGTAACAACTCATGCTTTTCTATTCCAGCAGGAGAGCCTGAGGGGAGTATGTGTAAAATGTCTTAGTGTGCTTTCAATGTAACAAGATAATAGGAAAGAAGATATTTTAACCAATCAATACATATGAATGGAGAAATATTTAACTAGGGTGAGCTTAACTGTTTTCTGATCCCAACAAGTCCTGGGCAGCAGAGCCCTAAATGTGGCCACAGGTTTTATGTTAAGAGATTGATGGGCCACAGGAACAGTAAGGGGTGGCTGATACAAAGTGTCTTTGGAAATGTCCTTCTCGTAAATTTTAGCAGATGAAGAGGTTCTCATGTCCAAAAGAGACTTTTGATTTGATGCAAAGACTCTTGATCAGTGACATGCACTGTGGCATAGCCTGAGAGACAGTTTCAGCAATGTCTGCTGCTTAAACATTTTCAGTAATTCAGTGGACAGTTAGCAAGCGGTGGTGTCATTCATTATAAAGCTACTTCATCTCCCAAAACACAATCTCAAGAACTTTGGAAGGTGAGCCATCATAATGTTATTGAATTGAGTTGACTTGTGTTAGCTTCAATCCAGGGAGATATTTTGGAGACGTGGTCTTCCTATCTTAGGGAATATTCTCTGCTGCACTGAGTATAGGCTGTTCCATAACACATTTGAGAAGCTGAGTGAACTTAAAATGTAAATATAGGTAATATGAACATGTTAGTATTCTATGTGTGTTCCTGGAATGGTGTGTGTGCTTATGTTCACATTTAATTTCCCTAGATCTGAGGCCTCTCAATGGTTAAGATACAGAATGGACAAAGGGCATTTGCATCTGTTGAGGACCCACTCAGTGCTCATGGAGCTCATTTAATTCCATCTTTACAGCCATCCTATAATTTTACTGGGATCCAGTTAGCAGATGCTCAAACAATTTGCTTATTGGTCTTAGGCTGTTTGCCTATAAGACTTTTTAAAGTGTGTTTGATCTGTAACTTTTGCAAAATGAATTTAGAACCCTGAGATTGGCATATTTATCTATAGTAGGTTCTGTAAGTTGAGGCTTTTTTAAAAAACTCACAAATGTCAGTAATATGTTTCCCAAGATGATCAAATGTGGCATTTGTGGTAGACCCAACTTGTAGCCACAGGAACAATATTCTCCAAGCTATAATATAATCAAATGTCCTTCATGTAATCCAGTGCATTAAATAAAGTCCCACATCCAGAAAGGAAATTACCCAAATATTGGACATAAGAGGGCATTAGGAGTCTCCCTCAGACAGAAAAGTACACAGGAAATGAAGTCCCATCCCACACTGAAACTGAGTAAAGGAAGAAATAAACCATACCAGAAATATAAAAAGTAACACAATAAAAATTTATATGTGTTTCGGAGACTGAGTAAAGGTAAGAACAAATTATCAGAATTGAGGTGACATAAAGAGAAAAAGATAAGCTATAAAAAGTTGAATTATAAAAATTCCCAAGGAAAGGTATGGACATAAGAAGGTAGGAAAATTTTCCAGAAAGGAAAATTTATTCATTTTAACCTCTTCTTGATTTGTATTCTTAATCACTAATATATAATACTAATTTTGCTGCTCTACTTAAACAATAAAATTTGAAAATGGTTAAGTACAAACATGTAAGCTGCAACTCAGGAGCATCCTCCTGGACTTCCCTACTTCTCCAGTGAGCAGCTTTTCAATTGTTTGATTCTGTTTCAATCTACTGCACGGAAACTATACTATAGAAGAGAATATCATTCTTCCACGGAAGTTAAAGCAGCAATATTTCATGGAGAGTTGGGATCAGACTTCAGATGATTTCATTTTGTTGGGGGTGCTTCCCCCACATCCAACTGGCCTGCTTCTCTTGTTCCTTATCTTCCTTGTATTCTTTTTCACCTCTGTGGGCAACTTGGCAATGATTCACCTCATACGTATGGATTCCAGGCTCCACAGCCCTGTGTACTTCCTCCTCAGCCAGCTCTCCCTCATGGACCTCATGGACCTCATGGACATCTCCACCACCGTCCCCAAGATGGTGTTCAACTTCCTCTCAGGCTAGAAGGGCATCTCCTTCCTGGGATGCGGGGTGCAGAGCTTCTTCTTCCTGACCATGGCATGTTCAGAAGGCTTACTCCTGGCCTCCACGGCCTACGACTGTTACCTGGTCGTCTGCCACCCCCTCCACTATCCCATACGCAGGAGTAAAAGGATGTGTGTGAAGATGACCACAGCATCTTGGGTCTTGGGGTCTATCAGCTCCTCGGCACACACTGTCTATGCGCTTCATGTCCCTTACTGCCGGTCCAGGGCCATTGGTCACTTCTTCTGCAATGTCCGAGCCATGTTGCCTCTGGCCTGCCATGTCTATATGTACATGGTTTTTGTGAGCACAAGTCTCTTTCTGCTTCTTCCTTTCCTTGGCATCACTGCTTCCTATGGCCAGATCCTCTTTGCTGTCTACCATATGCGCTCAAAAGAGGGACAGAAAAAGGCCTTTACTACCTGTTCCACACATTTAACTGTGGTGCCCTTTTACTATGCAGCTTTTGTCTACACCTATCTTCGGCCCAGGAACCTCCGCTCACCAAAAGAAGATAAGGTCCTGGCTGCTTTCTACACCATCCTCACTCCCATGTTCAGTCCCATCATCTACAGCCTGAGGAATAAGGAGGTCCGGGCGCCATGACAAGAGTGTTCAGGATATTCTCTGCCATGAAAAATAATCATGGATGCCCTCAATCACCTTTATCTCCCCTCTCCATGTTGGCTACAACACCCTGGGAAAGCTGTCTGATAGAAATATCATGTGAGCCATGTGCATTTAACATTTTCTAGTAGCCAATTTTGAAAGCAAAATTGATTTAATAATATACTTATTTAATCAAAAACACCATTATAATCAAAATTGATATTACTGATATATGATTATATTTTATATGCAATGTATTTATGACATGGATGTACATATTTTTATTAATATAGTATTTATACTCCTGCTGACATTATTTCTATAAGTAGTCAATATAAAATTATTGTGATATTTTACTTTTCAATCTAATTCTTCATAGTCTTTCATGTATTTTATGCTTATAGCACATTGCAGTTTTGACTAAATACATCTCAACTGCCCAATAGCCACATGGGGCCAGCGGCTACTGTGTGGGATAGCACAGCCTTAGACATCCAATACAGTTTAGTTGTAGCCTTGTCATATGTGGTATTTATTATGCTGAGGTGCATTTCTTATATACCCATTTTGTTGAATGTATCATTAATTGATTTTGAATTTTGTCGAGTGTTTTTTACCATCTATTGAGATGATCATATGGCTTTTATCCTGCCTTTTGTTAACGTGGTGTATTACACTGATTTATTCATATTGTACCATCCTTGAATCCTGAATTAATCCCACTTGATCATAATGGATGATCTTTTTGATGTCTATTGGAATTGGGTCTGCATAAGTTTTGTTTAGGATTTTTGCATCTATATTCAGCAGTGATATTTTTCTATTATTTTCTTTTTTGTATTTTTTTTCTGTTTTGGTATTAGAGTGATTCTGGCCTCATAAAATGAGTTTGGAAGTATTCCCTCCTCTTCCATTTTTTGGAATACTTTAAGAAGGATGGGTCTTAGCTCTTCTTTAAATGTTTGGTAGAATTCAGCTGTGAAACCCTCTGGTGCTGGACATTTGTTTCTTGGGAGGTATTTGATTACCAAATTCAATTTCATTGCTGGTAATTTGTCTATTCAGATTTTACATTTCTTCCTGTTTTGGTCCTGGAAGTTTGTACATTTCTAGGGTTTATTTTTGTTTGAGTTGTCCAATTTATTGGCATATAATGTTTCATAGAATTATCTGATAATTCTTTATATTTCTGTGGTGTCAGTTGTAACTATTCCTTTTTCAATTCTGATTTTGTTTATTTGTGTCCTCTCTTTTTTTCCTGATAAGTCTGGCTCAGAGTTTGTTTATTTTATTTATCTTATCAAAAAACCAGCTCTTGGTTTCATTGATTTTTTTTCTATTATTTTATTATTCTCCATTTCATTCATTTCTGCTGTGCTCTTCATTATGTCCCTCCTTCTACTAACATTGGGTTTCATCTGGCCTCTAACATATCTTCAGGAGCAGCAGTTCTGATATCTGTGCTATGACCTACTCTTACCTGATTTTCAGGTATGATCAGGGATTGTATCTATACTCTGCATTATATTATTTCACCCAAGCTTAAATATCAGAGAGGATCCCTCAACAAAGCAGGGAATGTGCACATCCACTAAGGAAGCAGCATTAGAACAATAAACCAGAAAACATAGCAACAGAAATAAATTAGAATGTAGGACAATGACAATACATGCATCATGTTCCCAGAGGAGCCCATCAGATGGTCCTGGGGCTGTGAGGGCACCTGGGGTCGGAGAGGCAATAGTGCTGTCTTTGCTTGGATCATTCTCAGCCATAGGTTGAAAATTTATTGAGGTTATGGAGTCTACAAACCTGATTGGTTAGCATTTCTGAGGATTATGCAAGCTTCTGAATCTCCTTTAATATAACATTTTCTGATTAAGCTGGACTTGTTTTATTTGTTAAAAATAAATTTATTATAGTTTAGATCATTAACTAATTATATTCCAAATCACATTTAATTCAGTTTGAACACCTTGTTAGAAAGAGTAAATGCTTAGAAACTACTTGGTCATTAATATTAAGCAGTATATATCTTCTTTTTCATGCATATTTGTGAATTAGTTGATGATATGAGGTAAATATCCAACAACATGCAAGCAATTACTTCAATATGAAATATAATTATATTATCATGCAGTACATTATGATCAGAACATTTCCCATAAAATAGTGGGAGATGAGAAAGCCCTACTAACTTGCCAATCCAAAATCAAGCTTTGAAACAGTAAAATGATGATTTTGGGAAAATTGTTTCCATTTCTAATAATCAGAGATCCATCAATGTTCATGATTTGGATAATCCAGAGATTCTTATCTGATCATTCTAACATTTTGCTTTCTACATGTCCTCTCAGAATGACGAGTAAACAGAGTTCCCTCCCGGACCCTGATGATGCTTCATTCATAATGCACAGCTCAGCTGGGAGTGGTGGTGGGAACTACATAGGCCAGTGAATGGGCAGGAATATCTATGAAAGATTTTCATCCAGAGATGATGACCCCAAATCAACCCCCTACATGGGAGAAGCAGAATTTTGAGAATAAGATGTGGAAAATAAAATGTCCATAACATAAATTTTTGTATAAAAGGTTAATAAGTGGCTGCTTGAGAAATACAACTTGAGTGTACTTTAAAGGATGCTAGAGGTGTTTATCAGATTGATTAATCTACGCTAATAATATATGTAACTTACATTAATCTTTTTAAAAAGTGGCTCTCATTCCTGTATACATCATTTTGCATCTCCACAACCATAACTATTAAACCTGAGGTAGACCTGTGAATAAATCACTTCCTTAGGGTACATCTAGACATTTCCATGGCCCCTCTCATGTATGATATAAACTTACTGTATTTTCTGTAGTGATCCAAGCATTCTTAATTCCCTGTAGAGCTCTCCACCTAATCTCTATAACAAACATTACTTTGAAAACTGGGAATAGGAGAACCAATATGTATCCATCAAGAGTAAATTATAATAGAAATATTTGTCTTGTTTCAATAAGATCAAACAATGTTGTAACATTTATTGTTCCTTTGCAATGATTTAGACATTTTGGGATATATATGGTATAACATTAAGTTTGGCAGTTTCAACTTCATTTCAACATATTAAAAATATTTATTGCCCAAATGGTAGTGAGAACTTTATTAAAAATTACCACAGTGGAAACTAAGATTAACTTAAATCCATGTCTTAATCTTGGGATGATATTTTCCTTAATTTCTAAATTTATCTACTTCTACGGCTGCAGTCCTAAAGAGACTGTTGTTTAATTTTTCACAGAGCAGAATCTCTGAGTCACTCTCCTCCAGGCCCCCATCACCTCCTTGTTTCTCAGGCTGTATATGATGGGGTTGAGCACTGGGGTCAGAACAGTGTAGATCGCAGCCAGTATTTTATCCTCTATTGGAGTTCTGAGGGATCTTGGGCATAGGTAAGTGTCAGCAAAGGGCACATAGTAGGAAGTCACCACAGTGAGGTGGGTGCTGCAGGTGGAATAGGCCTTCCTCCTCCCTTCAGATGAATGCATGCACTGGACAGCCAGGAGAACACAGCCATAGGAACACGCAATGCCAATGAAAGGGAAGACAATCCAGAGAGTGGTGCTCAAAAACACTGTGAACTCGTAGACCCAGGAGTCCATGCAGGCCAGAGTTAGCATGGCTGGGATATCACAGAAGAAATGGTTGATGGCCAAGGATTGGCAATAAGGAATATGAAAGGCATGTATGGTGTGGACACAGGAATTGATGAAGACCATTATCCAAGATCCTGTTATCATCAGCACACACACTCTTTTGCTCATAAGGACAGGATAGTGGAGAGGAAAGCAAATAGCCACATAATGATCATGGGCCATAGATGCCAGTAGTAATCCTTCTGCAGATGCTAAAGTCAAGAACAAGAAGCTCTGAACCCCACACCCTATTGAGGAGATAGACATGTTTCCAGAGAGATAACTGGAAGCCATTTTGGGGACAATGGTGAAGATGCAGCTCAGGTCCGTCAGGGAGAGCTGGCTAAGCAGGAAGTACACGGGTGTGAGGAGGTGGGTGTTCAAAAGGATCAGAAGGATCATGGAGAGGTTGCCCAACAGAGCCATTGGGAAAATGAGAACAATGAGAATGAAGAAGAACAAGCCAGCTGGAGATTGTGGAAACAACCCCAATAAGATAAAGTCAGTTGATATGTGATTGTAATTCTCCATACTTCACTCCTTTAACTGCTCCTAAAAACAGGTGTACATTAAAGTATATAAAGTGTAATAAGCTTTTTTATTGAGGTATAGTTCATATAGAATATTATACTGGCTTCAAGTACACCACATCATGTTTCCACAGTTATATACATTATTAAATTCTCACCCCAACCAGTGCAGTTACTATCCATCCACATGGAAATATGTTACAGAACTAGTGACTATATTCACTATGCTGTACTTTCATCCCCATGACTAATCTGTATTATGACTGAGACTTTGTGCCTCTTTCTCCCCTTCCCGTGTCTCATCACCACCCCACCCCTCCACTATGGTGATCGCCAGCCACTGCTCAGTGTCTATGAGACTATTTCTGTTTTGTTCCTTTGGTTGTGGTTGGTTTTCAGATTCTACATATAAGTAAAATCATATGGCAGTTTTCTTTTTCTGACTGTCTTATTTCACTTGGCATAATCTCCTAGGCCCATCAATGTTGTTGCAAATGCAAGATGTGTTTCTTTTTTTTTGGTTGCATCATATTCTGTTTTATATATGTACCACATATTCTTTATCAATTCACCTATTGATGAAACTGTCAACAACACAGAATGACAACTTACTGTATGGGAGACTATATTTGCACATGATATATCCAAAATAGGGCTAATATAAAAAATACATAAATAAATCATATGATCAACACCAGAAAGACAAATAACCCAATTAAATGGATAGGTGACTTGAATAAACATTTTTCCAAATAAGACAGACAGATGGGCAATGGATACATGAATAGAACTCAAGGACATTAATCATCACAGATGTGGAAATTAACTATGTTTTTACTTCATTATTTTCATCTTACTGTGGTTTATTCATGAAAGTTACAGCTCTATAAGGAAGAAGAAATTTAACTATTTAGAATAAAAAGCCCCAAGTTTTGCCTGTGAGATAAAATCTTCATGAAGCAAACATGTGTAGCAAAAATATTTTATAGGAATTATAAAACTGTAAGAGTAATAGATACCTATATTGTCTTGAATAAGATATAGATATTTTATTAACCTATATAAATTCAGGTATCATTAAGTTCAGACCATAAGCTTCAGATGTTTGCATAAAAATCGGTGTAGTAGCATAAATATAGACTGATACTTGAGTACATTTTTTATGTGCCTTAGAGGATGATTTTTAAAAAATACTTAAGCCCTAATAACTCTGAAACTGGAGCAGCCTACTTTATGATGCTGCAAATCAATAGCCCTTTTTGAATCTTCCTTGCAAAATAGTGCCAAATCAAGTTTCTTAAAAGACATGTACTATTAATTGCTGCTTTTCTTTTTAGAAATCAACAATGAGTCCTTATTGCCAATATCATTTATTCAGAGGCACTCTTAACTAACTGCTGGATGCTCCGGCTTCAGTGCACCCTGTGTGTGAGAGTCTGCACCACAATCCCATTGCGGCTTCCACGGCTCTGCTCCAGCGCTCTGGAAGAGGATGTGTTCCATCCATCTGTTCCCAATATGTGTGTAACATTACACATTTGTCTATGGCAATTTCTCTCTCTCAATTTTCCTTTTGATTTCATTTATCTAAAACTCTTTACATTACCAGATAATTGTGGGGTTTAGCACTTATATTTATCACATCTCTGTCATAAAACTAAACTAACATGATAATAAAGAAATAAATATGTTATAAATGTAAAGAAGTGGGGAAGGGAGGAGAGGGGGGAACCAAGGATAAAAAGAGTTCAGTCTTTTGGAAGGAGGAATTTTTAGAAGCCGTCACTTAAATGGAGAAAAGAAGAAATGGCATCCTAGGGTCTTCTGAGTGGGAATAAATGTGGATTCTCTAGAGGAATAGCAGCAGTGTGTGAGCATCAAAGTGTTGCAATGTCAGTCTCTAATTCCTTTCCAGGACCGAAGTCCATCATACTGCTGAGGATGTCTCTCAATGTATGACAGAAGTCACACAGACACTACATAAACACAATGTGTCTTGATGAGAAAATTACAGATCTTCAGAGAAATATAAGAAGTTGTTAATTCCACAGTACTAATAACATGTGTGATATAAAAGGGTAATAATAAAGGACATCTGGAAATCAAAAAGTTAATAGTATAATGGATTCAATGAAAGTTTTAAAAGATAAACAGCAATGAAAAATAAAAGTTTGACGTGTTGAAAAGATAAGAGAATTAAAGAATTAAGATAAGATGGCCCAACATATACTTATGGACATTCATAAAAATGCATATGACAGAAATTATGGAATGAATATTATGTTTCTCAGAACAGTTATATATGAGCCACAATATTGAAATAGAATATAAAAACCAGAAAAATTAAGGAGAAATAATTTATTGCAGAACACTATTCCAAAGTCTAAATATTTTCTTAAAAATAAGTTCTTGATAATTATCAACATCAGCTATAAAGTTAAATCTGAAAATGTTTTCAGAGAAATTATAGTAATATGATGATGAGAAATATATGCATTAATGGCCAATAAGATAACATCAAGTTTTGCAACAGTCATATTTTTATATATGGCCAGTTAATTATAGAATAGGGAATAATGCTGCCATACCATTTCCCCAAGACATAAAGTGGGCTGTGCCTATGTTGAGTGCATGCAGGAAGGGAATATGGTGAAGGGATGGTGTAGAGTGGGGTCAGCTCCCCATCTGCAGTGGCCGAGGTCCCAAATAGTTGTTTGACATTTGGGGTTTAGGAATCAAGCATTAGAACATATGAATATTTTTTAAATCATTGGCAAAATACTTGGGAAATTATAAAATAGTTTGAAACATTTGCTTTGGAGTTCACAGGGATGTATTTAACTCAAACAAGAGGACCGTTGTTTTACCTTGTGAGTTTTGGATGCTCTATCCATGCATTATTTGAGCAAAATATTAAAGTGAATCAATTATTTTATTTAATTTGCATGTTCTCAACTTATTTTATATGTGACCCACCAAATAAATTATAGGAATCCTACAGCACAATCCTGGGCAAATGTGGAAAAATTGATTTTCAATTGCTGCCAACAACTTGCAGAGAAAAACTGGGAGAGTTCATTTTTTTTTTATAACAGGGCATTTGGATTCAACATGAAAACTTCATATTGACCAATATTGTGGGCTATGACCTTACTAGTACAAACACTGACAAGATTGAAGATGTAATATTTGTTATTACCAATTAAATAAACATTGTATGTATTCCTATCATTTCCATTTTATACAGGGCTGACTGTGGCGAAGGCCCCCTGAGGTAGTTAGTATCACCTCAGTTTAATCACGAGGAAAAAGCCACACAGAACAGAAATAATGAATAGCAAGTTAGATGAATTTTTTGATGCCATGTCACAGGACTGACAGTATTGCATCATTTGATTGGCTCTGTCCCTCTGTCCTTCAGTATTAAGCTTGCATTTGATCACTTAAAGAAGTGATGCATCTGAAAGGGAAGAAACCTCAGCCATTGAATATGTTTCAAGGTCTAAGGAATATAGATTGTTTTTGTTCTCCTGTAAATATTTCCCTTTTATTTTACTTTTATCTAAGAAATAATAATAAGGAATCTTTTACAGACCATTTAAATTAGATTTTCACCTGACTTCATTTTTTAAATTCCACTTAATTTGTGATTTGGATATGAGAATTGCTGAAAATATGCACAGGAGAAAAGCAAAACCACCTGGTTTCTCAGTGATTTGGAGAAACAAGCCCTGAAGCGAGAGGAGGTCCTGACCTGGAAAAGACGTTCAAGCTGTGAATTTTTATTGACCTTCTGCACTAGGTGCAATCTGACGGGCGTCAAAATTTGTGTCAAGATTAACCTGACCGCTAGCTTGTGAGGCTGATATAATCTGGCAATTTACAGGTAAGAGTAGATTCAGAGATTTAAGAGATATTCTCTTATTGCTCTGCTAGTAATTTAGACACTAGAGTGATAGATACAGATATTTACATATTAATTTTGTCCAAATAAATATCTTTCACTAGCCCCTAAAATTTTTGAGGTCAACTCTGAAATAACTTTAGCATGTGTACTAAAATTAAACTAAAAGTCACATAAAATCTATTAAAATATATGTTCACTACAGATGAAAAGGTAAAGAATGTATATGATTTCCCTTATGCCCAAGTAAATTGGTTTTGTGTGTATGTGTAATTCCTATTCTTATATTTTCTGTTTTCTCTTTCTTGCTGTGGTACCCATAACCTGACTTGTTTCCTGCAACAATCCAAACCTAATGAAAGATGTAGAGAATGTACACCTCGTCCTCAGAGCCTCTAAATGAACTCCAATTCATGTCTTGTTTACAATACAAAAATGTCCCTGCCTAAATCATTCTGATTTGAAATACATGCAAAAATGATCTCCTGTGTAAATCAAGTTGTATGTCTACATATTCAGGATATATTCAGTTCATTTGTACATCATGGTGATGAACTGAAACTGTTACAATGAGTGAAATACTATACAGATGTTCCTCAAAAATTTAAAAATAGAAGTACCATATGCCAGCAATCCCACTTGGTATATATCCCAAGGAAATCAAATCATCATCCAAACTCCTATGATTATTGCAGCATTATTCACAATAGTTAAGAGAGAGGAATAACACAAATATACACTGAAGAATGAATATATATACAGCCTTCAAAAAGGAAGTACTGCCATTTGCAACAACATGGATACACCTGGAGGGCATCAGCTGAGTGAAATAATCCAGACTCAGGAAGACGAAACACTGCTTGATCACACTGATGTGGCATCAAAAATATCAGAATCATAGAGGTAGAGAGTAGAATGGTGCCTGTCAGTGGCTGAAGGGAGGGAGAAATGGGGAGATGTGAGTAAAATATTGAATTACTATTATTAAAATGAGTAAGCTCTGAAGATCAAATGCACAGCAATGTGCCTGTAGTTACATATTGTTTTGTAAACTTGAAATTTGCTGGGAGGGATGTCACCAGGTGGTGGTCTCCACAGACAAAAGAAAAAATAGAGTCATGTGAGTTGATGGTTATGTTAATTAGCTTCATTTGGGTGATAGTTTTAATGTGTATATATATGGAAACATTAGCTGTGAACTTCAAATACATACAATTTTTATTTGTCCATATATGTCAATAAACTAGTAAAAAACAATCACTTCATGATTGTTTGAGATAACAAAGCCAGGACACTTCCAATGTGACATGCAGAAGTCGTCATTTAACAGTAGCTGTGACGTTTAACATCTTCATCAGCAGCTCTGCCTACAACATAGTTACCATCATAATTACCATTTACTCCCTGGATTTCTAAGTGATAAAGTTCCCAGATTTTTTCTATGCACTATTTTATTTTCACAACACATCCTAGGTTGTTAATAAAGATATTATTTCCTTGGAAGCTCCATGATATGCATAGAACATTAAAAATAAAGTGTAAAAAATTAAACACAGAGATTAATACAATCAGGGAAATTTGCAAAAATTCTTGTTAAACACAATACTGTCACTATTCCTGTGAAGACATGGATTATTTCCTGAAGGTGCCCTTTAAATTTAGAAAATAGATTATTGCCCCAAGGCAGTTAATCTTGTCCATTACTATTTAGCTTCTATGTTTTTATCCATTTTATACTTTTGAGTTAATCTAGACAAGAAATAAATTAGGAAGAACTCTTTCGTATAAGATAAAATAGTGTTTAAGCATAAGTTACACTAAGAACCTTTTAACCACTGTGCACTGATTGGGAAAAAGAAAAAGAAAAGAAATCCCACAAACAGCCAAGTAAGAAATGCTGTTCTCTGCAATTGATATTGAGGATTTGGACATATATGTCTTATTAATTAAATTTTACGTGAGCCCATCTAGAGCCTACCCCAATATGACTCAACACTGTCTCTTACAAAGACCATCATTGACCTTCCCTTCCAGGGAGCATGTTTATGAACTGGCTCCCAAATCATTTTATTTTGTAAAAAGTGCAGCCATTCACACCTAAACTGCACTTAAAATATTATTTTGGGCTTGAGCAACTCTCACATAGATCATGACACTCGTTTCCTAAACTGCTCTTCTTAAATCTGGTATGAATTCAACCCAGACAACAATCCACACTGCAAAAAGTATCAACAGTTAGGCAATCACATGCCAGTGTGTCATGAAAACAGCCCTACTGGTGGAGAAAATAATTTCTGTTACAGACACCCTGTAAAGCCTCTCCACTAAGATGCAGTCTTCCCCAACTCCAGAGGATTCATCACAGACCCGGAGCATAATGCACCTTACCTTCCTCAGTAAATATATTTGTCTTTTAAATTCAATTGCCTTTCTAAGATTTGGCTGAATTATGTATAAATAAATTATCTTCATTTTTGAAGTACCTTTGCACCCATTTAAACATTTAGTAGGTATTTTGTCACACAGTATCTTTTTTAGTGACTGTATTTTCATGAATACAGTATGATTTAGTGTAGACTTAAGTCTTATCTATGATAAGTATAGGTAAGAAATTTTTAGTAGTATAAGGATAATATTAGTATTGATTGTGTTTTCAATTTCACTGTTTCACTACCACTTCACAACAGATTAGTAGGTGTATCACCAATTCTTTCCAAAATTGTATAATGACTTACATTTTAGGTTCATAATTCATGTCTTCAAAAAGTGTACAAGTCTTTAAGCAGTTCACTCAAATTTAGACTTAAAATATATATTTTTTCTATGTATTGTACAATCAACAAAGAGTTGCTGAGACTTGAGTGGTGAACTAAAAGATAGGGGAAGCCCTGAAATCTTGGGCATTCTTGAGGCCAACAGTCATGTTAAAACACAGTGTAAATGAGTTGACAGATCATAGATTGTTTTCAAAAACTTATACAATTAAGATGCATCCTTAGTTATTTTTAGGAAACATATTTCAATTAAAATGAATCTATAAACTTAGGTAATGCTAGTACTTATATATAGGTTTATATAAACCTTATATGGATTATGGAACTCATTTCCTAAAAGATAACCTTAAATCTGGAATTATTTCAATCCATACAATAATCATATTGCCAAAGATCAACATCTATGCAATTGCATCACAGTCTTTTATGAAAAGTACTCTGATTTGGTAGATTGTATTTCCCAGCTTAGTCAAATAAAATTTCATTTTTGAGGTTCCCTGGTTAATGATATGCCTGAAGGTATCAATTTCTTATTCTAATATTTTATAAACAGTTCTTGAATAACTATAATCAAAATTCTCTTAAGCATTTGTTGAACCATCTCAACTCTTACATGATAAACAACAGTCAAAATACAATTAGAATATATGTCTTTTATTGCCCCCATACTTTTACACTTCCCAGATTGGTTAGCTGACAGTGATTTTACATTCATCACCTGAAAAAAGTAATTTTTCTGAGTAGAAATATTTGAATAGATTTCAAACCACTGTACATAGTCACCTCTCATCCCTGCACATAACATTTTAGATAATGCCATGAACACTCAGCAGCAAGCATAATTCAAGGACATCTCTGCTGGGAGATTAAGTATAACAACTGTTCTGTGTGTTTGTGTCCACTTGGGAATGTCCTCTGAGAACTGAATCATGTAGGTTAAGTAAGTAACAGGGCAGGATGGCCTTAGGCCAATGTTGGGGAAGGAGTTCTTATAATTTCTTTCGGTATTTTCCAGATGAGGAGTTTCAATTCATTGGGGAAAGAAACAAATATACTAACACCATACCAAAAGTAAACTCAAAATGAATTAAAGACCTAAATATAGGATATGAAATCATTAACTCTTAGGAGAAAAATAGGCAAAAATCTCATGAATATAAGCATGAGTAAATTTTTCTGGACACATCTCCATGGATAAGGTAAATAAAAGCAAAAACAAACCAGTAGGACTGCAGCAAACTAAAAAACTCTACAGCAAAGGACACCGTCAACAAAATGAAAAGCAATCTACCGAATGGGAGAATATATTGTAAATGACATATCCAACAAGAAGTTAACATCCAAAATATGTAAAGAACTCATATGTCTCAACACCAAAAAGACCAATAACCTGAATTAAAAATGGGTAGAGGATCTAAATAGACACTTTTCCAATGAAGATATACAGATGGCCAACAGGCACATGAAAAGATGCTCCACGTCACTGATCATCAGAGAAACGCAAATCAAAATCACCATGAGCTATCACCCCACACCCATCAGGATGGCCAGTACCCAAAGGACAAGAAAAAATGTTGGCGAGGATGTGGAGAAAATAGAACCCTGCTACACCTTTGGTGGCGTGTGAATCGGTGCAGCCACCATGGAAAACAGAACTGAGGTTTTTCAAAAACTGAAGATAGAAATACAACAAGACCCAGTTATTTTAATGCTAGGAATGTATCCAAAGGAAAAAATATGTCTTATTCAAAAAGATATATGCACCCCTTTGTTTCTTGACATATTATTTACAAGAGCCAAGGTATGGGAGCAACCTAAGTGTCCGTCAACAGATGAATGGATAAAGAACACAGGGCACTTATACATAATGCAATGGTAAGCCATAAGAAAGGAAGAAATTCTGCCATTTGTGAACATATGGATGGACATAGAGGGTATTATGCTAAGTGAAATAAGCCAGGTGGAGAAAGAAAAATACAATATGATTTCACTTTTATGAGGAATCTAAAAATAAAACAAAATAAAATGAACAGAACAGCAGTAGACTCATAGACACTGAGAAGTGACTAGCCGTTACCATGGCAGAGGGGTTGGAGGGGGTGGGTGAAATAGTTGAAACGGTGACGAGAGCACAAAATCTCAATCATAATGTACGTTAGTCATGGGGATGAAAGTACAGCATAGAGAATGTAATCAGTAGATCTGTAAATCTTCCTATGTTGACAGAGAGTGATTACAGTAGTTGGGGTGAGGATTTAATAATGTGTGTAATTGCTGAATCACTGTATTGTGCCCTTGGAAACAATATAATACTAATATCAAGTGTAAATCAACGACAACAAAAAGTTTCATTGTGAGTGGATGTCACTCTGCGATCAGTGGTGCCCATGGTCAGGCGCTCCGTGTCTACTGAGACCCAGTAGCATGGCAAGAGCTGCTTTTAAAATGCCATGTAATTTTCCACTGTGGATGTCACGATTTCACTCTTGAATTTTAGTGATTTCATTTATAATTATCCTATTACAGCTTGCAGTTAATGTCACATGACACCATTTCTCAATAATAATGTCTCCAATATCTTAGATATAAGCAGTTGTGTGTTTCAAGTTGCAAAGTGGCTTGCACTGCACTCTGGAATGTCATAGATCCCTTTCCTGTTATTGGCCCTCTAAAGACACTGCTATCCTTTTGTGCAACCCAACATTTAGGTCAAAACAATAGTCCAGAGGTGGTATACGCTGCTTCCAGAACTGTGGGTAAAATTGCAGTATTTCCAGAATCTCTCAGCTGGCTTTAGTGCATCTCCATATCAATAGGTGACTATAAGAGGGGTGGAGAGGTGAGAGCACAACAGGACAGGAGAGGTTTTGGGGCCCCCTCAGTGGAAATGGGAGAAAAATGGGCAAGTGAGAGCAGCAGCCAGGCTTCTTGTGAGCAGTAAATGGGTTCCTCCCACTTCATGTTTTCCCTTTGACTGATTCGGCTTTGCAGGTTTATTTTGCCCTGGGCTGGGAATGCGCTTTTCCCCCAGAGCTACATCTGGCAATAGTCAATAGGACCTCTGAACCCAGAATCTGTCTTCACGGGTGCAATGTTTGGGTGGGCTGCACCTAGAGATGGTGGGGAGAACCTGGAAACCCCCTTGTGGAAGTTGGGGTCCCCTTGTGGATGATGCGTCTTCACCCAGGAACCCCCATCCGTGGAGCTTCCACTCGGGGAGCGCCTAGTGGGAATTGGTCTAAGATGAAGCACCTCCTAGAGAGGCGGGGCCTTCCCCAGAACGGGGAAGTGTGCAGACACCAGCCCTCCGTGAGACAGAAGACTGCTTAGAGGCCCTGAGTGACTGTGCGGTGGCAGGGATTGTGGGAGTTTTGTTTCTCGAGATATTGGAAAGGTTTCTGAGGAGACACACGTCAGCACCTCTTGGAGAAGCTGAGCCATGAGCTACGGGATGTGCTTAAGAAAGAGAGACAGCTTCTGAGAGCAGAGGTCATGATGCTGAAGGACGCACTAGCAGGGCAGGGAGGAGGGGCCAGGAGTCTGCGTGCTCCAGGCGGCCGGGGAGAGTGGGAGGGAGGAGCGGTGCCTTCAGCCCCGGAGATGGCAGAGGAGACGTTGGGGGAGGATGAGGGGGTGGGGCCGAGGGTGGAACTGAGTTACAAAACCCAAAAGGAGTATAGTGATGTGCTCGCTTCTTGGTGCTGAGAGATATGTCCTGATTTTTCCTTCACTTCAGATACCCATCTCCCTTGGTTGGTATACAACTTCCTGCAAACGTTTCCTGTGGCAGTTCTCTGAATGTTGATGGACTTTATCTCCCACACTTTTGAGCACACGTGTCCTACAAGGTCTCCAATATGATAACCGTATATTGCTCATTTTTCCAGCAAGCATTTTGGAATCAGTTTGGTGGGTCAAATTATTTTATGTGAGATGTTAAGACAGCTTGCACTTCTTTCCAGTGTATTATGGCAAAGGGCAGGATGAGTAGCATAATATTAGATAAAGTAAATATAAAATGTTTTTTCCTCATGAATGTGAACTGTCCTTGATACCGTCTTCTGATGGTAATGACCAAAGCATTAGCATGCGCAACACACACACAATGATTCAACCCGCACGGGCCCCTTTGTCTCCTACCACACTCGTAGGAGACTTTAACACCCAACTTATATCAATGGATAGATCAGGCAGAAATCAATAAGGAACAGTGGCTTTGAATGACACATTGGACTGAATGGAGCTAATAAATATATACAGAAAATTATATCCAAAAACATCAGAATAGTCACTCTTTACAACGGCACATTTAACATTCTCAAGGATTGATCACGTTAGGTGACAAAAAACATCAATAAATTTAGGAGGATTGAAATCATACAAATTGTGTTTACTTACCTCAGTAGGAGGAAACTAGAAATCAAATACAAGAAAAAACTGGGTAAAACACAAACACATGGAGGCTAAACAGCATGGTACTGAAGAACCAGTGGGTCAAAGAAGAAAAAGTAAATCAAAAATTACTTGGAGAATAAAGAAAATAGAAACTATGGTGCAAAATTAAACATACAACTTTTAGTTTTGATCCACTATAAGTATTATTTTCCTCTAGCTACTTTAGCACTTTCCCCCCTACTTTTGATGTTCTATGATTTGAAAATGGTATGCCAATGTTTGGGTTTTGTTTGTTTTCTGGCATTCAAACTGCTTGGTAAGCTGCCTAGATCTGTGATTTCATTCCAGATATCTCTTCTGTTCCCTTTTGTTTTTTCCTTGTGGTGTTCACATTGCTTTAGTGTTACATCTTTCGAAGTGTCCCAGAATCTTTGGATGTTCTTTTTTTTGTTGTTCTCTTCTTTTTCTTTTAGTTTTTGAGGAATGTATTGATAAATCCTCTTGCTGCATTCCTTGTAACTTTTTTTTTGATAGCCAGAGAAGATGTGTCATGTAAAAGGAACTTCAGTAGGTGGGCCCTTAGCAATGTGGCAGTAAGGACCATGGGGAGGGGAAGCATTCTATAGCCCTACGATATGGTCCCCATATTTTAAGGAGCCTATGCTTATGGACTGTTCAAATATTTCTCAATTTTTCCCTTCCCCTTATGTGTGAAAATATGTCTGGGGTGGGCAGTCGTCAGCATGTCCTTTCTCCCATGTAGAAGGCTGGAGCTAGCTGGAATTTTTGAGTGCTTCTTTTTCCCTCAGTCATGCGGGTCTCCTGATAGCCCAGCCTATCAGGCTCTAGCCCCTGTGTTCCCCTGGGAGCGCACTTTGTTAGAGACAAAGGGCTCAGGACGATTGTTACAATTGTTCCTTTTCTTTTCCTCCAAGAAGCATGAGGGGATTGTGCTCAGGTATTCACTGTGAGACCCTGGTTGAGATAACTGGGAGAAAATATTACTAAATTATGGTCTCCCCTATTTCAGGACTTTCCTGGAGTTTTTAGCTTTCAGATACCACACTGGGATTCTAGCAATTACCCAATTATAGTCCAGGTTTTTCTACGCTAGCAACAGATCCCACTGTAGTTTCTGCTCTAGACACTCTACTTTTGGTAAATTATGACTCCCTATATTCATCTGCATCTCTAATATCATGATCCGTGGTCTGACTTATGTCCTTTCTTCTTTTATGAGTCCAAGTTATTGATATTTCAGTCTACTAAGATTTTTGTTAGGATAAAGTGTGACTACACATTTCCTTATATGAGAAACCAGAAATCAGAAGTCTGAATATTTTGTTGTTTTCACAGACAAAAACCCGAAGTTGATGTGCAATGATTTCTCAGTAACCCAGTCTTTGAAAATATAAAGGGGTTTCCTTGCCAAGATATATTTTAAAACATTTCCTGTGAACATAAAATCAGAGCCATGCTTAGTGTATTCAGTCCACTGGCTTAACTTAATCTTGTGACACAATACACAAGTGCCTTGAAAGAGGAGGTGTTGTTTGTTGCTCATTGTGGGGTCAGGGTTGTATTAGAGGGAATATGTACAAGAAATAAAAATATTTTAGTTCATATCTCAAAAGTACCCACTGGAGTTGTATATATAGTTGTGAGGATATAGGTTAGAAGCTCAGGGGAACTTGGGTATGTAATACTAAGGATCATGCTGTCTGGATTTCAGGTCGCAGTCATTCTCGGGGAACCCAAATCACCACAGGTGTGATGTCAGAACAATGGTAGATATATCAGGATCGTTTTTGTTGTTCAATAAGAGACGTACTGAGTGGGCCCCTCACAGCCCAGCAAATGCAGAAAATAGAGGTATCTTAAAGCAATCCTGGATTTCCTGCCGATACTGTGGAAAGAGGTATGAATTTGATAATTCTCTGGGACACGAAAACAGTGAGTGTGGCATAGGGCCATGACACTCTCGGTATTTCCTAAAAGAAGAGTGAAGTGTAAGGAATCTACATAACAATGAGCTGTTTATGCACGTTTTTTAAAATTTCTATGTTTAGACAAACTTATTGTTTTCATTATACAAGGTCCTTAAATGAATAATCTTATTTGCTTATTTTGAAAATGGTACTCCTCACACATGATGGGCCATGTATAAAGATAATCAAGGATTCACAAGGTATTTTTTACTGCAGAACGTCTAGAGAACCTTGAGCATTCTTTTGTACCTGGCTTTTGTCTTGACATGTCTTTGAGAACAATTCTGATACCTGTATGATGCCCTAAATAGTCATGTCTTGCCTGACTCTTAGGTACAGTCAGGGTATGTATGCATATTTTGCATTAGATTAGTTGATCCAACTTTAACTCTGGGATGAATCATTCAAGGAATCAGGGAATATGCACAACTACTAAGGAAACAACATAATAATAATAAACCAGTTTTTATTGCAAAAGCAATAAATTAGAATGTAATGTGATAGGAATAAACTCACCAAGTTCCAAGGGTTGCCCATCAGATGGGCCTGGGATTGTTAATGACACCCAGGAGAGCCGACGTGGGTGTCTTCACAAGAATCATTCTCAGGCACATATTGGAGATTACTTGCGGTTGTGGAGTCTCCAGATTTAATTGGCCTGCATTTCTGGAGATTATGTAAGCTTCTCACTTTTTAAAAAATATAATACTTTCTGATTGTAATAGACTGCTTTTATTTCTTTTAAGATACAAATTTACTTCACTTGAGAACTTCAGACAATTATTTTCCAAAACACATTTTAATTCAATTGGAAAATTCTTGCTGGAAAAGAGTAAATACTTAGTCAATATCTGGTCATTGATATTAAACAGTAAAATCTTTTTCTACCAATCTGAGACAAGTTATGTGATATCAGGTAAATCTTCTGAGAGCTAGCAAACTATTAATTTTTTAAAATATTGCTATTATAATGCATTTCTTTGTGACTAGAAAATGACCTATATTAAGAGATAAGAAAATCACACTCCATTATCCTTCCAAAATCAAGCTTTTAATGAGTTAATATTCAAGAAATCACTAAATATGCACTTGATTTTAGTACAAAGATGGCTAAATTCATATGAATACTCATGAAATGTCGATCTTGTACTTAAAAAATTATTTCCAGTTCTATACATAAGTCATCAATCACTGTCATGACTTGGATAATCCAGGATGTCTTACCTGCCCATTCTAGCTTCTCCCTTCTTGCCTGCACTCAGACAATAAAGATTATACCAGAATCCTTCCCTGGACTGTGAGGGCCATTCCCCCTTAGTGCACTGCACACCTGGAAGTCACGGCGGGAACTAAGCAGGCTGGTGACTGAGCAGGCGTATCTATTAACAATGCTGGTGCAGAGAGGCTGATCCCAAACCAACTCCCACAGCTGGTGCAGTAGGATTATGAAAATCATAAAAGGAGAATAAAATGTTCATAAGAAGTATTACCTTGTAAAAGGGTAACAGTGGCCATTTGGAATGTGCAGTTTGAGTTCATTTTGAGGGACGATTTGGAATGTCTCAGATAAATTAAACTGGACTAATAATGTGTATAAATACATTAATACTCTCATAAACGGGATTTCATTTGTCTATAGTACATTTTGTGTCTCTCTGATCATAGTTATTCATCCTGATGAAGTCCAGTGATAAATTGCTTCCTTAGAATGCGCTGTGATGATCCAGGTACCTTCTAATGGAAGATATAAACTTGTTGAATTTCCTATATATTGGTGCAAGATTTACACATTCCCTGCAGAGCTCTCTGCATGATCTCTATATTGATCTCTTCCCCCAGAAAATGGAAAAAAAAGAAGAAATAGGCACCAGTTAAAATATAAGTATACTTTTTTGCTTTGTTTTAAACCCAGGGGTGTTGTGCCATTTACTGTTTCACTGTAACATTTTTTTCCCATCTGTATATTAAGTACGCCAGAAATGTTATACTGAATGATAAAATCAAGCTGGGAAGTTTCCATATTCATGTCCACATATTGGTAAACTCTAATTGCCAACAAATAAGGGAAAACTATATGCATATTAGGGTTTTTTAATTACTAAAGAAAACAAAAAAAAGTTGTAGGGAGCATATAATTATTTGTATAATCTCAACTTTTTAATCCTATTAAAGTTATTAGGTTAACTTTAATCCCTGTCTTCAATTATGAAACAAAAATTTCCTTAATGGCTACATAATGTGAACATGCTCTACTTTCAATGCTGCAAGAGTAATCAGAACATCGTCTAAATTTTCACAAAGCAGATTCTCTGCATCACTCTTTTCAGGGCCCCCATCACCTCCTTGTTTCTCAGGCTGTATATGATGGGGTTGAGTGTTGGGGTGAGGATGGTGTAAAACACAGCCAGAACCTTGTCCTCTGTTGGAGTTCGGAGGGATCTTGGGCGTAAATAAGTGTAAGCAAAGGGTGCACAGTAGAAAGTCGCCACAGGGAGGTGGGTGCTGCAGGTGGAATAGGCCTTCCTCCTCCCGTCTGATGAGTGCATGCAGTGGACAGCCAGGAGAACATGGCCATAGGAACACGCAACGCCAATGAAAGGGAACACAATCCAGAGAGTGGTGCTCAAAAACACTGTGTACTCATAGACCCAGGTGTCCATGCAGGCCAGAGTCAACATGGCTGGGATATCACAGGAGAAATGGTTGATGGCCCTGGATTGACAATAAGGGACATGGAGGACGTATATGGTGTGGACACAACCATTGATGGAGCCCATTATCCAAGATCCTATTATCATCAGCACACACACTCTTTTGCTCATACAAATGGCATAGTGAAGAGGAAAGCAAATGGCTACAAAACGATCATAGGCCATAGATGTCAATAGTCATGCTTCTGCAACTACTAAAGTCAAAAAGAAGAAGCTCTGAACTCCACACCCAATTAAGGAGACAGACATGTTTCCAGAGAGATAACTGGAAGTCATTCTGGGGACAATGGTGGAGATGCAGCTCAGGTCAATGAAGGAGAGCTGATTGAGAAGGAAGTACATGGGTGTGTGGAGATGGGTGTCCAGGAGGATTAGGAGGACTCTGGCCAGGTTGCCCATTAGAGCCGTTGGGAAAATGAGGAGAGTGAGAATGAAGAGGAACAAGGGAGTTGGAGATGGTGGAAATAATCCCAATAAGATGAAATCAGTTGATGTTTGGTAAGCTATTTTTACTATATTGTTTTACACTCATTTTGATTTGTCCATGACATATTACAGCTTTTAAAGGAAGAACAAACTTACCTAATTTGAAAAAAAAGTCTAGGTTTGGTCTGATAAAATCTTCATGAAGCAAACATTTGTGATAAAAAAATTTTATAGAAATACTGTGAATTTGAAATAATTATATATTTCTCTAAGCAATTTGATAAGTTATACATATTTTATCTCCCTACATAAATTCATGTAACATCAAAGTCAGAACTTATATTTCAAGTATATGCTTAGAAAATCAATAACAAAGCATAAAACTGGACCCATATTTCAGTATATTTTGGTAACCATCTGATGATGTTGCAATCTATATTCTTTTTTTTAATTTCCCTTGCACAATAATGCCATATCATGTTTCTCAGATGCTGTCTTATTATTTGCTTCTTTTTCCCCAGAAATCTACAATGAATCTTAATTGCCAATACCATTTACACAAAGTGTTGCTCTTCTACCTCATGACTTATTTTCTGAATTCTACTGCTTAAGTATACCCTGTATGTGACAATGTATAATGCAATTTCATCGTAGTTTTCATGACTCTGCTCAAACCCTTGGAAAGATGTATTTTTTACATCTGTTCCCCAATGATTCTATAACACTGTGCACTGCCTTATGACACACTTACACTCCCATAACTTTTCCCTTTTATTTTCTTTATTTAAAACTATTTTCCCTTCTATGTAAATGTAGTTTTTAGCACACATATATCACATCTCTGCCATGAAACTTAACTAACATGATGATAAAAAAAACAAGTAATGAATTTAACAAAAGTGGGGCTGTGCAAAATATGGTGGAGTAAGAAACAAGGCAGAACCAAATCCCCATGTACACACCAAGGAAGCAGCTTCAACATTTACAGCTAACCTGAAAAATTATGAAGACTGCAGGACAGACCTTCTACACTTAGTGGGGAAGACCATTGAGAAGGACCAGGAGACTTGGCTGATCTACTAATACAAAGGAAGAAGCCTAGACAAAATGAGGAGGCAGAGGAATATATTCCAAGCAAAAGTACAAGGTAAAGACACCAGAAAGAGGTCTAAATGGAACAGAGACTGCCAATCTTCTTGATAAAGATTTCAAAGGAACAGTTATAAACATGCTCAGTGACCCCAGGTAAAGAACTGATGATCTCAGTGAGAACTTTAACAAAGAGATAGAACATGTGAAAAAGAGACAGAACTGAAGAATACAGGATCTGAAATGAAAAATACAATGGAGGGAATGAACAGTTGACTGCTGGAAGTAAAGAATCAGTGAGATGGAAAATAGAAATAGGAAAACAACCAAATGGAGGAACAGAAAGAAAAATGAATTTCTAAAAATGGGAAGATGCTAAGAGAGCTGTGTGATAACTCCAAGTGAAACAATATTCACATAATAGGGGTTCCAGAAGGAGAAGAGAGATACAAAGGAGTTTGCAGTCTCTTTGAAGAAATAGTAGCTGAAAAGTTTCACAATTTGTGGAAGAGAAAAGACATTCTGGAATAGCACAGAGTCCCTAAAATGATAAACCCCAGGAAGAGAGCACCAAGACATACAGTAAATAAAATGGCAAAGATTAAAGATAAGGAGAGAATCTTAAAAGAAGCAAGTGAGAGGCAGACAGGTACCCATAATGGAAACTTCAAGAGGCTATCAATGGCTATCTCATTAGAATCTTTATAGCCCAGAAGGAGTACCATGAGATGTTTAGTGTACTGAAAAGGAGGAACCTACAATAATGAATCCTCTACATTCATGTGTATCATTCAATACTGAAGGAGAGAATACTTGATTGCCACTTAAAATGAAGGTTAAAAAAAATTCACTATCACTAGGCTGGCCTTACAGGAAATGGTAAAAGAACTTCTGTAGTTGAAAATGTTCCTAAGCCTAAATATATTCAATCAATGAAAATAAACTTATAGTAAAGGTGGTAGACAATTACTTAGTAAGCAAGTATGGAGTTAAAAGAAAACAAAAGTAGTAAAATCAATTATATGCTAAATCAGTCAAGGGATACCAAAAGATGTAGGTTGTGATATCTTATACATGAAGTTTAGGGAAGGAAGAAGAATAAAAGAATAGTAGTTTTTGATTATGTTCAAAATTGAGCAATGTTCAATTTAATATACACTGTTATATATTTTAAAAATTATGAAATGTTGGTAAACACAAATCTAAAGCCTATAATATATATATATAATAAATTTAAAAATACACTGAAGCATAACACTAAATAAAACCATGAAATAACAAGTGATGAATAAAAGAGAGGAAGAAAGGAACAGAGAACTCCAAAAAAATTTTAATAAAATGGCAAAAGTACATACATCTCAATAACTACTTCGAATATAAATGGACTGGAGGCAGCATTCAAAGGACATAGGATGGGTAGGGTGGCAGAATGCATAAACAAGAAACATCTATGTGCTACTTACAGGAGACTTATTTCAGACCTAGAGACATGCATAGACAGAAAATGAGGCGTGGAAAATGATATTTCTTGTAAATAAAAAGTAGAAGAAAGGAGAAGCAGTACTTATATCAGACAAAATAGATTTCAAACCAAGAAACAAAGAAGGACATTACACAATGATAAAGGGGTCAGCCCAACAAGAGGATGTAACAGTTGTGAAGAACTATGCACCCAATGTAGGTGCACCTAAATACATGAAATCAATACTAACAAACCAAAAGCCTGAATTAGACAGCAACACAGTCATATTAGGAGACTTGTCAACTCCACTGATATCAATGGATAGATCATTCAGACAGAAAATAAATAAGGAAACAATGGCATTGAACAACACATTAGACAAGATGGACTTAACAAATATACAGAATGTTCCACACTGGAGCAGCAGGATACACAATTTTCTCAAGTGCACATGGAACTTTCTCCAGAATAGGTCACATATTAGGATACAAAAAGAGACTCAGTCAATTAAAAAGATTGAAATTGTATAAAGCATCTTTTCATATCACAATGGTTGGAAAGGAAAATCAGGGAAATAATTACATTTACAATTGCATTAACAAGAATAAGTTACCTAGGAATAAACCTAACCAAGGAGGTGTAGAACTGTATTCTGAAAACTGCAAGACAATAATAAAAAAATTTTTGAAGGAAATAAAAGTAAATGGAAATATATTTCAGCTCATGGATAAGAATTAATATTGAGAAAATGATAATCCTACCCAAAGCTATTTACAGATTCAGTACAATCCTTATGAAAATATCAGTGGCATTTTACAATGAGCTAGAGCAAATAATCCTAAAGTTCATATGGAACCACAAAAGACCCCAAATAGCCAATGCCATCTTGAGAAAGAAGAACAAAATTTGGTATATTATGCTCCCTGACTTCAAGCTATACTACAAAACTACAGTAATCAAAACAGGATGGTACTGGCAGAAGAACAGACCCACTGATGAATGGAACAGAATAGACCCCAGATATAAACCCACTCATGTATGGTCAATTAATACATGATAAAGAGCCATGAATATACAATGGGGAGATGACAGTCTCTTCAATAAATTGTGTTGGGAAAACTGGACAGTCACATTCAGAGGAAGAAACTGGATTACTCTCTAACCTCACACACAAGAGTAAACTTGAAATGGATTGAATATAGGACATGAAACCACAAAACTCTTAGAAGGAAGCATTGGCAAAAATCTCTAGAATATAGTAAGTGTGACCAATTTTTTTCTGGATATTTTTCTCCAGGCAAAGAAACAAAATAAAAATGAGCAAATGATCTACATCAAACTAAAATCTGTACAGCAAAGGAAACAATCAGTAAAACAAAAAGGCAACTTATAGTCTGGGAGTATATATTCATAAGTTATTTATGAAATAAGGGGTTAACATATAAAATATATAAATAACTTATATGACTAAGCACAAAAGAAACAAATAATCCTGTTAAACAAAGGACGGAAGACCTAAACAGATATTTTCCCAAAGAAGAAATACAGATGTTCAACAGGCACATTATTAGTTCCTCCACATGGCTAATCATGAGGGAAATGCAATTCAAAACCATAATATCACCTCACACCAGTCAGATTTGCCACTATCCAAAAGACAGGAAATATAAGTGTTGGCAAGGATGTGGAGAAAAGAGAACCATCCTACACTGTTGGTGAGTATGTAAATTGGTGCAGGCACTATGGAGGGTCCTCAGAAAACTAAAGATAGAAATATTATATGACCCAGTATCTCTACTCCTACAAAGTCACTCAAAGAAAATAAAATCTCTGATTTGAAATGATGTATGCACCCCTACACTTATTGACTCATTATTTATAATAGTCAAGATACTGAAGCAACCAAAGTGCCCATCAAGAGATTAATGGCTAAAGAATATGTCATACATATACACAATGGAATATTATTCAGATATAAAAAGAAAGAAAGCCTGCTATTTTGAAAACATGGATGGACTTAAAAGGTATTGTGTTAAGCATCATAACAGGCAGGGAAAGATATATACCATATGATTTCACTTATTCGTGGAATCTACAACAAGACAAAACATAATGAACAAAATAGCAGTAGACTTGTAGACATTGAGAAGTGCCTGGTGATTACAATGGGGGGCGGGTAGTTGGAGTGAGTGGGTGGTGTTGGTGAAGGGGGGATAAAGAGGCACAAAATCTCAATCATAATATATGTTGGTCACAGGGATGGAAGTGAAGCATTTGAGAATATAGTTAATATTTCAGCAACATCTTTTAATGTTGATAGATAGTAACTGCATTAGTTGGGTGTGAGATTTAATAACATGTATAAATAACTGTTGAATCACTGTGTTGTGTGCATGAAACCAATATATTAGTGTATATCAACTGTAGTTCATTAAAAAATAAAGAGAGTGGGAATAGAGCAGAGGTGGGAATCCATCAGGGTAAAAGAGTTCTGAGCACTTTTTAAAAGGGTCTGAGTCTTTTGGAAATGAATTTTAAGGATGTCACTTAAGTGGAAAAATGTCATCCTGAGAGTCTTCTGAGAGGAAATGAACATGTAGATTCTCCTCCAGAGGGAGTGCCGTCAGTGAGGAAGATGAAATCATTGCAGTAAGTATATCAGTTTTTAATTCTTTCCTAGGACCAAAGGCCATCAGACTTTTGAGCATGTCTCTGTGAAAGACAATGGTACAGACACACAGACACACAAATGGATACATATTTATAAGAAAACTTTGTATCCAGAGAAATATGAATTGCTAAATCCACAGGACAAATATCATGTTATATAAAATGAAGTGTCTGTTAACAATAAATACTAAAAAACGAAGAAGATAATATATTGAATTCAATGAAAGTTCTGAAAGATGTGTTGGAGAAAATTTACCAAAATGAAATGATAGCAATGAGAAATAAAAGTTTGATATTTAGAAATGAGAATTAGAGAATTCACATAAGATGGCCCAACACCAACTTATGAGCATATTCCTAAAAACGCATATGTCATTGTATTCATGGAGTGAATCTTACCAAACAAAACATTGTCTCAGAACAGTTATACATGAGCTACATGATTCAAATATGACTCAAAAAACATCAAAAACTAAATGAGAAATAATTTATGAAATGATGCTTTCTTGCAGAATCTAAACATTGTCTTCAAATAATTTATTGGTAATTCTCAATATATCCTAAAAAGATAAGATCCTACAAATATCTTCAGAGAAATTATTGTAATATAATCGGAAGAAATATATGCCATAATGGCCAAGAGGATAGTGTCAGGTTTTGCTTTAATGATACATTTTTTCCATGCAACCTATAAATTCTAAAAAATGGAACAATACTATCAACCCATGGCCCCAGCTATGAAGTGGGCTGTACTTTTTGGAGAGGATGGCGGGAGGGGAACATGTTATGGGTTAATGTACACTCACCATCCACAGTGCCCTGAGTCACAAATAATTGCTAGGTATTTGTGATTTAGGAATGAAGCATTAGAAGATAAGTTTAAAATATTTGAGAAAATTGTAAAAAATTGGTGAGATTTGTCGTGGGGCCCTCAGGAATGAGTTTAACTCAATGGAACATAGTTTTACACTGTGTATGGTTAAAGCCATCTCTATGCACGATTTTAATATTAAAGTCACATAGAATTATTTCACAGTAAATAATCTGCATGTACTCATCTTATTTTATATGTGACTCTGCAAATAAATTCCAGGAAACTTAAGGAGTTGCCTGGGCAATCTGAAACAATTGATTTTAAATAATTTTGTGGCTTCTGATAAGTTGAAAGAACTGTTCATTTTTTTCATAATATGACATTTGGATTCAATATGAGACATACATGTTAGCTTGATATTGTAGGATTTATCTTATCAGTTTCAATTGTTAAGTAGATCAAAAATGTAATATTTGTAATTACCAGTGCCAATAACATTGCACATTATCCCAGTACTCATTCTATATAGGGTTGCCTATGACAAAGGTTCCATGAGTTAGCTAATCCTACCTGTGTTTAATTATGAAGAAAAGACAGCACAAAGCAGAAATAAAGAATGGCAAGTAAGATCTGTCTTTTGATGTCATGTCACATGACTGCCAATACAGCATCATTTTGATTGGCTCTGTTCCTTTGTTCTTATGTTCTAACAACTTGTCATGTGATATCATTTAAAGAAGTATTGCATGTTAAAGGGAAGAAACTTTAGCCATTGAATATCTATTTCAAGGTTTAAGTAAACAGAATTGTTTTTCTTTATGTAAAAATAAATTAGATAATTTTCCTTTTATTTTGTTTTTACCCAAAGGAATAACAATAGGAATCTATTTATAGATCATTTGCAAAAGGTTTTCACCTGTCGTGATTTTTTTTTAATCCCACTAAAACTTTGTGTCTTGGACATGAAATATGCAGTAGAAAAGAGAAAATCAGATGTTTACTTAATGAGTTGTAGAAACAAACTTTGAACTTGTACAAGCCCATTCATGGAAGAGAAGATAAGCCCATAACCCTTTATTTACCATCTGCACTAGAACCTGTGCATGTGTGGAACCTGACATGTGTCAAAATTTGTGCCAGGATTAACTTTTTAAAAATCCTGACCAGTAGATCTCGTGTTTGATTTAATGATCACGAGTGTCTAGATAATAAACCAAAATTGGCAGAGTTAAGCAACTTTCCCTGCTCCCTCTGCTAGTAATTTATATGCTACATTGATGCATATAGATATTTACATATTAAAAATCTCTTTACATAAATATCCCACCTTTGCTCTTAAATTGTTGAGGTAACAATTCTGAAATCAAATGGTTATGTTTGACTATCAAAAGTAAAATAAAACAAAAACTTAAAACTGTTAAAATATATATTCACTATAAATGAAAGAGTGTTAAGAATGTAAGTTCCTTTAGGCTCAAAAAAAAGGTTATGTTTAACTCATTTCAAGATCTTCTATTTACTCTTTTTGCTCTCTTAACCATATTGTCACTTTTTTCCTGCAACAATCCAACTCTAATGAATGGTGTAAAGAATGCACACGTCACTCTCAAATCCTTTAAATGAACCTACCAAATGTCCTTACCTAGGCAATTTTTATTACAAAGAAACACATGTTCTCTTCTCTGTAAACCACGTTGCAAATATACATATTCAGGAAGTATTAAGCAAATTCCTACATCATAATGAGGAAATCCTGTAATTGCTAAGTTTCAAAATGAATTCATATTACCCTCACATAAATTCAATATGTATTATTTTCCTTCATAGACATCTTTTTTTCCTTTTGCTTCCAGTTGAAAATAAAACCTGACAAAGCCTTACCATAATGATTCATATATTTACAGAAGAAATAGATTTTTCAAACATTTTAATTTTTATAAGGATGGTAAACTGATTCTTATTAATTTGATGTGAATATTTAGGACAGATCTGGTGCGATATGCCCTATAATCTAGTGTCTTCTGAAACAGATAAGTTTTTTCCCCTGTACCACTTTGCTTTTGATCAAAAGTAATCACGGAGTTATTTTTTTCTGATCACTAAATCAGGCTGTTCACGTTAATTTCAGCCTGTTTATTAACACAGGTGCAGCAAGAGTATGGATTTGCCAAAGTTGAATGTATTATAAGGAATCTGAGACTAGACTTTTAAAAGCATATAAATGTAAATTTTTCCACCAAAGTTCACATAATTTGGGTCACTTTTTCTCCTTTCAAGACCTGAAATATCTTAAATAGTTGAACTTTGCCATAAGGAAACTTACTTATTCACCTGTAAGACAGGAATCTTGTAACAACCTATCATCAGGTCTGCTTTCACAGGAAAAATTTGAATCTGTTGGCTCCTTAAAGTTTACCATAATTCCTTGAAATAGTTTGTTGTACTTGTATCTACATGTCCATAATTATTATTGCATTGTCATCAATTATTAGGACTTTATAGCATTGTAACTAGATTTCATAGATTCTCAATAAAGTGACCCAGAAGAGTGTCCACTGGAGTCTAGATGAGCTTAATTCTCCATAGCACCTTTGCATGGAGTCCTGCATGAGATTCTTCATCCCTTCCAGTGTTTCTATAATGAACTTTACTAAAATAGGACAAAGAGGTGAGAATTTATAATACTGACTAATGAATTAATGATCTTAGCAACTATATAAGCAGTTTATATTTTTAATGGCTTAGAAGGATAAGGAGATTAAGAACTATATTTTATTGTGTAAACTGATCTAAAATACACAGTATTTGTACCTGCTTGTATCTGTGTGGTTCTGAATATACCTCCACGAAATTCCACAGAAGTGAATCAGCATTGGTTGTGCAGAACATAAGGGAACAGGTGGACAGACATTTTGAGAGGTAAATAGAAAGTCATTTATCAATATATACTTTGAGTTTGGATTCACACTGAAGACTGGGTCATTGTGTTTTATTTCACAAGTACACCACAGAGTTTTGGAGTCAAAGATAGATCTCATTGTAGCTCTGCCACTTCTTAGAAATATAAACTTGGATTAGTGAATATAACTCTCTGAGCCTCTAATAAATAGATTGAGTGAAAACCTCAATGAGATATGATCTCATGCCTGTTAAAGTTGCTATTATCAAAAATACAAAAAATGTCAAGTATGGTGAGCACATGGAAAAAAAGGGGCCCTTGTGTCCATTGGTGGCAATGTAAATTGCTAAAGCCATTATGGAAAGCTGTACAGAAATTCCTCAAAAACTTAAAAACAGAAATGCCATATACCCTAGCAATCCCAATCCTGGGTATATAACTAAAGAAAATTATGTTATTATGTTGAAGAGATATCTACCCTCATGATTATTGCAGCACTGCTCATAACATCTAAGATACAGGTATAAACTTAATTGTCCGTAAGCAAATGAGTGAAAAAATATGTTATATATGTAGTATATCTCTATCTATGTATCTATCTATCTATCTATCTACCTATCATCTATCATCTATCTACCTATCTATCTATCTATCTATCTGTCTGTCTATCTATCATCTATCATCAACTATCTCTTAGCCTGAGAAAAGGAAATACTGTCATTTACACAAAAGAAAATAAGGAAAATTTGTGTTTGGAAAAAAACAGTGGATAACCAGAACACATGGATGACCCTGGAGGACAATATGGCACTAAGCCTGGTGAAAAATTATGTCAGACACAGAAAGACAGGCTGCGTGATTACACTTGTGTGTACAATCTACAACAGGCAACCTTACAGATGCAGGGAGTAGAATGGTCGCTGAGAGTGGCTGAAGGAAAGGAGAACTGAGGAGATGCGCACAAAGGCTGCGATCGCCATCATGCAAGAGTGAGCTCTGCGGATCTAATGCACAGCAATGTGAACATGGCTAACACACTGTACTGTGTGCTTGAAATTTGCTAGGAGTGGTGATCTCACCAGCTGGTACTGTTTTCAACAGCAAATAAAAAAAAGAATTATGAGTTAATGGATATGTTAATTAGCTTGATTTCGGTGATTATTTGAATGAATAAATATATCAAATACCAAATTGTTCACATGAAAGATACACACACAATACCTATTTGTCAATTATACTTTAATAAACTGGGAAAAATAAATCAGTACATGATTGGGATGAGATAATGTATACTAGATACTTCCAAGGCGGCTTGCAGAGCCATCACGGAACAATAGCTGACATTGACCATCTTAATCATCACTTTCGCCAACAACTTCAACTAGTCATCATCATGGAATTTTCATCCACACTTATCATCCTAGATTTCCAAGTGATATAGTCCCAAAATTTTTTCTATTCAGTATTTCATTTTCACAAAGCATTATATATTGCTAATACAGGCATTATTATTTCTAAGTTTTGTAAATGCATAGAAAATTAAAATAAATTTTAAAAATTACACATGGAAAGCAATACAACTAGGCGAAGTGTGTGTTTGGTAAAAAACAGTGGATACCCAGAACACATACTTCAGTCCTACAAATGTGTGAATTACTTCCTTAAAATTAGAAAGTATATTATTGCTCCCACAGACAAACTTACCCATTAATATTTACTCTTTATATTTTATACCATTTATATTTTAAATAAAATGTAGACAAAAAAATCAATTATTCGAACAGATTGATAAAACTAAAAACAGTGTATAAGTAACAAGTTTACCCTGGGAATCACTGAACTATTTTTTCTGACTGACAGCATAAAATCCCACAAAAATATAAAGAAGTAGGAAATGCTATTGTCTACAATTGCTATTGTGTATTTGGACACATAAGTGTTAGTTTCACTCATTGAACATTATGTAAGCCCATCTAAAGCCTACCCCAATTTGACTCAGCGTTGGCTCTTACTTTCCTTCCCTTCCAGAGAGCCCATTTATGAACTAGCTCCCAAACCAGTTTATGTTGTAAGAAGAGCAGTCATTCCCTCTCAATCTCCACTTAAAATCTCCTAATTCTAGGTTTGACCAGCTCTTCCTTAGATGATGGCACTCATTTCCTTAACTGATCTCAGACAGTAATCCTTGCTGCCCAAAGGATCAACAGCTCTGATTATCACTTTGCAGTGTTGCATGGAAAAAGGTCTTCTCCTGGAGAATATACTTTGTTACATGTGGCATAGTAAGGCATCTCCACTGAGACGCAATCTTCCCCAACGCCAGAGGATTCATCACAGACCCGGGACACAGTGCACCTTGCCTTCCTCAGTAAATAATATTATCTTTCCATTGCTTTAAAAATTTTTTTTCAATTCAATTGTTTTTTTAAGATGAGTCTTGGCTCAGTTATGCACAAATAAATTATCCTCACATTTGAAGTTCACTTCCATAATATACACATTTAGTAGATATTTTGTCACAGAATCATTTTTTTAGTGACAATATTTTCATAAATATGCTATCATTTAGTGTCTTAGTCTTATCATAACTCAAGAAAAGAACATATATGTTCATAGATAATATCAATTATTGATTATATCTCCTATATTATTATTTTACTACCATTTCATTCTTGATCATTAATTATAACACTGTTTCCAGAGTTGTATAATAATTTCTGTTTTGAATTCAAAGAGAACTTCATATCTCAAAAAATGTACAAGTGTTTAAGAAATCCATTCATTTTTAAACATACATGTATATAATATTTTACCCAGTTCAGCCAAATATTGTTTTCCTGTTTGAAGTTTCCTGGTTAATGATATGCCTGAATGTAGTAATTGCTTATTGTAATAAACAGCCATTCTTAATTCTAATCAAAATTCTCTTCAGCATCTGCTAACAACTCAACTCATGTGATAAATAAGAACACAAATATAATTAAGACATGTCCCTTTTATTACCTCCCCACATTTGCAAAATCACTGGGTTGGAAACCTGATAGAGATCCAATGGAGACCCTTCTATAGTCATCATATACAAAAAGTCATTTTTCTGAATAGACTTCTTTGAAAAGTTTTCAAACCAGCGTACATACTCAACTCCGATCCTGACACATGACATTTTGGATGAGTAAAACAACCATGATTCAGCTGCAACCGTAATTCCAGGACATCTTTTCCTGTAGATTAAACATAACCTTTGTTTTATATGTGTGTGTTCACTTGGGTTTGTCCATTGAGACTTGAACTATGTAGGTCAAATCACTAATGGCTCAGGATGGCTTTAGGCCAAGATTGGGCAAGGAGTTATTTTAATCTCTTTAAATGATTCCACAGAAGAGTTAATGGTCAAATTCACTGGGGAAAAAAAAACAAATACAGGTATTCAGACACTTGCAATATGATTATGTCTTTAAATATTTATATATTCTATACATGTTTATACAGTATGTGCACAAAATAATGTCTACATATTAATTTGGCAGTTGTGAGTATATTAGCTAGAAATTTTTATATTTTAAAACATGTCATAAATTTAATATGACACATCACAAATTCTTAATGTATCCCACAATTTTTGTGTAACTTTTAACTTGTTTTATGTTATTGGTTTATTTTCAACTTGTCCTATTATGTAGAAATTACCATTTAATTGTAACATTTTTTAAACTTAAAATAGGTAACATATTGATACTATTGCTATATTTGGTGTGACACTATTTAGATAATATTCAATAATGCATTTTTTATTAAAGATAATGCTTTGAATTTTCAGATTTCCTATGGCCTCTAGTATTTGCATTAATAATATGTTTTTCTTAGGATAGGATACTTCTAGTCTCATTTAAAGTTTTTTTGCAAAACATTTTTGGATAATAAAATTCACCATTTAAAATTGTTAGGCCATATATATTCACATTATTGTACAATCATTATGACCATCCATCTCCAGAATATTTTCATTATCCAAACCAAAAGTCTAATCCTATAAATAATAAAGCCCCATTTTCCTCTCCCCTCAATCCTGCCAAGCACAATTATCTCTTTCTCTAATACCTCATAGGAGTGGAATCATACAATACTTGTCCTTTTATGTCAGCCTTATTTCACTAGAAAAATGTTCTCAAGGTTTTCCCGTGGTGTAGCATGCATCAGAATGTCATTCATTATTAAGGCCTAATAATATTCCATTGTATGTGTGCATCGTATTTTGTTTATCTATTTATCCATTTTAGGGCATGTGGGTTGTTTCAAGCTTTTGGTTATTGTGAATTATGCTGTTATAAACATTGGTGTACAGATATGTTTATTATTTGATTTAATTTTTTTCTATATTCATGGATGTGGAATTGCTGAATGATATGGTAATTCTATGTTAAAATTTTAGAGAAATTGTCATAGTCTTTTTCTTTGTCTCCCAGCAGGAATGCATAAAGACTCCAAATTTTCTACATTCTTGACAGTACTTGATGTTTCTTTTCTTTTTTCTTAATTGTTCTTTGTTTTCTTTTCCTTCTTTTATTTATGTAATAGCTTTCCTAATAGGTATGAAGGTTTATTTCATTGTGTTTTTTATTTGTGTTTACCTAAGGACCAGTGGTGTTGACCATCATATCATGTGCTCACTGGCCATTTGTTTATCTTTGGAGAAATGTGTATTTGAATCCTTTACCCATGTTAATTTAGTTGTTTGTTTTTGTTTTTGAATTTTGGAGTTATTTATGTTATAAATGTATTTCCTATATACAAAACATTTTCTCCAATTACATTAGTTGCCTTTTCACTCTAGAGAAGTTGGTTATACCTTGATGCAGAAAAATTGTATTTTCAAAAAACTTTTAATAAATGCAAGTTTTCTATTTTTTTCTTTTGAAGCCTATAGTTTTGGTGTCCTATCTAAAAAAATCACTCACTGTAATGACAATTTTCCCCCATGTTTCTTTCAAGAAATTCATGGTTTTAGCTCTTATTTTGGGGTGTTTGATCCATTTTGGGTTAGTTTTTGTATATTACATGGATAATGGTTCAACTTTATTCTTCCACATGTGGATTTCAGTTTCATCAATATCATTTGTTGAAATTACTCTCCTTTCTTCATTAAATGGCCTTGAAACCCTTGTTGAAAATCATTTCATCATCCATGTGAGAGTTTACCTCTGGATTCTCTACTCTATTCAATTGTTTTGTCTTTTTGTAAATACCACACTCTTTTCTTTATTATAGCTTAATAGTTAATGGTTAAAATCAGGAGGTGTGAGTCCTCCCACTTTGTTCCTTTTAAAGATTTTGTTTCATGAAGATCTCTTCATGCTGTTAATGTGGTGCATTATATACATTTGTTTTCATATGTTGAACATTCCTGACATTCCAGAAATAAATGTAACTAGGCCATGTGTATGATCCCTTTAATATGATGTTAATTAATTCTATTCACTAGTATGTTATGAGGATGTTGCATAAAGACTCATATCCAGAATATATTTCTTATAGCATATTTTTCTTATCTTGCAGTGTCCCTTTCTGCCTTTGGTTCTAGGGAAATGTGGGTCTAATAGGATGAGTTTGTAAGTCCATCATGCTTTTTTTGGAAAAGTTTGAGCAAGAATGGTGTTAAATCTTTTTTATGTTTGGCAAAATTAATCAATGAATTCATCTACCAGTGATATTCTTTTATTGAGAGGTTTTAATTACTTATTCTGCTTTTTAATTAGTTATAAGTCTACTCAAATTTCCTGTTTCTTCATGACCCATTTTTGGTATGGCTTTCATTTCTAGAAATTTATCCACTTAAATGAGGTTATCCAATATTTTAATACATAATTATTCATACTACCATCTGATAATTGCTTTCATTTTTTGTAAAATTTATAATTTACATACATTCATTTCTGGTTTTAATGTTTTAAGGCTTTCCTTTTTTTCTTGGTCTACCTAGCTAAAGATTTGCTAATTTTCAAAGAACCATATTTAGTGTTGATGGGATTTTTTCTGCTCTTTTTTTCTATATAATATTTTATTTAAATTTGCTCTTATAAATATGTGTTTCTTCTTTGTGCTAGGTTGAGGTTTATTTTGTTTCTTTTTCTATGCCCTTTATGCATAAAGTTTGGTTGTTGATATTTCTTATATATAAATACTTTTTAAATTCTCCACTTAGCACTGCTTTATATACATCCTGTAAGTTTTATATGTTGAATTTTCTGTTGTTCTCCCATGTCTCTAGGTGGTTTCTTAATTTGCCTTGTGATTTCTTAGACTTGTTGGATTTTAAGAGTGTGTGTTTCATTTCCATGTATTTGTGAATTTTCTAATTTTTCTTCTACTATTGATCTCTAGCTTTATTCAGGTTTTATCAGAAAAGATAAACATTTGATTTTGATTTAAACATTTAAGTTTATTACACCATACTTTGTGACCAAATATGTATTCTATCCTGAAGATTGCATCATATGAAATTGGGACAGTTGTGTACTCAGATATTGTTTAATGGAGTGTTCAGTATATTTCTGTTAAGTCCAATTGGTTTACAGGTTTTCCAAGTTCATTATTTTCCTATTGCTATTATACCTGTTGGTTCTAACCATTACTGAAAGAGGGATATTGAAATCTCCAACTGTTATTGTAAAGTTACTATTTCTCTGTCCATTCTTGCAACGTTTGTTTCTTATATTTGGGGAATCTGATGTTTTGTCCATATGTTTGTAATTGTTAAATCTTCTTAGTTTATTGCACTTTAATTAATATACAGTGTTCTTGTTTTTCCAATTTTTGACTTAAATTCTACTTTGTCTGATACTAGTATTGATATTAATATTATTTTGTCCAGTGTTGTCTGATAATTGTGTGGTATTAGTATTTGGCTAAACTGTAGCCAAAATTAGCCCACCTTTTTTTCTGGCTACATTTGCAGGGATTATCTTTTTTACATCCTTTTACTTTCAAGCTATTTATAATCTTATCTATACAAAGTGAATCTCTCACAGACAGAATTCATTTCTACAAATTCATTTACCAATCTATACTCTTGATTAGGATTTCAATCCACTTACAGTTATAGTAGTTATTAATAAAGAATAATTATCTTTGCCATTTTCTATTTCTTTATGTATATCTAATTATTTTTTATTCTTAGTCTCCCAAGTACCACCTTTCATTGTATTTAGTTGATTTGATTTCATTGTGAAATGCTTTGATTCCCTTTCATCACCTTTTGTATCTCTTCTATAGAGTTTTTATTTATAGTTACCATGGTGATTCCATATAATATCTTAGAAGTTTAACAATTTAATTTGCATTAATACTTACAGAAGTATTACTTACATACAGAAATTCTACTTCTATAGAGAACTGAGCCACTTAAGGTTATTGATATCATAAATTAATTTTTATATCTTGTGTATTATTTTTATACATTTGTCTATAAATATGTAGAGAATTAAAGTATAATTTACAAATCAATATTATAGTACTGTTGATTTTTATATTTTCCTATGTATTTAACTTACTAAAGATCTTCAAATTTCCACATGGCTCCAAGTTACAGTCTATCATCATTTCATTTAAACCTGAAGGACTCTCTTTGCCAGTTTTGTAGCAGGTCAGTAATGATATATTTTCTTTGGTTTTGTGTATGAGACTGTCTTTGGGTCTCTCCTTTTTAAAAGGAAACATTTTCCAGATATAACATCCTCATTTCCAATGAATATTTTCTTCCACCATATTGAATATATTATCTCACTGTGCTCTGTTCTCCAAGGATTCTGCTAAAAAATCATCAAGTATTCTTATTGGGATTCTCTTGCATATGAGAAGTAAATTTCTGTCTTCAATATTATCTCATTGTTTTGACAATTTGCTTAGGTGTGTCTATTAGTGAGTCTCTTTGTGTTTATCCCTTTTGGGATTTATTTAGTTTCTTGGATTGTATATTAAAATCTTTCTCAAAGTTTGTGAATTTATGTCATTTTTCATTCAAATAATCTCTATGCATCTTTCACTCAGATGACCTTCTGGGATTCCCATAATACATATTCTATTTCAATTTGCAGAGTGCCAAATATACCTTTGGTTATGTTCACTTTTCCTCATTCTATTTTATTTTTCATGCCTAAACTCTCAAATTACGATATTCCTGTTTGTACTTTCTTTATTTTTATCTTCAAAGCCTTGTTAAAAGCTTCTGTTGAGTATTTCTAGTGAATTTCTCATTTATTCCTACTCTTCAGTGTGCAAACTACTGTTTTTTTTTAGACTTTACAACTTTTTTATTTTCTCATTTTGTTTATATATAATATCTTATTATATACATTATTTGTCTTTTCTGTTAAATATTTGAGAGAGTTAATTTTGTCAAGTAATTTCAATTTCTGAGATTACTCAGGAACAGGTTATCCCAATGTACTTTGTTTTCATGAGTGGACCATGTTTTTCTATTTCTATGTAAGCTATGTGATTGTTTTTGTGGAATACAGGGCATTTGAAGTCAAACTCACTTCTCCCAGTTTATGAAGACTGGCTCTGTTTTATGACAGTCCTTTACTACAATAGGGCTGATTTTCAGTTTAGGGAATAATCCAGGCAATAGCCAAAGCCTTCTGAGATTTTTCTAAGTATGTCTTTCCTTAGAACTATGGAAAATTCTAAATTTTCCAATATATACGACTGCTCTGGAATGACTTATATGCCATAGACCCCATCTAATTTTTCCTTGATGTATTAGTCTATCATTTGGCTCTATTTCAGTCTTTTGATTCAGTCATCTGTATGTCTTCAGTGTCTCTGAAGATTCCCTGAGAAGTGTCTATATTTCCTCTTTAGACGTGACTTAAGTGGAACCTAAACCAGTATTCCAAGTGGCTGCAAGAGAGTTCAGATGTTTGCATATAAGGTCTGCTTACTTACCTGTTGTTTGAGGGAAGAACCTGGACATTTAGCTGCTACCTGTTCCAGCCCAAGGCCACAGCACATTAAGGAATGTGTGGGAAAAGGTGAATAAAATTGCCACTATTGCTTACCAGTTTGAATATGGATCTTACTTGATTAGACATTCACTTGGTTGTCATAGACGTTTGAGTGTTTTGCAGCTATAAGCTTAGTTTAGCCATTTCCTCATTTGTTTGATTTTTGTTTAATGGTTCTATGAGTTAACAAAAGCTTGGGCATTCCAAGTCCATTATTTTTCTTATTTGAAATAAAAATGTATATATTTTGACAATATTTGAATATTTAAGACAAATTTTAAGGAATTTTAGTTTCACTAAAATTGAGAGGAAGGTACAGAGACTTTCCATATCTCTGTTGCCCTCACATGCATGTCCCCCAGTATTATTAACATCCCCTAGAGGGGAGGTACATTTGTTACATTTGATGAATCTACACTGACATTGCAATCACCCAATGTCCATAGTTTTCCTTAGAGTTCGCTCTTGGTGTCGTGTATTCTATAGGTAAGGACAAATGTGTGATGACATATATCCATCATTATACAGAATAATTGATTGCACTAAAACCCTTCTGTCCTCTCCTAATTCATCCTTCCACTGCCATGTTCTCTGGCAACTACTGGACTTTTAATGTATCCATAGTTTTGTTTTTTAAGAATACCTTATGTTTGAAATCTGTTTATAGCTTTTCATAATTGCTTCTTTCACTTTATGTGTGTTTAAGTTTCCTCCATGTCTTTTCATGCTTTGATAGTTCATTTGTTTTTATCTCTGAATATTTCATTGTCTGAATGAACCAGTTTATCAGTTGACTCACTGAGTGACATTTTGTTTGCTTTCAAATTTGGGGAATTATAAATAAAGTTTTATAAAACTCCACTTTAGATTTTTATGTGGAAATAAGTTTTCAATTCCTTTGGGTAAATAGCCAAATTAATGATGCTGTATTAAGTGGTAAGATATGATTAGTTCTGTTAGAAACTGCCAAACTATCTTCCTAAGTGGTCACAACATTTTGTAACTCTACCAGCAATGAATGATAGTTTCTGTTGTTTCAAGTCCTTCTCAGCATTTAGTGTTCTCAGAATCATAGATTTGTACCAGCTAATAGGCAGGTAATGAGGGCTGCACAAATGGGGGCAGGGTGAAAGTATGCCATTGTATATAATCCCTCCATGCATTGTTAGTGAAATTGGGAACAGAGTGAGCTACTCCTTTTATGTTACTCCAGCATGTTTCTAGTGAGGATGGGAGGAGGGTGTATGGCATTATTTATGTTCTGCTCCTGTATTGTAAGTGTAGACAAGAGCAGTTTCAGTCAACACACAAGGATCAGCCTTATTCGAGGTGGCCTCCTTACTCTTGCACACACACACACACACACACACACACGTCTGTCTGAGATCCATCAATCTCACCAAGGTGGTAGAATGCAAAGCTCATGTGGACTCGACCTACCTGTGCCCTTTCCATCTCTGGATCCCACACTAGCATGGCCCCAACCAGATATAAAACCGGGATAATCTCACAGAGTCCATGTGCCTCCATCTGCCCCATTATCAGGCCCTTTCTTGCACCCATTGGAGAGACCCCCATACAGTGTACCTCTGTTTCCAGTTGCCCCATCAGAAGGGTCCCACCATGTTACTCACCATGCTACTCACTGGGAACTCCTGGGACAGTACCACACTGATACTATTACCCAGGTAGTGAAGCCCTTGCTGGCAGTCAAACAAGAGACACCTAGCCCATTTGCTGAGAGGCCCAAAACTGAGACACACCCTTCTTATGCTCACTTGGCCTCCAGCCAAAGCCACCAGGGGCATGCAGTTTACCAAGGGGACTTTCCTGTCCAAGGCCAATCATTTAAATCTTGGAGAGGAAACACCTTCAACTAATTCATAGAATCAAGCACAGAAAGGGCAAACCAAATGAGAAGACAGGTGAATATACTTCAAATGACAGAGTAAGAAAAAACTTCAGAATAAAAATGGAATGAAGTGGAATTAAACAGTCTACCTGATAAAGAGTTCAAAACAATGGCTGTAAAGATGCCATCAGAATTAAGATAAGAATGGATGCATTAAGGGAGGACTTCAATAAAAGATAGAACATATGAAAACTGATGAAGAATACAATAAATGAAATAAAAAAATACAGTAGAGTGAATCAACAGCAGACCAGAGGATGTAGAAGAGCAGATGAGTGATTTGGAAGACAGAGTAAAGGAAATCAATAAAGAGAAATAGCAGAATGAATAAAGAATTTAAAAAATGAGGCTAGGTTAAGAAAATTCTATGATAACTACCAATGCCCTGATATTCTTATTACAGGGTCCCAAAGAAGAGGAGAGAAAGGGGTGGAAAGGTTATTTTAAAATAGCTGAAAATTTCCCTAACCTAGAGAAGGAAATAGACATACAGGTCCAGGAATCACAGGGAACCCCACCTTAGAAGAGAAGGTGGTATACACCAAGATACATCATATTTAAATATCAAAGATCAAAGGCAAAGAGAGAATATTAAAAGTACGGATAGAAAAGTCACAAATTTCCTACAAGGGATATCAGCTGATATTTAAGCAGAGACTACAGGTCAGAAGAGAGTGGCATGATATAGCCAAAGTACTAAAGCAGAAAGGCCTAAAACCAAGAATATTCTACCAGCAAGGCCATCATTCAGAAGAAAGGAAGAACAGATAAAGGGCTTCTCAGATAAACACAGGTTAAAGGAGTTCACCACAACCAAACCAGCCTTACAGGAAGCACTAAATGCACTATCATAAGAGGAAAAGAGAAAGTCAAAACTTAGAAGCAAGAAAATTATGAAGGAAAAAAATTTCACTGGTCAAAGCACAGAGATAGCAAAGGTAGTAATCAGCTAAAAGCTTGTATGAAGTTTCAATGACAAAAGTAGTAAAATCAACTACTTCTAAAAATTATTTAGGGGGATCATTAAATACAAGATGTTAAATAGCACATCATATATATAAAATGTAGAGAAGGGGGAGTTAAAATGTAGTGCTGTAAGAATGCATTCAAATGTAAGTGACTATGAACTTAACCTAGAGGGCTATATGAGACATCATACATAAACTACCTGGTAAGGACAGACCAAACACCTATAGAGACGCAAAAATTAAAGTGAAAGGAATCCAACCAAAGAAAGTCATCACAAAGACAGGGAGAGAACAAGAGAAGAAGAAAGAGCCAGAGAATGGTAACAAAAACACCAAGGAAAAGTTTGGCAAATGGCAATAGTACATACCTATCAACGATTACTTTAAATGCAAAGGGAATAAATGCTTCACTCAGAACAGGTAAGGTGACTGAATGGATAAGAAAAAAGGCCCATCTACATGCTGCCCACAAGAGACTGACTTCAGTTCTAAAGACACACACAGACTGAAACTGAAGAGATGAAATAAGTATTCAATGCAAAAAACATGATAAAATGAGCTAGAGAAGCAGTACTATGTCAGACTATAAAAATACATAAAAATACCTTATATAATGATTAAGCATTTAATCTAGTAAGAAGAGATAACAAGTGTTAATATCTATACATCCAACAGAGGAGCACCTAATATAGATCAAATATTAACAGACATGAAGGGAAGCACTGACAGTAAACAATAATAATAGGGCATTTTAATACCCCACTTACATCAATGGATGTAGATCATCCAGACAGAAAATCAGTAAGGAAATAGTGTCTTTGAATGACACATTAGACCAAATGGACATACGACATACAGAACATTATACTCAAAGAGCAGAATACTCATTCTTTTCAAGTGCACAAGATGCATTCTTCTGGACTGATCATATGTTAGGTCACAAAAAATGTCAATAAATTTAAGAAAATTGAAATAATACCAAGCATCTTTTCTGACCATGACAGCATGAAACTGGAAATCAATTACAGGTAAAATACTGGAGAAAAAACAAACACATGGAGGGTAACCAGCATGCTATGAAACAATGAGTCAACAAAGTATTTAAAGAGAAAATTTTTAAAAATACTTGGAAGAAATAGAAACACAACAATGCAAAATATTTTGAATGCAGAAAAATTAGTTATAAGAAGGAAGTTTATAAAGTTACAGGCCTACATCAAGAAAAAAGAAAAATCTCAATCTCACCCTAAACCTAAAGTAAGTAGAAAAAGAGACAAAACAAAGTTGAAAGTTACTAGAAGGAAGGAAATAATAGATATCAGAGCAGAAACAAATGAAATAGGGACTTAAAAATTACAAAGGATCAATGAATGTAAGAGCTGGCTCATTGAAAAAAAAAGTAGAGGACTCAAGTAAAATGAAAAATGGAGGAGAAGTTATAACTAACATCACATAAATACAAGCAATTATAAGAGAATGCTATGAAAAATTATATGCCAAAAAATTGGACAACTTAGAAGAAATGAATAAATTCTTCCCAATCTAAATCTCCCAATACTAAACCAGGAAGATATGGAAAATCTTAACACATTGTCTGCTAGTATGAAATTGAAGTAGTAATAAAAAATACTCCCAACAAATAAAAGTCCATTTCCAGATATCTTCACAGGTAAATTCTACCAAACATTTAAAGATGAGTTAATACTTATCATTATCAAACCATTCCATAAAAATGAATAGGAAGGAAAATAAAATTTGCTCTATGAGGTCAGTATCACATTGCTACCAAAAACAAAAGACACTACAAAAAAAATATATCAATATCCCTGATGAACATAAATGCAAAAATCCTCATATTAGCAAACCAAGTTCAAAATACATTAAAAGGATCATTCCCCATGACCACACAGAATTTATTCCAGGATGCAAAGATCATTCAACATATGCAAATGAATGACTGTGATAAACCACATTAACAAAATGAAAGAAAAACCATATGGTCATCTCAATAGGTGATGAAAAAGCATTTGATAAAATCCACATCTCTTCAGCATTAAAATCTCTCAACAAAGTTGGAACAGACCTCAATGTAATAAATGCCATATATGAGAAACCCACAGATAATATCATACTCAATGGAAAGATGCTGGAAGTTTTTCCTATAAGATCAAGAACAAGACAAAGATGCCTACTGTCACCACTTTCATTCAACATAGTCCTAGGAGTCCTAGCCACAGCAATAAGACAAAAGGAAAGATATAAATGACATCCAAATTGGTAAAGAAGTAAACCTTGATATTATTTAGATGGCATTTTATACTACATATAGAAGGCCCTCAAGACTCCAACAAAAAACTACTAGAAATAATAAATTCAGTAAAGTTAAAAAATATTTTTACTTTTTAAATATTTCTCAGAATGGAACAATATGAGCCAACAAAAAGTATATAAAAAATCAATATACAGAAATCATTGCATTTTTATATATAAATAAGGAACTAACAGAAAAAATAAATTAATAAATCAGTCCCATTTACAATTGCATCAAGAAAAATGAGATACTGAGGAATACACTGAGCCCAGGTGGTTAAAAAATAAGTACTGTGGAAAGTATAAGATATTGATGAAATAAATTGAAGAAGACACAAATACCTGTAAAGCTATTTCGTGTTCATGGGTAGGAAGAATTAATATTGTTAAAATGGCCATCCTGCCCAAAGAAATCTACAGATTCAATGTAATCCCTATCAAAATACCAATGGCATTTTTCACTAAAATTTTTTCTGGAATCCTAAAATTTTTATGGAACCTCCCAAAAAAACCCAATCAGTCCAAGCAATCTTGAGAATAAAAAATGAAGCTGTGGGGTCACACTTCCTGATTTCAAACTATACTGCAAAGCTACTGTAATCTAAACAGTATGGTACCAGCACAAGAACAGTTTCATAGAGCAATGGAACAGGATAGGAGTTCCGAGATTAGTCCACATCTATGCAATCAGTTGATATATGAAAAGTTTTTATCCATAGATGAAGGGATTCATCTATGACTATAAATAAATATTATATTTATATCATATATAAAAGAATGAAATCTTGCTATTTGTGGCAACATGGATAGACTTGACGGGATTATGCAAAGTGAAATAAGTCGAGAAAGATGAGTACCATATGATTTCACTTATCTAAAAAACAAAACATATGAACAAATAAACAAAGTGAAATAGACTAAAAACACAGAGAACAGACTAGTGGTCATCACAGGGGCCGGGGTGTGGAGTTTGGATGAAATAGGTGAAGTGAAAAAATTACTGAGAATGTTTCATATCTTGATCTGTGCCACGGTTATATCAGTGCAAACACATGTCAAAATCGTGAAGTGGTATAATTGTACTTATGTATTTTATTGTATGTATTTGAATTTTTAAAAAGCAGGTAAAACTAATCTAATAGAACATTCTTTACACATTGAAAATCATTTCTCCTCTTTAAACATTAAAATAAACATTTAGAAGGTATAATTGAATCCTTACGATTTAGATCTTTAATTTTAATGAAGCCATAGTCTAAATGGAATAACTAAAAATTACACATTGGTTCTAGCACCAGCTCTGATGGGCTGTGTACTTTTCATGATCTTCTTCAAGTCCTTTTACCTTACAATTTTTCATCATCTATAAAACTACTTAAACAATGAATACCTGCCAGAGATTTTGCCACAGGAAGTACTTTTTTTTAGAATAAAACAAATGATAGGCAGTGGTGGTAAAAGTAATTTTAAATATTACCTTGGTAGCAGTGTTAATAATTCAGACAAGTTTAAATGTGTATTTTGATTTCAGCTTAATTTGTTGTGTCTTATACTGAAAACCAAAGGGCATTTTAAGAGAAAATTTTGCTTTTTCTTAATTAGTATATACCAAAACTTATCAGAGTTGTCATTCATTTTGCTGGACTCTGAATGCTGTTTAAATGATGGCTCATATTGTTCCATTCTGAGAAATACTTTGGCAACTTCATTTTTTTCTTACACATTTTCAGAAACCACCCTAGTCATACTAAGTGCTCTTGCATTTATTTTATAATTTCTCTCTTATATTTCCTCATCTCTCCCTTTTTCCTTTATACTTTCTATTGCTTATTAGCCTGTTGGCTAAAATCAAGTGTATTGTATTTACAGGGAGTAAGTACTTACTTCTATTTTCCATTTGTTTTTAAAAATTTTGAATGAATCACTTATATTGGCTGAAATGTATACATCATTTTCAAGAGCACTTCTTATTTTTGTGGATATATCTTATAAAACTCTGAGGACATTACTGTTTACATTTAAAATATTTTTGTCTGTATTTATCTCTCCTTCCCAATTTTTGATATGTGTGTATTTTAATTTCCTCTTCTCTCCTGCTGGCTTCCTCAGAAACCTTGTAATCTATAGCTTTTTAATTTTATATGGGCTATACGGTAATTAGCTTGTTCATATTTGCTCAGAATTTTCCTAATAATAAACCAAAAGTCCCTTTTCCAAGAATCCTTTCATTTTGTGCAAGCTAGGATGATTGGCAACCCACTGATATGGGCTCTTATGCTCAAATTATGAGCATGAGAAAGAACCTTAAAACATTTTTAAATTTCTCCTATTTTTGGATTCCTGAGAGAATAATGGGGGTGATGCAGGATACTTGGATTACAGAAGATGTAGAGGACATTCTTCCCTATACCGAAGAGTACACAAATGAACTGGAAGGTTTTTAATGATTATCATAGAGGAATTTAATAATAAGGACCATTAATTTGTACCTGATGATATTAAGCAATAATCACTTATTTCTGAGCCCATGCCACTTACTGATTATTGATTTTCAAGAAGGCGTATTCAGAAATTTAGGACAAGTGACACCAAGAAGAAGATGTAGCTTATCAACATGAGGAAAAGTCACAGTTATGCATATATGTCTTAAAGGATAACTTAAAGGATAAGCAAGGAATGTAATCCTGAATATAAAACAAAATCACCTTTTGTTGAATCAATTAGTTCATTCATATCATGAACCATTCCACATTCACTCAAACTGATATTTAAGTTGTGCTCAGTCTTGGCAACAAGAATTATCTTATGTTTAAAATATTTGATTTTTTCATATGTGAGTTTATAAAAGGAAAGCGTTCATCTATATCCTAATGCGTCCCACCTCTTGTGACTTTCTGAAGCAAAATGGGGTTTCTTTCTCAAAGTAGAAAAAGCTTATTATTTATCTCAGGAAGTTAGTATTTCATGAAAAATCCATACTGGCACTGAAAATTTGAAAACTAAGTAAACAGCTCTCATTTCTTTAATCGTCATGCACGAGCTGGTGGATTTGGGCTCCCAGTTTCAGCAGAAATTCTTGGAGTCCATGTCAGCCTGGATCCTGCACCTTTGGGATGTAGGGATGGATTGGATTATTCTGTCTGGGTTAGAAACGGGAAAGCTGGCTTCCCCGACAAGTCATCGTGCCCTGCAGTAGTGATTACACAATGCGTATCAGACCCCAGGAACCACTGCATCCTTGATTGTCTGATGGCTGCACTTCGCCTTGTGTAGCCCGATCAAGGTGATTTACCATCTTTCTCCGCTAGATGGCAGACGAATGCCGAGCTCCCACGGGTGTTTTAAGAGTTGGACATGGAAAATACCATTGATAACCCAGGACATCATGACCTGGATGAGTAGCCATTTACCTCCAATCCAGACATTCTGTCTGTAAATCATCTCAGAAAACAAACAAAACAAACACCATACTGCACTCTGTGCTTGTCCTTCAGGCATTCTGCCAAACCTTGTATCAAAAGCAGTCATTCCAGGTCCCTGCCTTAATCAGATCCTGAGCTCTACTTGTCTTCTAATTGACCAGAACTGCAGCATCCTCTCTTTGCAGACATACAGCTACACTGACAAACGAGTCATTTAAATGGAACTAACATGTGTATAATCATATGAGGTGCCTACCTGTTCATATCTTTCCTGTTTAGAGTATAAAATCCACATGAACATGTGACTTTATAGTCAGTCTCCCCTTCGCGGACACCTTCTGCTGCCTGTTGGAGACTGCAGCCTGCAGCCACATTACACCACTCACAAATCGCCTTTCCCCTAGCAGGGTCCCTTCCTTGTCCTGTCCAGTATGTGAACTCCTGCTTTCATTCTAATCATCCACTAAGCGCATCCTGTTGTGTAACTATCTATGGTCAACTCAGGACAGACCCATTTTGGCCATGTGGTTCTATTTGAGTTCACCTACACTTTTATTTTAGCATCCATCATCCATTATCATCAAGTTTCAAGTTTCTGCATTTCTTGAATGTGGCAGCCTTGATGGGGTGACTGTGTCTTCTTATCCATAATTCAGGTGAGAAGGTCATACATTGTATCAATCACTTCACTGTTCCTCAGCTTCTTTCTAGGACTCATTACGTGTGGTCACAAAAATTCTTCCCAGAAATGAAGATAGCGTATGCTTTAGAGCTCCATGTTTTCAAAAGTTCACAAGTAACCATCTAGTTCTTTGAAATATATTTTTTACAAAAATCTTTGTACGGCAATTTGATAGTCATTAGAACCCATGCATCATTTTCTTCTTGAAGACCTCTAGGAAATGGGATCCACATTGATTTATCAGTGATTGGTCCCAGTGCTTAACAGAGAGCAGTTATTTAGTAATTGTAATCAAAGTGCTCTCAAGGCATGTTTATGCCCCTCAATAATCAAAAGTCGAAGCCAGTAGAGCAGCATCTTCCTAACCTCTGGGCGGTGCCGTGTGCATGCATCGAGCACTTCCTGTGTATTTTATGTTGAAAGTATACGCTCACCTCTCAATTTTATACTTGACATTTAGGTATATCTTGGAGATATATCTGGAACCATGATTTAGGTTTCTAATCTTGGAGGCCTAAAGTTATAATATTTGTCTAATTTTGTTTGTGTCTGTTTGGCAATGCTCCCTACCATTAGGACAGTGGAAAGAGAGTTGCTAAGGATGGCTTATGACAGCCTGGCAGGAGAGGCAATAAAAACTTCCCAGATGTTTTCATAGACTTTATCTCTGCCAGTTACTTGCAGAAAAGACAAATGTTATTTATTTGAACATTTAATTTTATTGAAAAAATATTTTGTTGAAGTTTTCTATATATCTATATTTTGCATACTAATCTCCAATAAAGACAAAATTATGAAGTGCCCACACATACTAAATTAAACTGACCAACATGTCTTAAAAGTTAAAGTAAAATGGGATGAATTTGATTAGATATGTAATTTGACATATATTATTATATATGTGTATATACCTAATTTTATTTCAACTTATTGAATTAGTGCATATTATATTATTTTATAATTTCTTTGGCTTAAAGTGTTAATTTTTTAATTTTAATCTTTCACTCAATTTGGATGATATATTTTAAAAAAATTTTAGTAAACATGACGGTGGTCAAAAGGTGCAAACTCTTGGTTATAAAGTAAAAGAATTATACATATTTAAGTATTTACTTTTTCCATTCTGATGAAAATAAATAACATGAATCTTTACCAGAATTATATGCCAGAGTAATATAATTGAATATATGAATTATATGCCAGAAAATACAATAATATGGATTATTACCACAGGAAAAGTACTTTTCATTGAAGCTTATGAAATTTTGAAAATGTGTATTAACACAATTTTTAGTCTAGATGACACCTATTACCTATTTGCTCTTAGTGTTTACTATGTCTTCAATAATAGAATTAATGATAATGTGGCTCCATTATAAAGGTTGAAAACAGAAAATATTTAAAATTTCCTGGCAAAGAAAATGATTTCAGAGTCCATGTGCATTGAATTTGCAATGCAAGGAACTTGGACAAACCATTCTTTTGTGAAGATCATACCCTTGATTTTCTACATAAAAAAGACGAAGCCTTGAAGTGTTTATTTTATTTAGAGGAAAAGAATATGTCTGTGATGAAAGAGCTGTCAAAAACCTTTATTTGACCTATGGAGGGAAGTCAGAAAATAATTTTGACAGAGGTAAAACATTTTACTTAAAATGAACCCCAGGGGTCACAGGCACAGGTATGGGAGAGCTGAGATAAGCACCAATTCCTGGGTGGATTTGGGAGGCCTAAACTGGAGAGGCCCGTGGTCCGGATCCCAGAGCAGGGCCATCCCGAGGGGATTGCTGGCCGGTGCGCAGGCACCTGCAGGAGAGCAGATGGATGGGTCAGAGGGCTGCATGTGTCCTCAGAAGCCAGCACTGCCTGGAGGGCGGCACAGGGCCTCGGCACAGGTCTGTGATGCCAGCAGGAGAGCCAAGGGTGAGGCGAGAAGGCATTTGGTCCAATGAAGGGCAAGGAGGAGGCTCAGCCAGCATGTGGGTGGAGATGCCAAGATCCTGTTCTCCACAGTGCACGGCCTGTGTTTGGAGAGCCAACGGTGAGGACAAGACAGGGATGTACTCAAGTCAGACTCGGGCTCAGGGTTAAGTAACTGCTCTCAAGGAAGCTGGGGAGAGCCTGGGGAGGGGCTCAGGCCAGAAAACAGTTCTACAACTGCAGTTATGATCAGGAGACCCTGCACTAAGGCTATTTTGTCTTTACTGAGTACTAGGAAAAGAGCAAAAGAGCAGCCGAAGAAGAATCTTGATTTAGCAGAGTATCAACTTTATACTGGCCAATTATAAATCTAGTCATGCTTCAATCTCTTGAAGGGATGATTTTTTCATTTAATTTTTCCTTCTGTGAATATGAAAGGGTCTTATAAGGTTAGAATAGAGAGGTAAACTAGTATTTCAGTATATGAAAGTGATGAAAATTGGAATGAACAATATGTAAATTAAAACCTGGGTAATTTTAACACATCCACTAAGCCTATGATTACCTGTGTTATTTTTAGGTAGCATACAAAAATATAAAAATATTATAATTCTTCGCAGTTGGATAATTTGTTATTTTTATATAATTTAAAAATTCCAGTTTACATTTGCATAAGAAAGTCTGGACAAATATTCTTAAAGTATTTAATTACAAATATAATTCATATCACTTAAGAAGTTGTATATATTTTAGAAAGAACTTGATTTAATCTACTTCACATTTTTTTTAAGCCTATACCTAGGGTGCTGCACATGCAATTTTACAAGGAAAAAAAAAGTGGTCATTAACATCCTCACATATTTTCCTTTAAGTATATCAGAAAACTTGGCATTGTGTTGAATCATTTCTGTCACAAGTTATCAAATCACTAGGAGAAATTCTGGTACTATGTGCTGTATTATTTAATGTGATCAATGCTAACTGTCACAAGCAACTGCAGGGACTTAAGGTAGCAAAGTTTGCTTGTCTTTGATGCCACCTCTGACATGAGTTGGGCTGCCCTCCTTCCTTTGTCGCCACATCCTTCTGTGCCATGTGCCTCCCATGTCTCCTGGGCTGCAGAAGTCAGAGATGGAAGGTCGGGAGTAATGTGTTTTATTCACACTCATTGTCTTCTGCAGAGGTACACATGTCACTATAACTTAAATTCCATGGAAGCTGGGAAATACAGAAGATCATATGAATATTTGTTAAGCACTGTCTTTGGAAAATGTGCTGCATATAATATAAAATAGATGGACTATGTGAACAGAGTTACTTTTAGTGAAAAATGATCTTGTATCTAGTTAAAATAGGGCACTGTGGTGATTAAGTGAAGGGTTTCTTATATCCAATTTTCTTCCTTTGCAAAGGTTTGTCTCCAAGTGAGATTTCAATATCTATAAATGTGAGTGAAAAGATGAATATGGATGCATAAACAGGGTCATGAGATAGAGAAAAGTCACAATTACTTTAAGAGGAACCTTTCTTTAAATCCTTATGCTACTCTCAGGATAATATAGTTTTGTTACAAACTACACCTGGGGAAACACACTGAGATTAAACAAATCATCCAGTTGAAGTGTATTAGATAGTGCTAAATGAATTTATCCCTGGAACATTTAACCACTAAACTAACCTAAATAAGTCATAAATAGATAGCTTTATTGATTGCCAACTTCTGCTAATTCATGCCATTAGGAACCAGTCAGAAAGTTTTATACAACTGGCCTATTACCCTTTAAACCTGTTACCTGATAGCTTGTATATTCCATTAGAAGCCCCAGCAGAGGCAATAGTCGGGGACAGCATGGATTTAAGATTATTGAATCATTACTGCCCCAGCCCCTGTTTGGCCTTATATGGTGAAGGCTGGGTCATAAACTTCAGAGTTTCAGATAAAACAATGCAGGTTACAGTCATGGCAATCAAGTCTTTTTACTTGAGTTGTTATTTTCCTGTCTGAAATCCTTGCAACTAGTTAATACATATTCCATATCTTGCATCCCCAGCATGTAGCTCAGAGAATTAATGCGGTGTTCCATGTATATGTCTTATTTGCCTTAAATACTGTGGCTTTTCAGGATCCCTTCATCTCCCTTTAGATCCTTAAATAGTATTAAACTAGGCAAAAACCTGGCAAATATTGAACATAAAATTTTCAGTTATTCAGCTAAATGGTGGTCAGTTTTCAATTCACGCTATGAATTTAGCAAGGAAGACAAAAAACAAAAACAAAAAACTGTCCATGATACCACTACTGAAAGACTCACTCAGGACTCTGATTCACTTAGGGAGACATGAAGCCCCAGGGATTCTACTATTCTTGGCAGATTCTAGAAGGCTGGTGTCTAAGCTAGCAGCTGGAAAAAAAAGCTGAGAAGCACGTGCTTTCTAATGTAGCACCTCAAGAGTGTACATTTTTATTGGCATAATATTCCTCTACATAATGTCAAGGTGAGGTTTAAGAGAGCAGGTTTAAGACATACGGGAGTCCAGAGCTCATGCCTCTGATCAATGCATGGTGGCTTAATATGGCTTGCAGACTTCTCAATTATTGCCATAGTTTTGGAATTTATTATTTTGAATTATATTCAACATATGATGCAGTAAGAAGGCATGGCTATTTTTTACCCTGGCTCCAAACTTAGATCTATCTATGTGAGAAAAATTTAGCTTATGTTGGTAGACCAAATGCAACATTATATCTCACAGCCTAATATATTACTGTTTTTCCGACAGTTAAAAATGTTGCATATAGTGAAACATTTATTCCCATAATAACACAATATCTACTCAGTCTTTATATCCATATTTTAGAATATAATGAGCACTGCCATATAATTTTTTCCATGGCTCCCATCACATCCTTATTTCAAAGACTGTATATCAAGGGGTTGAGCGTGGGTGTCAGAATGGTGTAGAAGACAGATCCGACTTTATCTTGGCCTGACGTATGGGAAGAGATTGGCCTCATATACATGAAAATGATGGCACCGTAGTATAAGCTGACCACTGTCAGATGAGATGAACAGGTGCAGAGTGATTTCGTGCTGCCCTCAGCAGAAGCCATCTGGAGGACAGTGACCAGGATGAGTGTGTAGGAGTCCAGGATGACTGAGAATGGGGTCAGAAGCAGAACGCTGGTGCCGACCAGAAGTCCAGTTTCACGGGCGGCCAAGGTGTCTTCACAAGAGACGCAAGACCCCAGGAAGTTTTTTTAGTAGAAGTGGTGGATTTCTCTGGGTCCCCAGAAGGGGAATCTCATGGTGCAGACCGTGTGTATCAAAGCATTGAAAGCACCACTGGTCCATGAGCCAACAGCCACCTGCCTACAGAGGGGCCACTTCACGAGGACAGAATAATGCAGAGGCTTGAAGATGGCAACATACAGGTGGTAGGACATGAAGCCCAAGAGGATACACTCAGCCCCACCCAGAGCCAATCCCAGGAAGTTCTGGGTGCCACAGCCAGCAGGAGAGATGACTGTGTTGTGCAGAAGGTAGTCAGTCATCGTCTTGGGCACAATGGCAAGCATGAAGAGGATGTCAATAAGAGAGAGATGCCAGGAAGAAATACATAGGGGTATGAAGCCGGGGTCTAAGGAGGCTGTTTCCAGTCAGAGTGAAAAGGAAAGTCATGGTGATAAGTGCAAAGAGACAGAAGTGAGTTGGGGTATCCCACAGCAGACCCAGGAGAATGAAGTCAGTTACAGTGTGATTTTCCACATATGTCACACTTGGAATATTCACAGGGGTAAAAGTGGAAGCATATAACATGGAAACTACTTCACAGTTAATAGTGGATGATGTAGAACTTAGCCCATCAAAAATATTGTTCATATTACCTAAAGAATTTCAGAAAAAATGGTGATTTGATCAAATGATGTTTGTCTTATTTTATCTAGTGATATATGGCATGAAATAGTTAGATATGTTTTCCTTTTTAATGTATTTTGGATACAGGTTCTTTCAAAGCAAAGGAGGTGAATAAAAATAATTGCTGATTGGTAGTTTACCAGCACCTTTGGTGATGGTTCTCTAGTGGAATAAAACTAATCAGATGGATTTTTTTCCACCTTCTACCATTGGCTTCAGATCTCCGATCCCTAGAACAAAGCAGAACTCTGTAAGCAAGTTTATTAAAAATGAAAAGCATTGCACGTGGAGGCTTCAAATGCTATAGGCATAGGTACATATATGTTCTGTATTGACAAGTAGAACATAATTCTCTTGAATTTATGTGATGCTTTTAAGATATTTTTCTCACTTCATATGTCTAGAGTTTTCTATATATAATGAGCATTTCACACATAGTTCCCCACGAATCATTGTCTTTCCTTCTTCAGACCATACTATCATCTTTCAAGAACAAATGGGATATGGATATTAATCTTGGTGATGAGGAAACTATGCACTGGACCCCAGTGGTAATATGCACATAGGAACCCTCTGCCTCTGCAGTTTCATGCAGCAGTGTGAGCCTTCATTCAACGCTGGAATAGCTTTGTTTACATAGGCAGCTGCTGTCACACTCTAACTTCCAAATTCTTCAGTCTCAGAAGAACATTCCTTGTAAGGATTTCAATCCTTCTCTTGAAAAATATGGTAAAACAGTCCTATAAAATATTATATTTTTTATTATTAGCCTAAACCACCATTTAGTTAAATCATTCAGATCATTGTCTCTCACTTAATTTTTACATTGCTTTGTGGTTTCATGCAGTGATCATGTCTTCAATGATCTGTTTATCATGAGGCTCATAAAAAGAGGACCTGATGGTTTATAAGTTGGGAAAGATGACAGCTGTGAATGAATACTGAATTGGAAATACACTTCCATGTCAAGGTTTCAACAAAAATGTGCTCCATGGCTTAAATGTATTTGAATTTAAAATTTTAAATTAATTTAGTGTATGATCAATACAGAAAAAAACAAATATCTTTAACAGTACAATACATCAATAGATATCTGTCATCACGGTAAGCATTATAAATAGAAAACAGAAATATAAAAGAATAGGGTTTACTAGCATTATGCAAAACAGCTGAGTATCTGGACACTAAAATAAAAGAGTGAGATTTTCAGTTCACATCCAATAGATTTCCTTAGTGAGGATTGCAAACTCTGATTGGGATTAGAATAAATACAAGCTCATATGATGCTAACATTTTGTATTTTTATTTAAATAATTTGTGTTGCAAGTCTCATACTGTAGGACACATTCCTGAATATTCACATAAATACATCTTTGCTCACACTTTTTGCTGTCTGGATCCCCCACTCTTTCCTAATTTATTATTTTCAGAAAACAAAACAATTCAAAACATAAAAACAAAACCTATGGAAATCCCCCCAAAGCTGTGAGCACAAGTTCTCATCTTTGTGCCATGCTGGCCAGCCCAGTCCGTGCAGTCATCCTTCCTTACATCCCACAGCGATCTGGTCCCTGTTATCACTATGGCTCTTAACACATGGGCTGCCTTCCTACACCTTATTCCTGGGGTAATGCCTCATTTACTATTAAATGTCTTTCTGTCTCTACAATAAGTACAAACTCTTTAAAATTGAGTTTGTTTTTGCAATATTTCTATTCACTCACAGAAATCACATATGATTTAATGTTTTGGCAATTGCATTTTGGTGCATAAAGAAAGGGATTTGGAGTGAAAATTCAGTACTGAGGTTTTGTTTCTTGCATTACGTAGCTATATGTAGTGAAATGAAATATTGAAGTCACTCAAGGCTTCAGTTCCATCATTTGAAAAATTGAGATTATAATCCATCTATCTCAAACATTTATTTCATACATGAAATGTGTACTTTTTATATTGTTAGATGCAAATTGATCAATGTTTTGAAAAATCAAAATTTTCTTTTGGTAGTCAGGTAAATTGATCAGTTCCAGGATCTAACTTGGGAAAATAAATTTCTTTGAAAGCAGTTGGGCCCTAGGTCCCCCCATTTTGCAAATTCTGTAGTTGAACTTCTTCCTCTGGGCAACCATATGATGCCAATTTAGGAGATTTTTCAAGAGTGGATGATTAGCTTTTACAAGTGATTAGCCAAGTAATAGGTTTGAATTATCTTTCCTTTCTAATACTTCTTACTTCTTTGGATCAAAGCCTGTTCATTTTATATAATTTACTCAAATGAGAAGTCATTGCAGAGATTGCCAACATTTTAAATGTCTCATTGCTCTCTCATCCTCCTTTTATTCCCCTGGAAAAATGTGGGAATTGAGCGCATGCTCCGTATTGTTCAGGAATATTCACGGTGTAAACATAAAGTGTTAGCCACTGTAAATGTAAGGGAAAATTTATTTTACCACGATGGATTTTGGGTTAGATAGGTTTGTATTTGTGATCTGCCAGGTATAGGCTTGTGGTTTGGGGCAAGCTTGTGTTTTAGAGCCTGCTTTACTCATCCACAAAGTTGGATTCTAATGCCCACCTGAAAGTTAAAAAAAAAAGGAATTAACTATCAAGTTGCTTTAGGACAATGGCTAGAATAAAGCTAGTATTAATAAATATTAATATTCTTCCTACCAGTCATCTTCCAAACTTCTAGACAGTTTTTTCAATATTACTTCATTTTGTCCTTACATTTCTCCCTCCATCCTTCTCTCCCCTCTCTAAATTTCTCTTCTTTCCATTCTCCCACCCTAACTTCTACCCTCCCTTATTCCACTGTGTCTTCAAAAGTATGTGATTGAATTTTCAATTTTATGTACCTTGCCCTTCTCACATGACGTACGAGAAAATTCACTGAGATAGAAAGAACACTTGAAAATGTTACTTATTCGTTTATCTACCGGATATCCAGATCTGTCATTGTTATTTCAAAATGATGAATTATGGTACATGGTGAAGTATTGGTATTCATGTAAGAGATTCTTTATGAAGTGCAGATGGGGACTTCAAAAGGAGCAAAATGCAATATACATTGATGGTAAGAGTACATACAGTTGCTTTCACAAAGGTGTTTAAAATAGAATAATGTGTATTTGATTGGATAATCATTTGGCATTGCCTTTCATAAATAATCATTTCATGGGAATTTCTAGATAACGGTTAACCACATTCATGATACAATCTTTCACAACCAAGATGTTATCATTCGCATCATTTGGAGGAAATTGCCCACTTGTAACAAGAATGCAAAAAGCTGAAAAATTAAACTTATACATAGAAAGAAGGCTGACGTTATCCCTTCACTGATACTGTGGTAATGCAATTAAAATGATTAGGTTGGTTGCCTTTTGTAGATACAGCCAAGTTAGAAAGATGTGTTGTCCATGCAACAAAATTATATTATTTGCAAGATCTTAGAAGCAGTGGTTTCTCTCGCACTTCAGACAGTGATATATGTTTGACATTGAAGCACTGAGTTGTCCCATGGTCACATATTTGAAATTGCATGTACAGAAGTACCAACATTTATAGCTACTTACCTGCCTAGTGATTAATGGTCTGTTCACAAAGACCAGGTAACTAACAAATGCAATTTTAGCTCCTGGTACTGGGATGCAAGTGAAAAATGTTTATGCTAAATAAATAGACATTTAAATAAGGAATATTTTCTATGTGCATTTGCTTGTATATGGCACCAGGAAATAAGCACTAAACAAAGTAATTTAAACCCAAGAATGTGTAAACATGGGAATTTGATTCCCCTTTGATCACTGCATCATTTGAGAATTGTCTTCCATGGGATTTTCATCATCCTTGATTAGAGATGATGAGAAATGTTACTAATTCTCTCAACACTCTCATCTTCCCAAGGGAATGAAATACAATGTCAGGAGTCTAATATGATTTGGGTAAAGCATGGGGGAATGTAATATATTTACAATTACTAACACAATAATTTGTACAAATTTAGAGATCAGGTGAGCCATTTTGTGAGAAATAAGGGGGCAAAACAGTCTTAAAGTTGGACTAGGGTTCAATTTTATTAAGCAATTAACTTGATGAAAGCTGTATGCAAAAGTTATCAAAAATCACAGTTGTATCATTTAAAAGACTCTGATAAAAAGTCAGTAAAGGCAATTTAAAATACTACACACAAAATATAGGATCTTCAATTAAAATGTAGTGAACAGTTACTGGAAGAATAATTTTTAGATACATGCATGTTCCTTTATATTATCACCAATAAGGTCCAGTTCTAACAATGAATGAAAATCTTAGATACCTTCATGCTTTGTTCACTTAAAGTGAAAAAGTAGCTAATATAGGCTATTACAGAGATATATTTAAAACTGAATGAACTATAAAGAGGTAATAGATATTTGAAGTCTTTCAAAAGCAATATTATTCATGGGGCACATCTGTGATAGCTCTTTGTTCTAGGGCCATGCCTTGTGGAGTAAATCAACATATTATCTAGGTAATTTCTTTTTTTTTATAGTTTATGTTGGTATCATTAATCTACAATTACATGTGCAATATTATGGTTATTAAACTACCCCTTCATCAGGTCCCCCCCACCAACCTCATTACAGTCACTGTCCATCAGCGTAGTGAGTTGCTATAGAGTCACTACTTGTCTTTTCTGAGTTGTACAGTCCTCCCCATGGCCCCCCAACACTATATCTGCTAATCGTAATGCCCCTTTTTCCCCCTTGTCCTTCCCTTCCAACCTATCTTCCCCAGTCCCCTTCCCTTTGGTAACTATTAGTCCGTTCTTGGGTTCTGTGAGTCTGCTGCTGTTTTGTTCCTTCAGTTTTTGCTTTGTTCTTATACTCCACATATGAGTGAAATCATTTGGTACTTGTCTTTTTCGGCTTGGCTTATTTCACTGAGCATAATACTCTCTAGCTCCATCCATGTTGTTGCAAATGATAGGATTTGTTTTCTTCTTCTGGCTGAATAATATTCCATTGTGTATATGTACCACTTCTTCTTTATCCATTCATCTACTGATGGACACTTAGGTTGCTTCCATTTCTTGGCTATTGTAAATAATGCTGCGATAAACACAGGGGTCCATATGTCTTTTTCAAACTGCACTGCTGCATTCTTAGGGTAAATTCCTAGGAGTGGAATTCCTGGGTCAAATGGTATTTCTATTTTGAGTTTTTTGAGGAACTTCCATACTGCTTTCCACAATGGTTGAACTAATTTGCAGTCCCACCAGCAGTGTAGGAGGGTTCCCTTTTCTCCACTTCCTCGCCAACATTTGTTGTTTGTGTTTTGGATGTTGGCCATCCTCACTGGTGTGAGGTGATATCTCATTGTGGTTTTAATCTGCATTTCTCTGATGATTATCAATGAGGAGCATCTTTTCATGTGCCTGTTGGCCATCTGAGTTTCTTCTTTGGAGAAGTGCCTATTCATGTCCTCTGCCCATTTCTTAATTGGATTATTTACTTTATGTTTGTTGAGGTGCATGAGTTCTTTATATATTTTGGATGTCAACCCCTTATCGGATATGTCAATTATGAATATATTCTCCCATACTGTAGGATGTCTTTTTGTTTTACTGATGGTGTCCTTTGCTGTACAGAAGCTTTTCAGCTTCATATAGTCCCACTTGTTCATTTTTGCTTTTGTTTCCCTTGCCCGGGGAGATATGTTCATAAAGAAGTCGCTCATGTTTATGTCCAGAGATTTTTGCCTATGTTTTTTTCTAAGAGTTTTATGGTTTCATGACTTACATTCAGGTCGTTGATCCATTTTGAGTTTACCTTTGTGTATGGGGCTAGACAGTAGTCCAGTTTCATTCTCTTATATGTAGCTGTCCAGTTTTTCCAACACCAGCTGCTGAAGAGGCTGTCATCTCCCTTTGTATATCCAAGCCTCCTTTATCAAATATTAATTGACTGTATATGTTTGGGTTAATGTTTGGATTTTCTATTCTGTTCCACTGGTCTGTGGGTCTGTTTTTGTGCCAATACCAAACTGTCTTGATTACTGTGGCTTTGTAGTAGAGCTTGAAGTCAGGGAGTGTAATTCCCCCTGTTTTATTCCTCCTTCTCAGGATTGCTTTGGCTATTCGGGGTCTTTTGTGGTTCCATATGAATTTTAGAATTATTTGTTCCAGTTCACTGAAGAAAGCTGGTGGTATTTTGATAGGGATTGCATTGAATCTATAGATAGCTTTACGTAGTATAGCCATTTTGACAATATTTATTCTTCCTAGCCAAGAGCATGGGATGAATTTCCATTTGTTAGTGTCCTCTTTAATTTGTCTTAGGAGTGTCTCGTAGTTTTCAGAGTATAGGTCCTTCACTTCCTTCATTACATTTATTCCTAGGTATTTTATTCTTTTTGATGCAATTGTGAATGGAATTGTTTTTCTGATTTCTCTTTCTGTTAGTTCATCATTAGTGTATAGAAAGCAACAGATTTCTGTGTGTTAATTTTGTATCCTGCAACTTTGCTGAATTCAGATATTAGTTCTAGTAGTTTTGGAGTGGAGTCTTTAGGGTGTTTTATGTACAATATCATGTCATCTGCAAGTAGTGACAATTTGACTTCTTCTTTACCAATCTGGATGCCTTGTATTTCTTTGTTTTGTCTGATTGCCGTGGCTAGGACCTCCAGTACTATGTTGAATAACAGTGGAGAGAGTGGGCATCCCTGTCTTGTTCCCAATCTTAGATGAAAAGCTTTCAGTGTCTCGCTTTTAAGTATGATGTTAGCTGTGGTTTTGTCATTTATAGTCTTTATGATATTGAGGTACTTGCCCTCTATACCCATTTTGTTGAGAGTTTTAATCATGAATGGATGCTGAATTTTGTCAAATGCTTTTTCAGCATCTATGGAGATGATCATGTGGTTTTTGTTTTTCTTTTTGTTTATGTGGTGGATGATGTTGATGGATTTTCGAATGTTGTACCATCCTTGCATCCCTGAGATGAATCCCACTTGATCATGGTGTATGATCTTCTTGATGTATTTTTGAATTTGGTTTGCTTATATTTTGTTGAGTATTTTTGCATCTATGTTCATCAGGGATATTGGTCTTTAGTTTTCTTTTTTGTGGTGTCTTTGCCCGGTTTTGGTATTAGAGTGATGCTGGCTTCATAGAATGAGTTTGGGAGATTCATTCCTCTTCTATTTTTTGGAAAATTTTAAGGAGAATGGGTATTATGTCTTCTCTAAATGTTTTATAAAATTCAGCAGTGAAACCATCTGGTACAGGAGTTTTTTCATGGGTAGTTTTTTGATTACTGATGCAATTTCATTACTGGTGATTGTTCTGTTTAGATTTTCTGTTTCTTTCTTGGTCAGTCTTGGAAGGTTGTATTTTTCTAGAAAGTTGTGCATTTCTTCTAGGTTATCTAGTTTGTTAGCATATAGATTTTCATAGTATTCTCTAATTATTCTTTGTATTTCTGTGGTGTTTGTAGTGATTTTTCCTTTCTCATTTCTGATTCTGTTTATGTGTGTAGATTATCTTTTTCTCTTAATATGTCTGGCTAGGGGTTTATCTCTTTTATTTATTTTCTCAAAGAAGCAGCTCTTGGTTTCATTAATTTTTTCTATTGTTTTATTCTTCTCAATTTTATTTTTTTCTTCTCTGATTTTTATTATCTCACTCCTTCTAATGACTTTCAGCCTCATTTGTTCTTCTTTTTCTAGTTTCAATAATTGTGAATTTAGACTATTAATTTGGGATTGTTCTTCCTTCTTTAAATAGGCCTGGGTTGCTACATACTTTCCTCTTAGAACTGCCTTCACTGTGTCCCATTTAAGTTGGGGCATTGTGCTGTTGTTTTCATTTGTCTCCATGTATTTCTTGATCTCTGTTTTAATTTGGTCATTGATCCATTGATTATTTGTGAGTATGTTGTTAGCCTTCATGTGTTTATGAGCCTTTTTGTTTTCTTTGTACAATTTATTGCTAGTTTTATACTCTTGTGATCTGAGAAATTGGTTGGTAGAATTTCAATATTTTTGAATTTATTGAGGCTCTTTTTGTGGCCTAGTATGTGGTCTATTCTGGGAAATGTTCCATGTGCACTTGAGAAGAATGTGTATCCTGCTGCTTTGGGGTGTAGAGTTCTGTAAATGTCTGTTAGGTCCATCTGTTCTAATGTGTTGTTCAGTGCCTCTGTGTTCTTACTTATTTTCTGTCTGGTTGATCTGGCCTTTGGAGTGAGTGGTGTGTTGTAGTCTCCCAAAATGAATGAATTGCATTCTATTTCCTCTGCTAATTCTGTTAGTATTTGTTTCACATATGTAGGTGCTTCTGTGTTGGGCGCATAGATATTTATAATGGTTATATCCTCTTGTTGGACTGACCCCTTTATCATTATGCAATGTCCTTCTTTGTCTCTTGTTACTTTCTTTGTTTTGAAGTCTATTTTGTCCAACGAGTCTGCAACTACTGCTTTTTTCTCCCAATTATTTGTATGAAATATCTTTTCCATCCCTTCACTTTTAGTCTGTGTGTGTCTTTGTGTTTGATAATGATTTCCACACTATTGTGAAAGAATGGTTTTCATTTCTTTTCTAGGTGTTTCATTTTTAGTGTATAGGGTAAAACTATTTCTATATGTAGAATTTATATCCTGCAACTTTTACTGAACTTGCTGATTAGTTAACAGGGTTTTTTTTTGTCTTATTCTTTAGAATTAATGTTAGACCATATTAGCCACTAATAATTATTTTAATTCTACATTTTCAACTTGGATACCTTTTATTCTTTTGTCTTGCCTAATAGCTCTAGCTATCATATCCCACACTAGGTTTAATAGGAGGACTAAGAAAGGGTAACCTTGTCCTGCTCCTGATTTTAGCAGAAAAGCTTATAATTTATAACCATTAAGGAATGGTAGGTGTGGGTTTGCCATATATGTTGGTTATGTTGGGGCACATTCGTTGTATATGTTATCAGTTGAGAGTTTTTAATCATGATAATGATTAAATGTATTTTATTTTGCCAAATTTGTTTTTTATTATATTCTGTATGATTATATGATTTTATCTTTCATTATATTTATTTCATTATATCAACTTACTATCATATATTGAAACATCCTTGATTCTCAGGATTATTATGTATAACACGTTCATGAGCCGTTGAATTTAGTTTTCTCATATTTTGTTGAAAATTTACATCTGTATTCATTAGACATATTCACCTGTAGTTTCTTTTATTTAGTGTTCATATCTTAATTTGATATCAGGTTAATATTGGCCAAATAAAATAAGTTTGAGAGAGCTCTTTCTTCAACTTTTTGGAAGAGTTTGAGAAACACTGACATTCATTCCTCATTAATATTTACTGGAAACCACCAGTGGTACCATGTGTTTCTGGGATTTTCTGTATTTGGGAGATTTTCAATTATTGATTCTATCCCTGACTCGCTACTGATTACTGATCTGTGTAAACTTTTTATTTTTTAACGATTCAGGTTTTCTAGGTTATATTTTAGGGATTTACCTTTTTTTCTTCATTATAAAATGTTTTGATGTATAATTACTCATAGTTCTTTCTTATGATCCTTTTTTATTTCTGTTATATCAGTTAAAAGTATCCTCTTATTTTTTATTTTATTTTAGTCTTCTGTAATTATGATTTTGTCTGGCTTAAAGTAATCTTTTGTCAATATGATGTTTTAAAAAATATTTATTTATTTAATTTATATTTTCTGTTGCCTTCCTAGTCTCAGTTTTTTTTATTTTCCCTCCAAAAATTTTAATTTCCTTCCTTCTAACAAATTTGAGTTTTGTTGTTTTTTGTCAAGTCCCTTGAGGTGTAAAGTAAGATTTTTTTATTTGAGATCTTTCTTTTTTCTTAGGAATTTATCACTACAAATTCTAATTAACAAAGAATTACTCTTGATAATTCTTTGGCTGCATTTCATAAAGTGTGGTATGTTTTGTTTCCATTTTCACTTGTATCAAGATTTTTTTCCTTTTGATTTCCTCTTTGACTCAATGGTTATTCAGGAACTTACTATTTAATTTCCATAGTGGTTCTTCCAGTTTTTCTCTTGTAATTTCCAGTTTCATACTGTGTTGGTAAGAAAAGATGCTTAATTTGATTTCAATCTTCTTTGATTTGTGGAGAGTTGTTTTGCGGCCTAGCATACAATCTGTCCTGCAGAATGTTGCATGTGTACTCTACTGATGTTAGATGGAATGTTCTGTGCATGTCTGAAAAAACCACTGGGAAACATAACTTTTAAGTCTGAAGGTTCCATGTTGATTTTCATTCATGGTGATCATTATCAAAAGTGATTATTGAGGTTCCCAACAATTATTATACTGCTTTCTATTTCTCCCTGCATATCTGTTAATGCTTGCTACACATATTTATATATAGGTTCTTCATTGTTGAATGTATAATTATACTTTTTATCTCCTCTGTTACCATATGAAGCATAGTAAAGATTTTTAATGTTTCTCTAGAATTTGTATACAAGTACAGTTAATACCAAATTAAATACTTTACAACCATTTAAATATACTATCAAATAACCTTATATCACTTTGTTTTTAATGAAGAGTACTTGTAAGACATGGCTCCCAATTCCTCGCTCACACACAATTTAAGTCTTGGGGTTCCATGTTGATTTCCATTCATGATGATCTATAATTAAAAGTTTTTTCTGAGAAAGTCATCATGGTAGATTGATTTGTATCTTATTACAGGACTTTAAATATTTCACTCCATTCTTTTCTTGCTTGCATGGCTTCTGACAATATTTTCCTTATCTTTCTAATAGTAAATATTTTTTTTTGGTGGAGGCTGACATCATTCAATATTTTCTCTTTCTGCTTCTCTGCCATTTGAATACAATATGCCTAAATGAATGTTTTGGTAGTTATCCGCATTTATGTATCTGAGCTTCCTACATCTCTGCTTTAGTGGCTGAAATTAATTTTGGAAGATTTTGGCTATTTTCTTCAAGTGTTTCTTCAACTCCATTCTCTCTTTCTCTCCCTTCTTTTTTTAATATTAGTGATGTGTATGCTATCATTAAATGTATGCTATTCCTTTTGAAATTATTCCCACAATATTTGGTTGATCTCTTGTTTGAATTTTTTTAATGTTTACTATGTCTCAAAAGTTTCTAATTGTCATATTTTCAAGCTCATTTATTCTTTCCTCATCCATGTTGAATTTCCAGTGTGCCCATAAGGCTTACCCCTTTTATGTTACAATAATTTTAACTTGAAACATATTTTCAAATATTTATTTCATGTTCCTCTTACAGTTTTTATCTCTTTTCTTACATTACATATCTTTCTTACATGTTGCATAGCTTATCCAATGGCCCCATAATGTATCAGTTATATTTTACATTTCTTATGTGAATATTAAAAAGTGTGTATCACATTTTAGTTTGGTTGCAATGTTGGCTCTGTCTCTTCAGATCATGTATTTTCTCTCAAAATGTCTTGTTATTTACTGCTGAAAGCTAGACATGATGTCCGGGATAATAGTATGAGCCATGGTTAAAGACCTTTTCTGTGAAAGCTTTGTTGCAATCCAGTTAAGAGTTGAGCTCAGCTGAAAGAAAATTGCGTCAGGGATTTCAGATTCCTCTAGTCTCCACGTTTGTCTATCCTGTTGTCACCTGGGATTGTCTAAGAATTCCTCCTTAGATATAATCCATATATTAACAATTTTTTCAGCTTTAATCCACCGTGGTTGTACTGGAACCCTGTAGATGTGGTGGTAAGGTATTTATATGGAGATGCACACTATATCTTATGATTAAAGTCCAGTCTTTCATTGGGCCCATATCTCTGAAATGCAACCTTTATAATTATTTTGTCTTATCTCTCTCCTCTTAGGTGGGAAAGGAGGACTACAGGAGGCTGGACTTAGAGGAAAGCCCTTTCCTCATCCGGAGTAAGGCTCTACTTGCCTTCCAGATATATCTGCTTTTGTAATGGAGAATGTCCTGAGTTTATTTTGTAATGGAGAATGTTCTGAGTTTATTCAATAATGGTTATCATACCTGTGGTAGAGCCCACAGGTGTTCTTTAAAGGTATTTGCCATACAAACCTGATTTTGATCCTGGTCCCTACAAAATGAAATGTGATGCTCTCCATGATCCAACCAACCTCCACCCTAAGATGCAGTCCCCAGGAGTTTTTCATATTCAGCTGGCTCAACACTATCTCAGCCCCACCAATTTGACAAAACTACTACTCAACTATCACTGTCAGTTATTGGCTGCAGGAGCTTGTCCTCCAGGTATGCAGATCATTCCTATGACCCTCTAGTGTGTCTATCTCTCCAAAAACAGGGGTGGAGTTTTCCATGACCTCAGTTCTCTGACAGCATAAAGAAAGTCAATGACTTTGACTTTGATCATGCTTTCTCTACTATACATGGAAGTGATTATTTCCTAGATCTTTACATGGGAAGGTTGCAAATACCCATTTTATTTATATTTTTGTTTTGATTCAAGATAGTTTCTTTTCCAACTATATATTAATATTTATGTGTTTTAAAAATGATAATTCACTTAAATATTTGATGATAGATGACTCTACAAGCAATTTTCCCTAGGGTAGATACCACAGATACATGTGAGATAGTAGTACTCATTTCTTTGGAATCATGAAGGGAAGTGAAGTTACTGATGTAGTTACTACATCCTAAGGGATCAGAGCTACAGACTGGTAATATTCCCTCTGAGGACTATTTGTGGAAAAGTAAATTGACCTTGGATTATTGAACTACTTCCAAGGTATTTAACTTTTTTGTTCAGGTTGTCTCTGTATTTCCAATATCAGAAGAAAGAAAGAATGAATTAGCAAAACTTTACAAGCAGCATCAATTTTGGTCATATAAGTAAGCAGAAGAATTCACCTCAGGAATATGTTTACTATGATTTTTGAGGTATGTAATATGTGATGTTCCAACTCTTTATATGTAATGAAACATCTCAAAAAACCAACTATTTCAGGTCATCTCTACATACAAAGAGTATTATTAACATGTTATATGGGGTCTGAATAAGGTTAGTCTGATGGGAGCTGACATATATTTAATTCATTATATAAAAGAAGACAGTTTTTCATACCTGGATTGATAATCTGATTTCATTTTATTCACAAACAGGTGCAATTTTCCAGTTACAGGATCCAATACATCAGTTTTGTGTAAGAAAAATATGTTAAATATTTAATTAGAATAGGAATGTATCTCCGAAGTTGGAAATCTTTCCAGAAAAGCTTTTTGAAAACTGAAGGGAATGAGGATGGTTAATTAAGTATAGGAAAATGGTTTCATAGATCAGTGAATGGTCGCTTAAATATGTTATTTCTGTTTTTCCCAGGATACATATTAAACATATCTGTTGGTTGATTTTTTATCTTAATGTCCCTTAAATAAAATGGATTTTTCAGGATTATTTGAGGGAAGTTACCTTAATGTTAATGTATTCCCATTGATTGGTAATAATTTGACTGTCATGTACATAATAAATATGTTAAAATATGAAAATTTTTCTAATATATAAATGCTAATGTAAAAATATACTTTACCTATTATACTCTTTATAACAATGATGAATTAAATAGTTTTCAAAAATATAAAAATAAAATTTTAGCCAAGTAAGTTGATCCATTTTGGATTGAGTTACATTTAAGTATTTAAGAAATATTTTGGGAAATGTCCAGCATATAATTTTGGTAGCCATTTTAAAATAAACAACATGTTAAATTACTTGTAAAATAATTCAATAAATTAATTAAAAATACCAATGAATCTAATCAAAATAACTTTGAGCTATCTCTGGAAACTGAGATATAAATGACTGTTATGTCTTGTTAGAGATTATGGATAATTTGAATGATTCTTCAAAATTTTTGTAGCCCTGCAGATTGTACCAATCTACTTTTACTATACAATGAATGTTTTTATGCTTGCCTTATAATTAAAGGGTTGATAAATCCAGGTGAATTTCAAGTGAGAGAGTGGAGTAGACACCCTCTCTTGTCATAGTTTATATTATAAAAATTACTTAGGTTTCTAAGACTTAAATGCTATTTCATGTGTAATGATATTAAAATCTAAACAATTAAGCATGGAGATTGTATGGTGTTCATCCATGGATCTCCTCATACATTCAACCCTGTGTTCAACAGATGCCTACTGACTTCTATTTCACCCTCAGGGAGAATCTGAGTTAGGATAGGTAAGTACAGCAAATGCTTCTCCTGTCATATATGTCTTAGGGTATAAATTCAAATAAATGGTACACTAAAGATGCTTTGAATGCTATTGAGTAAAGCAGCTATACATGTGATGGCTGATTTAACTATTTCTTTTATGACTTTCATGACATATATTATAACATTATTAAATAATATAATTTTCATAAACATAAGTCTCCTGATTATATAAAATTTATTAACTTTCATTATTATGCATCACCTCTGAAAGAAAAGATAGTTTGAAAATTAAGAAAAATACAAGTATTTTATATCCATGACATAATTGATGTCCAAAACAATCTTATAAAAGGGTGCTTTCTACTATCCTGTATCAGTATCCTGATATCCTTATCACAAGTTACCTTAAGATGACACTGGAACAAGGCATAAAAGGAAAGGAAAAGAAATCCTTGTGGCTTTTCCAGCAATAACATTGCTTGCTGCCCAGCCACAATCAGTTTGACAATAATTCAGATTTTAGCTCAAACATTAAAAATACACTTCTACTTTGTAACCTGATCTCTACCCTGAACCTCTTTATGCCCACTTGCCACACAATAAGACAGCCCCTCCTCGTTTGGAGATTCAGTTAGTAGCCACATGAAATAAGAGGTATGTAAGCAACTAGACTTCACATTCCTTCCCACCCACTCAGTTTACTTATTTTATTGGATCAATTAAAGCACAAATTAAGATATCAAGCTTCAAAGGTTATTGTTTAATCATTCCTCATATTTTGAAATTAGCTCCTTAGAGGAGAAAATTATTTTCCTTTCTAAAAATTGCTTTTTATTTCACATTCAGGATTTCATGTCAGAATTCTAGAAGTAATTGAACTCTGTGTTAGAGATCTAATGATGACATAGATACATTTATTGTGACTCTGAATTTTTTGTCAGCTTTTTCCATACTTTCCCCAAATAATTTATTCATAAAGATGGGTAATTACTGATACAGATATTAACTGAGAGATCTTATTAATTAATGTATGTTTTTTGGTCTAGAGAACATTTCCAAAGTAGAATTTTAATGTAACTGCTTGAGAATTTCAATTTCCAGAAAACTTGAAGAAACATGATTTTAAACTCTACTTTATGGCAAGTGTCATATTTTGGATGGTTTTGAGATGTCTGGTGAAAGGCAAATTCATTTATTTACTAAAATAAAAGTTAAAGTCCAGAGAAAAAAATGAACGATATATCGGAAAGGTATGCATGGTTTAGTTTGAGAATAATCTAAGACTGAAAACAGAATGCTCTTAATATTATCTCCAAAGTTTCAAACTAGGAACAAGAGATGGCATGGCAGAACAACCTGACTTCAGGGAGTGATTTCCTCCTCCTGGATCTGTTTCAAGGCACCTCGGCCCCCTGGGTCTTCTTTGCCCTCACCATGCTGGATCTCCTGGTGGCCCTGGTGGGCAACACCACAATAATCACCCTCATTAGGGCCGACCCTCGTCTCCACAGTCCCATGTACTTTCTTCTCGGCCAGCTCTCCCTCACGGACCTCTTGTACATCTCTACGTTTGTCCCCAAAATGGCCCTGGACTTTCTGTCTGGGAACCGTCGCATCTCCTTCTTTGGATGTGGCATTCAGATGTTCCTCTTCACGACCCTGATTGGGTCAGAGTGCCTGCTGCTGGCCGTCATGGCTTATGACCGCTATGTGGCCATCTGTCACCCACTGCACTACCCCAACCTCATGCACCCCAAGGTCTGCACACTCCTGGTGCTCATGTCCTGGCTGGGCGCACGGGTCAATGCCTCCATCCATGTTATCTATACTCTGAATCTTCCTTACTGTGCCTCCAGGGAAATTCATCACTTCCTCTGTGAGATCCCAGCCCTATTAAAGCTGGTCTGTACTGACACTTCCCAATATGAAAAGGGCATTTTTTTTTAGTGGTTTGATTTTTTTCCTTTCTCCATGCTCAACCATTCTGGCCTCCTATGGACGCATCCTGTCCACTGTACTGAGCATCGGATCCAGCCTGGGGCTCCGGAAAGCTTTGGCTACTTGCTCTTCCCACATGATCGTGGTGTCTCTGTTCTATGGGGCTGCCATCATCAAGTACTTTCTGCCCAAGTCCTACCACTCCCCTGAGCAGGACGAAGTGCTCTCCACCTTCCACACCATCCTCACGCCCACGCTCACCCCTCATCTACAGCCTGCGGAACAGCGGTGTGACCAGAGCCCTCAGGAGGGGGCTGGGGAAATGTGCAACATGAAGAGATCAAGTTTCCAGTGTAAATCCACAACAGGTAAAGCATATTTTCAAAACTAGAGCAGACAAAATCATATCTTCTACCTGAAGATAAAATATAATAGAATCGTTTTTCTCTCTTCATCATTTATCTGTTTGTACTCAAATATAACACAATAGTGATCATGTTTATTCATGGAGTACATAGAATGGATTTTTATTCTTACTAACTATATTTGCTCAATTTTTCAAAATACACAGATATTCAAAGAGAGGAATCATGATGTCCCTAATTAACTTTCATTAATAATTTAGTTGTATTATAGCCCCCCATTTTAAATGATTTAATAATGAATATTTTCATGTATATAGTTTTTCCAAAATTTAAAAATTTCATAAGATGACCTTGCTCTCATTTTCTGAAATCAATGATTGAATCAAAATGAGTTGATATCTTTAATATGTTTTAAATATAAATTGACTAAAAGATTTTTGCTTAATATACTTTAAAATAATTACTTCATCTATCTTGATATTATCTTTGTGACACAATATTTGACATTTTAATTATAAAGCATTATTAGTGAAGATGTTTCTACATACTAAATGAATGCTTTTCAAAAAGACGTTAATTTTTCTTCATTGGAACTGCCATCTGTTCACCTTTGTCTAATATTTGCTTTTGAAATGTCCAATATATTATTGCTTCCTCATTTCACCCATTTTGTAAAAATTTGCTTTGTATTTTACTATTATTATCACAATGTGTCAATTCCTTATTACCACTCCCCTGCATTGCATTAGATCTAATTACTTGAGTTATTTTCTCAGAATGTCCTGATTTCTGTATCCAAGTAACAGATTTTATTCTACTCCATACCTGTAAATATAATTTCAAGAGCATCATTCATATTTGGCTATATTACAGCTAACACTCACCATAGCTTACACTCAGGGGATAAGTAATGAAAAATTTCTCTAATCCATTTACAGATGGTTCTCATGCACTTATTGCTTATTAGTCTCTGTAGGTGATTGTGATGCAAATGCTAATTAATTTTGTAGTCTCCAAACACTAGAAGGGAAATGAGCGGTAATATATATTTAAGGATTAATTTCATTTAATTTCCTTCTTTTTTACTGAAGTATAGTTGACATACAATATTATATTTGTTCAAATATACAATATGGTGAGTCAACAGTTACACACATTAGTAAATCCTTACCCCAACTTAGGTACTTTCTGTCAACATAGAAAGATTTTATATAAATATAGACTATGTTCTCTATGCTGTAATTTAATCCCCATGACTAATTTATGTTATTATTGAGATTTTGTGCCTCTTTATCCACTTCACCTATTTAACCCACCCACCCCAACCCTTCCCACATGGTAACCACCAGTCACTTCTCAGTGTAGGTGAGTCTCCTGCTGTGCAATCCTATATAATTAATTTCTTGCTATCTAAATTTGTTGGGCTTCAACCCTAGTATCATCTACTGCCCATATGCATTGCTCTCCCCAGCTTTTGTTGAGATAAAATTGACAAAATATTGGACATTTTCATAGTGCACAATATGTTGATTGATATACATATATATTATGAAATGATTATCAAATTCAAGCTAGTGGGAACACTTCCATCATCTTACATAGTTATGATTATTTTGTGTGTTTTTATGAACCATTGAGATACTCTATCAGAAAATTTCAAGTATGTGATGCAGTATTATTCATTATAGTCCCCATGCTCTATATTAGCCCCAGAACTTACTCATCTGGATATTTAAACTTTTTACCCTTTGATCAACATGTCCTCTACCCAACCCCCAGCCTTGGAAAATGCCATTCTTTTCTCTGGTTCTGTAAGTTAAATATTCTTAGGTTCTGCATGTAACCAATATCATTTAGTATTTATCCTTCTTTGTCTGGCTTATTTCACATAGCTTGATATCCTCCAGGTTAACCAATGTTTTGCAACTATCAACATTTCCTTCTTTTTTATAGATGAAATTTCCTCTGTGTGTGTGTGTGTGGTGTGTGTGTAATTTCTTTATCCTTCCATCCATTGTTAGACACTTAGGTTCTTTCTGTATCTTGGCTAGTGAACTCAAATTGTATTACAAAACTACACTAAATCAAAACAGTTGCATCTAGTATAAAAACAGAGATAAACAATGGAACAGACTAGTGATCACAGAAGTAGCCCATGGCACATACTTTCATTTAAGTTCATCATTTTTTCAAATTCAGGAATACAATGCCTCCAGCTTTGTTATTCTTGTGTAAATTGCTTTAGGTGTCCCCAGACTTTTGAGGTTGTATACTAATTTCAGGATTTAAAAAAATTCCTATAAAAATGTCATTGGTATTTTCATAGGAACTGCATTGAATTTGTGTATCACTTTAGGTCATACAGGCATTTAAAAAATTCATTCCTAAATTAGGTCTTTAAACTAAGTCACTTTAACAATTTATTCTTCCAGCCTATAAGCTTGGGATGTCTCCATTTATTTGTGTCTTCAATTAGTCCTTTCATCAATACATTCTAATTTTCAGTGCTCAGTTCTTTTACTCAGTGGTTCAGTTTGTTCCTGATGATTTTACTCTCTAGCACAGTGTTGTAAAAAAAATTTTTTTTAGACTTTTTCCACATTGTTTGATGCAGGTAAGAGAAATGCAACTGAATCTTTCATGTTATTTTTGTATTCTACAACATGGCTGAATTTATTAGTTCTAACAGCTTTTGTGGGGAATCATAGTTTTCTATATGTAAGGTACTGCCATCCGCAAACTGAAATTATTTAAATTCCTTCTTTCTCATTTGGATACTTTCCATTTCTTTATTGACTAATTCCATGGTCAATAGTTTCAATAGTATATTTACTATAAATGATGGGAGTGAACCCCACTGACTTGTTCCTGATCTTAGAGAAAGAGCTATCACCTTCTCTTTGTTGAATGCCATGTAGCTGTGATCTCATCATGGAGACCTTTATTACATGGAGGTATATCCACCCTACACTCATTTGTTGAGAATATTTATCAGGGAGGGATGTTGATTTCACCAAATGCCTCTTTTGCATCTTTTGAGATGTTCATCTTACTTTTATCTTCCATTTTATTAACATGGCTTATCACATTCACTAATTTATGTTGGACATTCTTGAATACCAATGGTAAACCTTATTTGGTTATGATGTATAATCATGTTAATATGTTCTTGAATTCAGTTTTCTAGTGTTTTTGACAATTTTTATATCTATTTTCTTCAAGATACTGATCTGTAATTTTATATTCTCAGTGTTATTACCTGATATTGGTTAGAACATTAAGTTTGATAGTGTTCCCTCCATACTATTTTTTGGATGAGTTTGAGACAAATTGGCATTAATTCTTTCAACTTTTTGTAGAACTCACCCATAAGAACATCTCATCCCTGCTTTTATTTGCTGGGAAGTTTTGATTACTGCTTCAGTACTCTTACTTGTTATTAGTTTTTTACCTTTTCTATTTCTTCATGATTTAGTCCTGGAGTAGTGGATGTTTCTATGAATTTATCCTTTTCTTCTAGGTTATCAAGTTTTCAAATAATTTTTCATAATTTTGTAATGATCCTTTGTTCTGTGTAATCAACTATAATGTCTCCTCTACTATTCACAATCCTGTTTATTTGAGTCCTCTTTTTCATGTTGTCTAGCTAAAGTTTGTCAAGTTTATATTTTCAAAAAAAACCCCAGCTTCATTGATCTAATACTTTCCTATTCTTTATTTTATTTCTGTTGCAACATTTTTAGCAGTTTCCTTCTGGTAACTTGGATTTATTGTTCTTTTTCTAGTCCCTTGAAGTTTATAGTTCATTTCATATCTTTCTCCTTTTGTAATGTAGGTTTTAGTGCTTCCAGTTTGATTCTTAGAAGCTTTTTCTGCATCTCATATATATTGATATATTTATTTTTCCATTTTCATTTTTCTCAATATGCTTTATGATTTCTTTTCTTGTTTCCTTCTTTGACATCAGTAGAGTGTTTAATTTCCACATATATGTAAATTTTCCAGTTATCTTTCTATTATGGATATTTTTGTACTATTGTTAACAGAGAAGATACTTTATATGATATCAATCTTCTAAAAATGGTTAAGACTTCAAATACAATCTATCCTGGAGAATGTTCCATGTTTAATAGAGAAGAATGATTTTAATTCAGCTGCTATTGGATGGAACATTTTGTGTATGTCTTTTGGGTTCATTTGATCTAAAGCCTAGTTTAAGTCAACTAACCCCTTACTGTGATTCTGAATGGATGATCTACCCATTGCTGTAAGCGGGGATACTACAGTCCTCTACTATTATTGTGTCTCTTTCTACCTATAATTATCTTAATGATTTAGTAGTGTTCTAATAATGGGTGTATAAATACTTACAATTGGTTTGTACTTTTGATTAATTGCTTCATCAAAATGTAGGGGACTTATTTGCCTCTTGGACTTAGTTTTGTTTTTTGTTTTTTTTTTTGTCTTTTCTTTTCTTTTCTTTCTTTATTTATTTTTTAAATAATTTATTTTGGTATCATTAATCTACAATTACATGTGCAATATTATGGTGATTAAACTACCCCCTTCATCAGGTCCCCCCCACCAACCCCATTAGAGTCACTGTCCATCAGCGTAGTGAGATGCTATAGAATCAATATTTGTCTTCTCTGAGTTGTACAGCCCCCTGTGCCCCCCCAACATTATATCTGCTAATCATAATGCCCCTTTTTCCCACTTATCCCTCCCTTCCCACCCATCCTCCACAGTCCCTTCCGTTTGGTAACTTTAAGTCCATTCTTGGGTTCTGTGAGTCTCCTGCTGTTTTGGTCCTTCCGTTTTTTTCTTTGTTCTTATACACCACATATGAGTGAAACCATTTGATACATGTCTTTTTCAGCCTGGCTTATTTCACTGAGCATATACTCTCTAGCTCCATTCATGTTGTTGCAAATGGTAGGATTCGTTTTCTTCTTATGGCTGAATAACATTCCATTGTGTATATGTACTGCATCATCTTTATCCATTCACCTACTGATGGACACTTAGGTTGCTTCAATTTCTTGGCTATTGTAGATAGTGCTGCGCTAAACATAGGGGTGCACATGTCTTTTTCAAACTGGGGTGCTGCATTCTTCGGGTAAATTCCTAGGAGTGGAATTCCTGGGTCAAATGGTATTTCTATTTTGAGTTTTTTGAGGAACCTCCATACTGCTTTCCACAATGGTTGAACTAATTTGCATTCCCACCAGCAGTGTAGGAGGGTTCCCTTTTCTCCACATCCTCACCAACATTTGTTGTTGTTTGTGTTTTCGATGTTGGCCATCCTCACTGGTGTGAGAAGATATCTCATTGTGGTTTTAATCTGCATTTCTCTGATGATTAGCGATGAGGAGCATCTTTTCATGTGCCTGTTGGCCATCTGAGTTTCTTCTTTAGAGAAGTGCCTATTCACGTCCTCTGCTCATTTCTTAATTGGATTATTTGCTTTTTGTCTGTTAAGGTGCGTGAATTCTTTATATATTTTGGATGTCAACCCCTTATCAGAAACGCCATTTATGAATACATTTTCCCGTACTGTAGGATTTCTTTTTGTTCTACTGATGGTGTCCTTTGCTATACAGAAGCTTTTCAGCTTGATATTGTCCCACTTGTTCATTTTTGCTTTTGTTTCCCTTGCCCTGGGAGATATGTTCATGAAGAAGTCGTTCATGTTTATGTCCAAGAGATTTTTGCCTATGTTTTTTTCTAAGAGTTATATGATTTCATGACTTACATTCAGGTCGTTGATCCACCTTGAGTTTACCTTTGTGTATGGGGCTAGACAGTAGTCCAGTTTCATTCTCTTACATGTAGCTGTCCAATTTTTCCAACACCAGCTGCTGAAGAGGCTGTCATCTCCCCATTGTATATCCAAGGCTCCTTTATCAAATATTAATTGACTGTATATGTTTAGGTTAATGTTTGGATTTTCTATTCTGTTCCAGTGGTCTGTGGGTCTGTTTTTGTGCCAATACCATATTGTCTTGATTACTGTGGCTTTGTAGTAGAGCTTGAAGTCAGGGAGCGTAATTCCCCCTGTTTTATTCATCCTTCTTAGGATTGCTTTGGCTATTCGGCGTCTTTTGTGCTTCCATATGAATTTTAGGATTATTTGTTCCAGTTCATTGAAGAAAGCTATTGGTAGTTTGATAGGGATTGTGTTGAACCTGTAGATTGCTTTAGGTAGTATAGCCATTTTGACAATATTTATTCTTCCTAGCCAAGAGCATGGGATGCATTTCCATTTGTTAGTGTCTTCTTTAATTTCTCTTAGGAGTGTCTTGTAGTTTTCAGAGTACAGGACATTCACTTCCTTCATTAGGTTTATTCCTAGGTGTTTTATTCTTTTTGATGCAATTGGGAATGGAACAGTTTTCTGATTTCTCTTTCTGTTAGTTCATCGTTAGCGTATAGGAAAGCAACAGATTTCTGTGTGTTAATTTTGTACCCTGAAACTTTGCTTAATTCAGATATTAGTTCTAGTAGTTTTGGAGTGGAGTCTTTAGGGTTTTTTATGTACAGTATCATATCATCTGCAAATAGTGACAATTTGACTTCTTCTTTACCAATCTCGATGCCAGGTATGTCTTTGTTTTGTCTGATTGCCTTGGCTAGGACCTCCAGCACTATATTGAATAACAGTGGAGAGAGAGGGCATCCCTGTCTTGTTCCCGATCTTAGATGAAAAGCTTTCAGCTTCTTGCTTTTAAGTTTTATGTTAGCTGTGTGTTTGTCACATATAGTCTTTATGATATTGAGGTACTTGCCCTCTATGCCCATTTTGTTGAGAGTTTTAATCATGAATGGATGCTGAATTTTGTCAAGTGCTTTTTCAGCATCTATGGAGATGATCATGTGGTTTTTTTCTTCTTTTTGTTGATGTGGTGGATGATGTTGATGGATTTTCGAATGTTGTACCATCCTTGCATCCCCGGGATGAATCTCACTTGATCATTGTGTATGATCCTCTTGATGTATTTTTGAATTCGGTTTGCTAATATTTTGTTGAGTATTTTTGCATCTACATTCATCAGGGATATGGGTCTGTAATTTTCTTTTTTGGTGAGGTCTTTGTCAGGTTTTGGTATTAGAGTGATGCTGGCTACATAGAATGAGTTTGGAAGTATTCCCTCCTCTTCTATTTTTTGGAAATCTTTAAGGAGAATGGGTGTTATTACTTCTCTATATGTCTGGAAGACTTCAGAGGTGAATCCGTCTGGTCCGGGGGTTTTGTTCCTGGGTAGTTTTTTGATTACCACTTCAATTTCGTTGCTGGTGATTGGTCTGTTTAATTTTTCTGTTTCTACCTAGGTCAGTCTTGGAAGGTTGTATTTTTCTAAGAAGTCCATTTCTTCTAGGTTTTCCAGCTTGTTAGCATATAGATTCTCATAATATTCTCTTATAATTCTTTGTATTTCTGTGGGGTCCGTCGTGATTTTTCCTTTCTCATTTCTGATTGTGTTTATGTGTGTAGATTCTCTTTTTCTCTTAATGAGTCTGGCTAGGGGTTTATCTATTTTGTTTATTTTTTCAAAGAACCAGCTCTTGGTTTCATTGATTTTTTCTATTGTTTTATTCTTCTCAATTTTATTTATTTCTTCTCTGATCTTTATTAAGTCCCTCCTTCTGGTGACTTTGGGTCTCATTTGTTCTTCTTTTTCCAATTTCAGTAATTGTGTCTTTAGACTATTCATTTGGGATTGTTCTTCCTTCTTTAAGTAGTCCTGGATTGCAATATACTTTCCTCTTAGACTGCCTTTGCTGCATCCCACAGAAGTGTGGCTTTGTGTTGTTGTTGTCATTAGTCTCCATATATTCTTTGATTTCTATTTTGATTTGGTCATTAACCCATTGATTAATTGTTAAGTTGTTAAGTCTCCATGTATTTGTGAACCTTTTTGATTTCTTTCTAAAATTTATTTCTAGTTTTATACCTTTGTGATCTGAGAAGTTGTTTGGTAGGATTTCAATATTTTTGACTTTACTGAGGTTCTTTTTGTGGCCTAGTATGTGGTCTATTCTGGAAAATGTTCCATGTGCACTTGAGAAGAATGTGTATCCTGGTGCTTTTGGGTGCAGAGTTCTGTAGATGTCTTTTACGTCCATCTATTCTAGTGTGTTGTTCAGTGCCTCTGTGTCCTTACTTGTTCTCTGTCTGGTTGATCTGTCCTTTGGAGTGAGTGGTGTGTTGAAGTCTCCTAAGATGAATGCATTGCTGTCTATTTCCTCCTTTAATTCTGTTATTATTTGTTTCACATATGCTGGCACTCCTGTGTTGGGTGCATATACATTTATAATGGTTGTATCTTGTTGTTGGACTGACCCCTTTATCATTATGTAATGTCCTTCTTTATCTCTTGCTACTTTCTTCATTTTGAAGTCTATTTTGTCTGATACAAGTACTGCAGCACCTGCTTTTTTCTCTTTGTTGTTTGCTTGAAATATCTTTTTCCATCCCTTCACTTTTAGTCTGTGTATATCTTTGGGTTTGAGGTGTGTTTCTTGTAGGCAGCATATAGATGGGTCTTGCTTTTTTATCCATTCTGTTACTCTGTGTCTTTTCACTGGTGCATTCAGTCCATTTACATTTAGGGTGATTATTGATAGATATGTACTTATTGCCACTGCTGGCTTTAGATTCGTGGTTACCAAAGGGTCAAAAGTTGCTTCTTTACTATCTAACAATCTAACTTAACTTTCTTGTTAAGTTATTGTAAATACCATCTGATGTTTCTTTATTTCTCTCCCTTCTTATTCTTCCTCCTCCATTCTTTATATACTAGGTGTTTTATTCCTTGCCTTTAGTTAGTATTTGGATGGTCTGCTTTCTTTGCTATGATTTTATTTTCTCTGGTGACATCTTTTTAGCCTTAGGGGTGCTTCCCTCTAGAGAAGTCCGTTTAAGATATCCTGTAGTTGCGGTTTATGAGAGGCAAACTCTCTCAACTTTCGTTTGTCTGGAAATTGTTTAATCCCTCTGTCATGTTTAAATGATAATGATGCCCACTGGGAGTAGATTCTGTGGGGATGCTGTAGGTGGCACTGTTGCTCCACTATTCCGCAGCCGTGACCGTGCCGCTCCTCAGGGCCCTTTATAGCTCCTGCCGGGATGGGAACAAATGGGAGGCTGTTGATCTCTGCAGGAAGTCTAAGTGTGGCCACCCTTTCCCAGTTGCCAGCTAAGGGGTCTGAAAGCCCCCAGGACTCCCAGGCTGCTGGGCTGAGTGTGCCGGGGCGATCCGGCTCCTCCTCTGGGCTCCTGTCTCTTTAAGACCGCTGAAGAATGTGAGCGCTTTTCATTCCTTCCCAGGAGCCATCTGCAAGCACCCTGGGGCGTTCCCCGCTCAGATCCTGCCCCTCTGTCTGTCCAATCTGCGCTGCACCACCCTATGTGTGTCAGTGCTCCCCACCCAGATCACCCAGGCTGGTTGTTTCGCAGGGTGTACTTCCACCCCCTCCCAGCTCTGAATCCTCTCCTCCCGCCGGTGTGCTGCGCTGGGTGAGTGGTCGGGTCCCGCCGGGTCGCGGCTCCATATCTTACCTGCCCCTTGGGGTGCCGAGTCCTCTCGGGTGTAGCTGCACGTGGTGCCCTTTCCTGTGTATTCTGGTCTCTCTTTTAGGAATACTTGTATTTGCTTTATTTTCATAGATATATATAGTTTTGGGAGGCGATTTCTGCCACCCTGCTCACGCTACCATCTTCCCAGAAGTCTCTCCTTAGTTTTGTTTTATAATCAATTTGGAATGATATAAGTATAGCCACTCCTGATTTATTTTGGCTAACATTTGCAAGAAATAATTATTTCATGCATTCTCTTTTAGGATATGTGTATCCTAAAAGGTAAAGTGTATCTCTAACATGCAGCATATACCTGGGTTTTGATTTTTGTCCACTCACTAACTCTTTTGATTGCAGAATTAAATATGTTTAGAATTAAAGTAATTATTGATTGATAAGAACTTACAATGGTCATTTTGGTAATTATTTTCTAACTGTTTTGTAGTGATTTTGTTCTTTCTTCTTTACTGTCTGCCTTTGTGACTTAAAAAATTTTTGAACTGCTATACTTTGATATTTTTATCTTTATCTTTTCTGTATCTACTACAAGGTTTTACTTTGTTGTTACCATGAGGCAGTCTCATTCAAACTGATAACTAACTTTTGGAGTATACAAAATTTCTACACCTGTGTTTAGTGTATGGATGACATAACTTACATCTTCTCATACTGTGTATACATGGTCAAATTATTGTACCTTAAGTTAAGTTATTTTTGATACTTTTTTGTCAGTCCTGCTCCCAAGGTCTTGGGCACATGTAGATGCCCTCCTGTCCCTGGGTAAATGAGACGGCCTTTGGGACCACGCTCAGCTGGCTATCCATGGGTTACGGATTGACTTCAGAGTGCACTGTGTGTACACAGATGTCAGGCAGTTGTGCCCTGTGCCATGGATGAGCAGGCCAGAAGCTAAGTCACAGGGCTACTTCAGGATACACATATTCAACCAAAGTCTGTAGGCTGCCTCAGAGCACATGGATTGGCAGGCCTCCTGCCGGATGCCTCATGATGCAGGCATGTCACCAGAGCACAGCTGAATGGGGTCATTACTGGGATTTAGGGCTTTTTCAGGATACACACCCAGAACAAGGCCTTTGGACATACCTACAGGGCATGAGCTGGTGTGGCTTCCAGGCCTAAATATGGATCATGCGTGGCAGGACTCAAAGACAGGCTGCAGCTGAGTCCACGGGATGATGGGGCTATTCTGTAACCAGAACCAGCTTCAGAGACCTTTCCGTGTGGGTGCTGAGAAACACCATTCTTAGCCTTGTGCTCTGTTGTGGTTTTACAGCCTCTTACCTGGATCATGAAGCTCTTACGAGGACACTTTAGTTCTTGGATGGGCACTGCACTATTACTGCTGTGAGTCATTTAATCGATAACAACCTATTCTGCGGTCTCACTCAACCAAATATTCTTTTGTTATTGAAGTACTATTGATATACAATCTTATGTTGGTTTCAAATGTAAAATATGGTAGTTAAATAGTTACCCGTATTAGTACATCCTCACCCCCTCTGGTGCTGTTACACCTGTCAACATAGGACAATGTTACAGAATTGTTGGCTATATTCTCCATGCGGTACTATCATCCCTGTGACCAACCTACATTATGACTGAGAAATTGTGTGCCCTTCATGCCCCCCCCTCGCCTCCCATGCACACCAACCCCTCTCCATCGTAACCACTAGTCAAACCTGTATTCATAACAAGATAAACATGTAGTTTTGTGAGAGAAAAATAATTTACACACCAACATTGGAGAGGAGTCATGTAGTGCCTCTGAAGGAAGCTGGAGTACATATACAGGAAGTTCCCTGTATTAGTTGATCATTTTCTGCCACTCCCATAGGGATTTTATTCATGACATGCAAAGATAAGATACTTTAAGATCTCAGCTTATTTAGAGCCACAGTGTCTGTTTCACCAATATAATATTGTATATTAACTGGACTTCAATAAAAAAATCTGGATGGATAAAATTTGTTTATCCTTCAAGAAATATTTTTAATACCAAAATATAGCAAAATAAAATAATATCTCATGACAAAGTCCTTAAGAAAAAATAGTATTTTTCAAATTCCTTTCATTTTCTTTGCACTTTTAAGTAATGCAAAGACAAATGAAAAAGGCATGTGGATATTCTTCTATTGTCCTATATAATTTTCTATCATATCCCACTTCATTATGTTTAAAAATAATATGTCGGTATCTATTTGCCATTGAAAAAATACTAGTTAATAATTTTAGAATGATTCCTTACAGTATACATGAATCTAATTCCCTATGAACACTGTGATTATTCACATTGTGGTATTATTTAAATTCCTCATCATAGTGACACAGGTCTTATCGAGGTAAAGTGAATAACATATCAGGGGAAAGCAAGCATTAAACTATTTTTTAGTGTGTGAAACATACATTATAATGATCTAAGCTATAGTGACTTAATGTCTCAGGGCTTAGCATTAACGACTGCTTTTGATCATGCTGTGCATCTTGCAACTGATGACACTTGCCCACTGAGAGCTCACCAATCTATGATATGTTTAAAGAAAAGTGAATTTTAGGGTACTTTGAAAGCATGAAGCATGGACTGTGTCAATGAAATTGTTGATAAAGTTGAAGCCGCTTGCAAAATGATTTTTTAATGAAACACATAAGAGTACTTTTGAGTAATATAGCATGCACTATTTGTTTGATTATGTGTTGTGAAAAATTAAACTATATTCCAGTTACAAAAACAAACTGATTAGCTTGAAGTTGTTGAATAGCATACATGATGGCTCTGTTTTGGCTGGGGCGGCTGCCACCAGCTAAAACAGGGTTCTTAAAATGAGGTCAATAAAAATGTTTTAAATACATTAAAAAAATGATTCTGAGAAGATGTCAGAGTGGAACCAACCTGAATACCCCTTCTCCCACTTACACACTGAATCTATACCTAGACACAGAGCATTTCACCCTGAAGAACGGAGACCAAACTGAGCACCTTCTATACAGTGAGGGACAGGAAGATCACATTTAAGAAATAGCCAGAGAGACAGTGACACTGCAGCCATGGAAACCCCATACCCCCCATAGCCACTGGTAGAGGGAAGGGGGAGGGAGGGGTATCCTGAGAGACCCAGGAATGCATTGCCTGTCCTGAGGTGCAGGAATCATCCTTGTAGTTTAAACTGCAACTACTCCTTAAAGGAAAGAACCTAAGTCTCAAAACTAAACATCCACCATTTGTAAAGGAAATCATTGGAGTCAACTGGGATCTGAGGAGTTGGCCAGTGGCATTGTTTGCACTCCTTCCACACATCTTAGTGCAACCAGCAGCAGGATGTGGGAACACACACCAATCTCAGACTTGGTCAAGGCAGCTCCCTGAACCCATGCTGAGCAGATCCAAGAATCCCACATTGATCTCTGCCATAAACCACTAGCCCAGCCCCAATCAGCAGGACCAGAAAGTCCCCCAGCTCACAAGGAAGGTGCAAATATCTGTAGGCTGGTGCTACTAGGGCAATTCCCCAGAGCACACAGGTGCCACAGGGGAATGCATCTGCACACGCAGGGCCTGAAATCAGCTGACAGCAGATATATTTTAAAAATTTCAATCAAGACTACTCTACCAGGTAAGGTTATCATTCAGAACTGAAGGAGAGATAAAAATCTTCACAGATAAACATTAGTTAAAAGAGTTCATCACTGCTAAACAAGGCTTACAAGAAAAGTTAAAGGGACTTCTTTAAAAGGAAAAGAAGAGCCCCTAAATAAAAATAAGAAATTTAAGAAAAGGAAACATTTCCACTGGTTAAAGAAAACATATAATAGAAGTAATAGATCATACTTAAAAGATAGTATGAAGGTCAGAAAGATAAAAACAGCAAAAGCAATTATATCTAAATTAATTAAAGGAATCACAAAACTGTGTAAAAGAAGATGTTATATACATAAAACATAGGGGGAGTAAGAAATGCAGTGCTGTTAGAATTCATTCAAACATAATTTATCATCAATTTATAGATTTTTATAAGCATAAGATGTCATATAAGAACCTCACAGGAACCACAAGCCAAAAACACAATATACACAAAAAGTAAAGAGAAGGGAATACTACAATAATACTAAATAAAGTCATAAAACACATGTAAAGAGAGGAAGAGAGGAAGAAAATATCAAAAAAGAAAAGCAAAAATAACCAGGAAACATTTTTTTAAATGGCAATAATTATATACATATTGATAGTTACTTTAAATGTAAATGACCTAAATATTCCAATCATAAAGAAATAGAGTAACTGAACAGATAAAAGACAAGACCCACCTATTTGCTGACTACAACAGACTCATCCTGACTTAAAGTCACCCACAAAATGAAAGTGAGGGGATGGCAAAAGATATGCCATAAAAATAGTGAATAAAATAAAGCTGGAGTTGCAATACTTAAACAGACAAAATAGACTTTAAAACAAAGTAAAAACTGACAGAGAATGACATTACACAATGATAAATATCAGTCCAACAAGAGGATATATCATTCATAAACATCTGTGCAACCGACATAAGAGAACTTCAATATATAGACCAAATACTGAGAGACATAAAGGGAGAAAAGGACAGCAACGCAATAAAACTATTGGATATTAACATCCCACCTACATCAGTGGGGCTCATATCCAGATATATAAAAAACTCATGTGACTCAAGACCAAAAACAAAAAACAAAAAACAAAAAAACCCTCAAATAACCCAATTAAAGTATAGGCAGAGGATGTGAATAGAAATTTTTCCAAAGAAGACATATGATTGCCTATAGATACATGAAGATTATCCACATCTCAAATTATCAGGGAAATGCAAATCAAAACCACAATGAGATATAACCTTACACATCAAAATTACCACTATCCAAAGACAAGAAATAAGTATTGGTGAGGATTCATAGAAAAGAGAACCTTCCTACACTATTGGTGGGAATGTAAATTGGCGCAGCCACAATGAAAAGCAATATCAAGGTTCCTCAAAAAGGTAAAAATATAAATACCATATGAGGAAGTTACTCAACATCTGGAATTTACACACAAAAAAGCAAAATCCCTGATTCAAAAAGATATATGCACCATTATGTTTATTGCAACATTATTCACAATAGCCATCAGTATGTGAATGGATCAAGAAGAGGTGGTACATACACACAATGGAATATTATTCAGTCATAAAAATAAAGAAATACTACCATGTGCAATATGGATAGACTTAGATGGTATTACACTAAAAGAAATAATCCAGGCAGAGAAAGGTAAAATCGTATGATTTCATTTATAAATGGAATCTTAAAACAAAACAAAATGAACAAAACAGTAGTAAGACTCACATACTGAGAAATGACTGGTGGTGACCATGGGAATGGGTTGGGGTGGATAGGTGAAATAGGTTAAGGTGGTAAATAGGCACAAAATCTTAATTATAATATAGATTATTCATGGGGAAGAAAGTTCAGCATAGAGAGCGTAGTCAATTGTTCTATAACATCTTTCTATGTTCACAGTATCTACACGTTTTGGGGTGAGGATGTAATAGTATATATGTAGCTTCTGAATTACCATGTTGTATACTTGAAACCAATATAATATTATATATCAACTATACTTCAATAAAAATAACAATAAATAAGAATAAATATAATGTCAAAAAATGAATAGAACAGCAATAAATGTCCACAATAGAGAATATAATAAAAAATTCTGTAGCATATTTCAATGTGACACTATATACACCTGTTGGGGTTAGACTTTTTTTTTCTCTTTGATGTTTTTATTTTATTTTAGTTTCACTTTTAATAGACAAAATTCATTCACACAGTTAAAATTTTAAAGGAACAGAAGGATAAATCAGGCAGTTTCTTTTTTTTCTTATCTTCTCCCTTTCTGTTTTTAAAATTTTTTTATTAAGGTATTATTGATATACACTCTTATGAAGGTTTCACATGAAAAACAACGTGTTTACTACATTTACCCACATTATCAAGTCCCCACCCATACCCCAATGCAGTCACTGTTCTTCAGTGTAGTAAGATGCCACAGATTCACTGTTTGCCTTCTCTGTGCTACACTGTCCTCCCCGTGAACCACCACACCATGTGTACTAAACATAATACTTATCCCCTTGACCCTCCCTCCCCACCTGCCCTCCCACCCCCCTCCCTTTGGTAACCACTAGTCCCTTCTTGGAGTCTGAGAGTCTGCTGTTATATTGTTCCTTCAGTTTTGCTTCGCTGTTATACTCCACAAATGAGGGAAATCCTTTGGCACTTGTATTTCTCTGCCTGGCTTATTTCACTGAGCATAATATCCTCCAGCTCCATCCATGTTGTTGCAAATGGTAGGATTTGTTTCTTTCTTTTGGCTGAATAGTATTCCATTGTGTATATGTACCACCTCTTCTTTATCCATTCATCTACTTATGGACACTTAGGTTGCTTCCATATCTTGGCTATTGTAAAAAGTGCTGCAATAAACATAGGGGTGCATATGTCTTTTTTTGAATCTGAGAAGTTGTGTTCTTTGGGTAAATTCCAAGGAGTAGGATTCCCGGGTCAAATGGTATTTCTATTTTTAGTTTTTTGAGAAACCTCCATATTGCTTTCCACAATGGTTGAACTATCTTACATTCCTGCCAGCAGTGTAGGAGGGTTCCCCTTTCTCCACATCCTCGCCAGCATTTGTTGTTCTTAGTCTTTTGGATGCTGGCCATCCTTACTCATGTGAGGTGATATCTCATTGTGGTTTTAATTTGCATTTCCCTGATGATTAGTGATGGAGCATCTTTTCATGTGTCTGTTGGCCATCTGAATTTCTTCTTTGGAGAATTGTCTCTTCATATTTTCTGCCTATTTTTTAATCGGGTCATTTGTTTTTTGGGTGTTGATGCATGTGAGTTCAACCCCATTTTAGATGTTAACCCCTTGTCAGATATGTCATTTACAAATATATTCTCCCATACTGTAGGATGTCTTTTTGTTCTGTTGATGGTGTCCTTTGTTTTACAGAAGCTTTTTGGTTTGATGTAGTGCAATGTGATGATCTTTGCTTTTGTTTCTCTGGCTTGAGGAGATGCATTCAGGAAGAAATCACTCATGCTTATATTCAGGAGATTTTTGCCTATGTTTTCTTCTAAGAGTTTTATGGTTTCATGACTTATATTCAGGTCCTTGATCCATTTCAAGTTTACTATTGTGTATGGGGTTAAACAGTAATCCAGTTTCATTCTCTTGCATAAAGCTGTCCAGTTTTGCCAACACCAGTTGTTGAAGAGGCTGTCATTTCCCATTGTGTATCCCTGGCTCCTTTATTGTATATTAATTGACATTTATGGTTCACTTTATATGAGGGCTCTGTAGTCTGTTCCATTGGTCTGTGGGTCTCCTCTTGTGCCAGTACCAAATTGACTTGATTACTTGGCTTGGTAGGAGAGCTTGAAGTTGGGGAGTGTAATTCCTCCAGGTTTATTCTTCCTTCTCAGGATTGCTTTGGCAATTTGGGGTCTTTTGTGGTTCCATATGAATTTTAGAATGATTTTCTCTAGTTCATTGAAGAATGCTGTTGGTATTTTGATAGAATTGCATTAAATCTGTAGATAGCTTGGGGCAGGATGGCCATTTTGACAATATTAATTCTTCTGATCCATGAGCATGGGATGTGTTTCCATTTATTGGTATCTTTAATTTCTCTCATGAGTGTCTTGTAGTTTTCAGAGTATAGGTCTTTCACTTACTTGGTTAGGTTTATTCCTAGGTATTTTATTCTTTTTGATGCAATTGTGAATGGAATTGTTTTCCTGATTTCTCTTTCTGCTAGTTCATTGTTAGTACATAGGCATGCCACAGATTTCTGTGTATTAATTTTGTATCCAGCAACTTTTCTGAATTCAGATATTAGATCTTGTAGTTTTGGAGTGGATTCTTTAGGGTTTTTTATGTACAATATTATGTCATCTGCAAACAGGGACAGTTTAACTTCTTCCTTGCCAATATGGATGCCTTTTATTTCTTTGTGTTGTCTGCCATGGCTAGGACCTCTAGTATTATGTTGAATAGAAGTGGGGAGAGTGGGCATCCTTGTCTTCTTCCCGATCTTAAAGGAAAATCTTTCAGCTTCTCACTGTTAAGTACAAGGTTGGATGTGGGTTTGTCATATATGGCCTTTATTATGTTGAGGTACTTGCCCTCTATACCCATTTTGTTGAGAGTTTTTATCATGCATGGGTGTTGAATTTTGTCAAATGCTTTTGCAGCATCTATGAAGATGGTCATGTGGTTTTTGTCCTTCTTTTTGTTGATGTGGTGGATGATGTTGATGGATTTTCAAATGTGTACCTTTTTTTCATCCCTGGAATAAATCCTACTTGATCATAATGGACGACCTTTTTGATGTATGTTTGAATTCAGTTTGCTAATATTTTGTTGAGTATCTTTGCATCTATGTTCATCAGGGATATTGGTCTGTAATTTTCTTTTTTTGTGGTGTCTTTTCCTGGTTTGGTATTAGAGTGATGCTGGCCTCATAGAATGAATTTGAAAGTATTCCCTCTTCTTGTATTCTTTGGAAAACTTTAAGAAGTATGGGTATTAAGTCTTCACTAAATGTTTGATAAAATTCAGTGTTAAAGTCATCTGGTACAGGGGTTTGGTTGTTGGGTAGTTTTTTGATTACCTATTCAATTTCGTTGCTGGTTATTAGTCTGTTCAGATTTTCTGATTCTTCCTGGGTCAGCCTTGGAAGGTTGTATTTTTCTAGAAAGCTGTCCATTTCTTTTAGGTTATCGTTTGTTACCATATAATTTGTAATAGTATTCTCTCACAATTCTTTGTATTTCTGTGGTATCCGTAGTGATTTTTCCTTTCCGTTTCTCATTCTGTTTATGTGTGTAGACTCTCTTTTTTTCTTGAAAAGTCTAGCTAGGGTTTTATATATTTTGTTTATTTTCTTGAAGAACCAGCTCCTGCTTTCATTGATTCTTTCTATTTTTTTATTCTTCTTGATTTTATTTATTTCTGCTCTAATCTTTATTATGTCCCTCCTTCTACTGACTTTGGGCCTCATTTTTTCTTCTTTTCCTAGTTTTGTGAGTTGTGAGTTTAGACTGTTCAGATGGAATTGTTCTTTTTTCCTTAGGTGGTCCTGTATTGAAATATATTTTCCTCCTAGCATGGCCTTCGCTGCATCCCACAGATTTTGCAGTGTTGAATTATTGTTGTCATTTGTCTCCAATATTGCTTGATCTCTGTTTTTATTTGGTCATTGATTCATTGGTTATTTAGGAGCATGTTATGAAGCCGCCATGTGTTTGTGGGATTTTTCATTTTCTTTGCGTAATTTACTTCTTGTTTCATACCTTTGTGGTCTGAGAAACTGATTGGTACAATTTCAGTCATATTGAATTTACCAAGGCTCTTTTTGTGGCCTAGTATATGATCTATTCTTGAAAATGTTCCGTGTGCACTTGAGAAGAATGTGTATTCTGCTGCTTTTGGGTGTAGAGTTCTGTAGATGTCTGTTAGGTCCATCTGTTCTAATGTGTTGTGCACTGCTCTGTCTCATTACTTATTTTCTGTCTCCTTGATCTGTCCTTTGGAGTGAGTGGAGTGTTGAAGTCTCCTAAAATAAATGTATTGCATTCTATTTCCCCTTTTAATTCTGTTAGAGTTTCACATATGTAGGTGCTCTTTTGTTGGGTGCATAGATATTTATATCGGTTATATCTTCTTGTTGGATTGACACCGTTATCATTATGTAATGTCCTTCTTTGTCTCTTGTGACTTTCTTTGTTTTGAAGTCTATTTTGTATGATACAAGTACTGAAACTCCTGCTTTTTTCTCCCTATTAGTTGCATGAAATATCTTTTTCTATCCCTTCCTTTTTAGTCTGTGTATGTCTTTGGGTTTGAAGTGGGTCTCTTGTAGGCAGCATATAGATGGGTCTTGTTTTTTTATCCATTCAGTGACTCTATGTCTTTTGATTGGTACATTCAGACCATATACATTTAGGGTGATTATTGATAGGTATGTACTTATTGCCATTACAGGCTTTAGATTCATGTTTGCCAGAGGTTCAACGTTAACTTCCTTACTATCTAAGAGTCTAACTTTACTTTCTTTATATGGTATTACAAACACAGTCTAGAGGTTCTTTTTTCTCTCCTCCATTATTTATATATTAGGTGTCATTCTGTATTCCTTTTCTATCCCTTGACTGACTTTTGGGATATTTGATTTAATTTTGCAGTTGCTTGGTAATTAACTGTTCTACTTTCTTTATTGTGGTTTTATTACTTCTGGTGACAGCTATTAAACCTTACTAACACTTCCATCTATAGCAGTCCCTCCAAAATACATTGTAGAGATGGTTTGTGGGAGGTAAATTCTCTCAGCTTTTGCTTATCTGGAAATTGTTTAATCCCTCCTTCAAATTTAAATGATAACCTTGCCGGATAAAATATTCTTGGTTCAAGGGCCTTCTGCTTCATTGCATTAAATAACATCATGCCACTCCCTTCTGGCCTGTAAGGTTTCTGCTCAGAAATCTGATGATAGCCTGATGGGCTTTCCTTTGTATGTGATCCTATTTCTCTCTCTGGCTGCTTTTAACAGTCTTCCCTTATCCTTGATCTTTGCCATTTTAATTACTATATGTCTTGGTGTTGTCTTACTTGTGTCCCTAGTGTTGGGAGATCTGTGAACATCCATGGCCTGAGAGACTATCTCCTCCCCCAGATTGGGGAAGTTTTCAGCACCTCCTCAAAGACACTTTCTATCCCTTTTTCTTTCTCTTCTTCTTCTGGTATCCCTAGAATGTGAATATTGTTCCGTTTGGGTTGGTTACACAGTTTTCTCAATATTCTTTCATTCTTAGAGATCCTTTTTTCTCTCTGTGCCTCAGCTCCTTTGCATTCCTCTTCTCTAATTTCTATTTCATTTATCATCTCCTCCACCGTATCTAATCTGTTTTTAAAAGTTTCCATTGTATGTTTCATTTCTGATACTGTATTCCATAATGATTGGATCTCCAACCGGAATTCCTCACTGAGTTCTTGAATATTTTTCTGTACCTCCATGAACATGTTAATGATTTTTATTTTGAAATTCCTTTAAGGCACATTCATAAGGTCGAATTCATTTGAATGTTTCTCAGGGGTTGTATTCATATTCATAATTTTACTTTGAACCAGGTTACTTTGGCATTTCATATTTATTTATGGCGCCCTCTAGTGCCCAGAAACTCTACTTTCTGGACCTACTCAGCCCCTGAAGCAATGTCAGGGGTTGTAGGGGAGCAGTATTGGTGCCTGGGGGGAGGAAAGAGCTGTTTCCTGCTTCCCGGCTGCTATGCCTGTCTCCACTGCCAGACCCAGTGGGCTGAGCACACAGGTATAAGCCTCTATGCTTTGCATTTGTAGTTGTAGACAGGGCTTCCCTCTGCCTCGCTTAACACCAGGGTAGGGTTTGCTGGTTTGCAAGCCAGGTGGGGCTGGCTGGGAGAAAGGCACAGTAGGCTGCTTATCATGGAGGGGGTCCTTTGAGCTGGGTAGCCAGCCAGGGATCTGGAGCTCCTGAAGATCGTGAAAGTTCCCAACCTGCTGGGCAGAGTGTACCCGGACAATTTTGTCTACCTGTCCTTTCTCCTGAGCAATAGGCTCTGTGCAATCCTTTCCTGTTTAGCAGCCCTCTTGCTCTTAGGAAGTCTCTCAGACTGCCCGCCTTTCTTTTGTCCCAGAGCAGCTGGATATGGATCCCTACTTTCAACAAGTGGCTGGAATCTCAGTCTCTCCAGGTATTCTGCCTGTCTTAGCTTTCCAACCCCCTAATCACAAAAGTACCATGAAAACACCATGAAATGTAGGTTTGTGCTCCCAGATCAGATCTCCGGAGTTAGGTATTCAGCAGCCCCAGGCCTACGCTCCCTCCCTGCTCTGTTTCTCTTCCTCCCCTCAGAGAGCTGGTGTGGGAGAAGGGCTTGGGTCCTGCTGGGCCATGGCTTTGATATGTTACCCTGTTCCTTGAGGGTTATTCTTTTCTCAGGTGTCAGTGTATGCAGTTTGGCACAGTTGTCTTTCCTGTTGCTCTTTCAGAATTGGTTGTATTAGTTATATTTTCGTGTTAAATGCAGTTTTAAGAGGAAGCCTCTGTTTCACCTCTCACACCACCATCTTTAATCCTCTCCTCTATTGGATGGTTTTGGGGTTAGACTTAAATAATGTATATAACTGTCAAATCATTAAGAGAAAAATGGAAATTAGAAATAACATGAAAAAACATTTAACTTTTGAGAGTTCATTTACCAAAGGAGCAAGGAACTTCTGTCATCTGCAGTTTGAGTCACCCGATGTGACTCAGAAAATTCCAGTTCATTTACAAGTCAAGGAGAGAGAATAAAGGGGGCCTAATGTGTGGGCTCATGGGTCAAAGAGAGCTCACTTCTAGGTCTATTGAAACTGGAAGTTTTGTGGTGTTAGGCACATTTCCTACAACCTGTGTGTCTCATTTTGTTTTAAATATAGGTGCATAATTATATTGCATGATTTTTTAATACCCTCAAGGTCTATCCTTGTCCACAAAAAACGATTGATTTATTTCTTTTTGTGGGTGCATAATAATAATTGCATATATGTGTTCACAACTTCTTTATCCATTCATCTGTTGAGGGACACTTTGGTTGCTTCCACATCTTGTCTATTGTAAATAAGGAGGTGATGAACACAGAGCTGCATATATACTTTAAAATTAGGGATTTTGTTTTCTTCAGGTAAATTCCTAGCATTGGAATTAATGGGGGGCATATGGTATTTCTATTTTTAGATTTTTTGAGGAAACTCCATACTTCTTTTCACAGTGACTGCACCAGTTGACATTCTAACCAACAGAGTAGAAGGGTCTATTTTCTGCACACCCTCATCAACACTTGTTATTTTTTTGTCTTCTGGGTAGTGGCCATCCTAACTGGTCTGAGGTGATATCTCATTGTGGTTTTGATTTGCATTTCCTTGATGTTTAGTGATATGGAGAATCTTTCCATGTGCCTGTTGGACATCTGTATTTTTCTATGGAGAATTGTCTGTTCAGGTGATCTACCGTTTTTTAATAAGATTTTATGTTTTTTGATGTTGAGCGGTATGAGTATTTTATATATTTTAGCTGTTAGTCCCTTATCAAATAAATCATTTGTGAATATATTCTGCCTTACTTCAGGCTGCCTTTTTGTTCTGCTGATGGTGTCCTTTGCTGCATAGAAGCTTTTTAGTTTGATGTAGTCCCAGTTGGTCCTTTTTCATTTCGCTTCCCTTGCCCAAGAAGATAAGAAAAAAATATTGCACATGATTATGTTTAAGAGATTTTTGCCTATTTTTTCTCCTAAGAATTTTATGGATTCCTGTCTTACATTATGTCTTTAATCCATTTCTAACTCACTTTTGTGTATGGAGTTAGATAGTAATCCAGTTTCATTCTCTTGCATGTAGCTATCCAGTTTTCAAATGTTTATTGTTTTGGATTTATGAGAAGAGTTTATCCATGCAGTTTTTGTATCTTCTTCAATATCTATCATCAAGGTCTTGTATTTTTTGTTGTACATATAATTTACTTTCTTGGTTAAATTTATACCTAATATTTTATTTCTTGGAAGCCACTGTGAATGTGATTTTAAAAATTTATTTTACAAATTTTTGTTATTCGTGTACACAAATGCAACTGATGTCTCTATATCCAGTTGTGTTTGGATACCTTTGATAATTTTTTGAGTGGTTTTAAAATTTTTGCTGGCTTCTTAAAGATTATATGTATTTAATATTCTCTCAGAGTTTGATACAGATGTACTGATGCAAATGGACAGCAAATAATAACTCCAGTGTCTTTTCCATGAGGACATCAAGCACCTGGAAATTAATAAATCACACTTTGGTGTGCTTACTGCTTCTGGCATGTTTTCATGACTAGAAATTATATCATTTTAGCATTTTTGATCATTGATAAAAACAAGAAGGCATCCATGATGTTAAAAATGAAGTCCTTTCTTCATTGAATTAAAAATATTTTAAAAGCCTGAAATCATTTAATCTCAGACAAAGTATAAGACAAGGAAGCTCACTCTAAATACTTTTGTTCAGTACAGTATACCAAAAGTCCCGTACACAGCAATCAGAAAAGAAAATGAAACTGGTAAGGAAGAAGTTAAACTGTTTTTATTTACAGATGACATAATACTGTATATAGAAAACACTAAAGACTCCACAAAAATCATAAAACGAATATATTAATTCATTAAAGTCACAGGATGCAAAATTAGTATACAGAATTTGTTGTATTCTTATATATTGATAATCAAATAACAGAAGAAAAATTAAGAAATAAATCCCATTTATAATTGCTCAAAAAAAGAAAAAAAATACCTAGGAATAAATTTAACCAAGGAGATGATAGACATCTACTCTGAAAACTATAAGATACTGATAAAATAAATTGAAGAAGAAACAAATCGATGGAAAGCTATTCCATTCTTGTGGTTAGGCAGAATTAATATTGCTAATATGGCCATACAACCCAAAGCAATCTAGAGATTCAGTATAATCCCTATCAAGATACCAGTGACATTTTTCACAGAGTGAGATAAAATAATCCTAAAATAGGTATGAAACCAAAAAAGACCCCAAATAGTCAAAGCAATCTTGAGAAAGAACAATGCTGTGGGTATCATGCTACCCGATTTCAACCTATACTATAAATATATAGCAATCAAAACAGAAGGCACTGACACCAAAAAAGACACTTCACCAATGGAACTTATTGCAGAGCCCAAAAGTAACCCAGACTTACATAGTCATTTGACCTATGACAAAGAAAGCAAGACTGTGCTACAGGGAAATGACAGTCTCGTCAACAAATGTTGAGAAAGGTGGACAGCTCCATGCAAAAAGATGAAACTCAAAGTGGATTAAAGACCTAAGTATACGTTCTGAAACTCTAAAACTCCTAGAAGTAAACATAGCCAGTATATTTTTGGACATGAGTCTTAATAATATTTTTCTGGATGTCCCCACAAGCAAGCAAAACAAAAGCAAAAATATATAAGCGGGTTACAGCTAACTAAAAGTCTTCTGCACAGCAAAGGAAACTATCAACAAAATGAAAAGAAAACCTCCTGTATGGGAGAATATTTTTGCTAATCATACATTTGATAAGGGGCTACTAACAAAAATATATAAAGAACTCATACAACTTAATACCAAAAATAATAATCCAATTAAAATTGGGCAGATACATAGGAATTTTTCCAAATAAGGCATACAGATGGCCGAGGGACACATGGAAAGATGCTCCACATCACTAATCATCAGAGGAAAGCACATCAGAACCACAGTGAGATAACACCTCACACAAGTAAGAATGGCTAATATCACAAAAACAAGAGTTAACAAGTGTTATTGAAGGTATGGAGAAAAGGGAACCCTCCTACATTGTTAATGGGAATGTAATCTGGTGCAGCCATGATGCAAAGCAGAATGGAGGTTCATCAAAAACTAAAAATAGAAATTTAAAGTGACTCAGCAATTTCACTTCTAGAAATTTACCCAAAGAAAACAAAATCACTAATTCAGAAAGATTTATGCATCCCTGTGTGCATAAATTTATGGCAGCATTATTTACAATAGCCAGGATACAGAAGCGACCTAAGTGTCCATTGATATCTGAGTGGTTAAATATGTGGTACATATATACAATGAAATATTACTTAACTATAAAAAAGAGTGAAATCTTTCATTTGCATACCACGGATGGGCCTAGTGGATATTATGCTTAATGAAATATGTATGTCAAAGAAAGACAAATACCATTTGATTTGACTTTGATATTGAATCTAAAAAACAATAAAATGAACACAAAAGAAAGAAATAGACTAATAAACATGGATAACAGACTGTTGGTTACCATACTGAGGGGTTGTGGGGATGGGTGAATAGGTGAAAGGAATAAAGAGGCAAAAATGTCAACTTATAAAAGAAATTAATCACAGGAATGGAAGTACAGCATAAGAAATGGAGCCAGTAATATTTTTAACATCTTGGTATGGTGACAGATGGTAACTACACTTACCATGTTTAACATTTGTGATGTATATGATTGTAAAATTGCTGTGTTTTACAATTTGGAAACAATGTAATATTCACATCAACTATATTCTAATAAAAAATTTTAAAGTGAATGATATTAATAATTTAGCTGTTGCAATATACAGAGTGGATACCCCCAAATTCATATATATATATATGAATAATATATGTATTTGTGTTGTTTTTATTTAATATATTCATATATATAATATATATGTATATAATGATATCATCTGCAATGAAACATTTGCTTCACAATTCTGATTGTAGTGCCTTTTATTCAATTTTTCCTGTCTCATTGCTCACTCTTATTAGGAATTCCAGTACTATTTTGAATTGAAGTTGTAAGAGTGGGTACATTTCTATTGTTCATTGTCTTAGAAGAAAATATTTCAAAGTTTTATTATTTAGTGGGATTTTCATATATGACCTCAATTATATTCACGTTTCTTTACGCAATTTGTTGACTGTTCTTAACATGTATGTTGTATTTCATCAAATGATTTTCTTCTATTCACTGACATGATGTGATTTTTATCTTTCATTCTGTTGTATACATCTCATATATTGGTTTGCATACGTTGAAACATCCTGATTTCCAGGAGTAAATCACATTTGATTACAGAGTATTATCCTTTCAATGTTCTATTGAATTCAGGTTGCTAATATTTTGCTGTTAAATTTTGCATTTCTGTTCATTGAAGATAATTTTTGTATCTATATTTATTGTGGATATTGGTTGGTAGTAATATTGTATTGAATTGCTCTTATCAATCTTTGGTATCAGTATAATACTGGCCTCATAAAGTAATTTGGGTATGGTCCCTCCTCTTCAATATTTTAGAGGAATTTTGGAAGGATTTTTGTTAATCATTCTTTAAGTGCTTGACAGAATTCACCAGTGAAACATCTGGTCCTAGAGTTTATATTGTTGGTAAATTGTTGATTACTGATTTAATGTCCTTAAGAGTGACTCCTTATGAGTTAATAATCTTCAAATTTTTAAAATTTCTTTATGATTTAGTTGTTCTATCACAAATTTCTAAGAATTCATCCATTTCTTCTATGTTATCCAATTTGTTGGCATATAATTATTCATAGTTGTACCTAGTGATTCTTAGTGTTTCTGCCATCATTTCTAATATCTCCTCTTTCTGATCATATATTTGAGTCTTCTCCTTTATTCACAGTATGGCTAAGAAAAGGTTGGTCTACATGTTTTTATCTTAAGAAAACTGTAATCTCACTGATATTTTTCGGTTATCCTTCTAGTCATGGTTATTTAACTCCTTCTAACTTTGGGTTAGTTTGTTATTTCCAGTTTCTTGGGATGTATAGTTACATAATTTACTTGAGATTTTTTTTCTTAAGGGTACATATTTATGACTATAAAATCCTTCTTAGTGCTTCATTAGCTGTATCTCACAGGTTTGGGAATTTTTTGTTTCCATTCTCATTTGTAGCAAATCATTTTTGTTTCCTCTTTTGAATTATCCTGTGACCTGCTGGTTGTTTAGCAACATATTTAATGTTTACATACTTATAATTTTCTGTTATTCCTCATCATTTATTTTTACTTTCATACCATTGTTGTTGAAAAGATGCTTAATGTGATTTTGATCTACGTAGATTTTTAGGAGTTGTTTTTTGGCCTAATATGATCTATTCTGAATAATATTTCATGGATGCAGGAGAAAATGTTTATTCTACTGTTGTGAGATCAAGTGTTCTGTATATGTACATTAAGTCCATCTAGTCCAATGTGTAATGTAAATCCAATGTTTCATTATCAATTTACTGTCTGTATTAGGTAGCCATTGTTGAAAGTGAGATGTTAAATCTCCTACGGTTACTGTGTATTTATCCTTTCAGATCTATAAATATTTGCTTTATATTAGGTGCTCTGATTGTTGATTACATGACTTTACTTTTTAACTCTCCTCTTAAGGTATGACTCATACTTATTTTTAATTTTTCATTCCTTAATGTTTATTACTAATCTATGTCCATTAAGATGTAAATTAAATAGTCTACAACTAATGGAATCCAGTTTTTAAAAACACTATAGCACTTCATGTCCTTTTATTCTCCTTAATATTCATAGATAATCCACTACATATCAAGTCTTAGATTGGCTGGGTTTTTTTCACGCACTTTAAGTATTTCACTTCCCTCTTTTCTTGATTATATGATTTCTGTCAATACGAGAGCTATAACTTCTTAATCACTGTTTGTCTAAAGGCAAATTGTTTTTCATTTGTATTATCTCAAGAGTTTCCCTTTGTGTTTGGTTATCTGTTATCTGTATATGATATGTCTATATGCAAATTTTTTGTTATTCTTCCCCTTTTGATTTTCTGAGATTTCCAGAGCTGTGGTTTAGTGTCTGTCATTAATTTTGGAGAACGTTTGGCCTATTTTTTCTACTTCATTCTCTCTTTCTTCTTCTTCTGATATTTGCATATTCTTTACCCTTAGAAATCATCCCACAGTTTTTTCTTGTTCTTTTTCTATTATTATTATAATTAGTATTACTTATTTTGGTATTTTGTTTTTGGAACATTTCTATTGATATATCTCCAAGCTTACCGATTCTCTATTCAGCCATGTTCAGTCTACAGAGGTGTCCATGAAAGAATTTCTTCAATTATGTTACAAATTTTTATTTGAAAATTTTTCACATTTTATATTTCAGTTTTACTATTTGTTGTAGTCTCTGTCTTTTTGCTTACATTATGCCTCTTTTCTGTATATGTTGTCTAGTGTATCCATTAGAGCCCTTAACATATTAATCATGATTGTTTTAATTCCTCATCTGACAATCCCCAATTTGTATCATATCTCAGCTTAGTACTAATGCTTTCTTTATCTCTTTAAACCATGAGTTTTCTTTTCTTTTAGCATACCTTGTAATTTTCTGTTGAATGCCTTATATGATGTATTGGGTTATGGGACCTGAGGAAAAGGCTTTAGTGTGAGTCACGGTAATCCAGCTAATTGCAACATGTTTGATATTTGCTGTAGCTGTAAGGGACAGAAAATTCAAATTCCTCTAGTGGCCATATTTTTCTCTCCTCTTTTGTCTTTGGGATTCCCTAAGAATGCTTCCAAAGTCATAATTCATATATGGCACATATTAGCTATAAACCACTGCTATTATACTTGAGCTGTGTTGATCAGGTGGTAAAGTATATGGGTGAAGTACTCTACAATCTTATGATTAAATCTCAGTCTTTCTTTGAGCCTGTGTCCTTGATATTTGAGTTTCACAAGTGTATCTTAGTGTTTCCCTTCCCGTTAGCTGAGAGACAAAGACCGTAGGCGGTTGCAGTTTAGACGCGTGCTTGGAGGTGCGCCCTCCGTGCAGCTGTGTAACGGATCTGATAAGACTTACCGCATAGAGTACGCCTTTGCTATGGAGATTGTTATGAGTTTATTTTGCACTGGTAATTGTCCTTAACAGAACCAGTAGTGTATTCTTCACAGTTGTTTACTATGAGGACACAGTGTGTAACCAAGGTCCTAGTCCATGTGAAATTTTGTTCCCCTACACAACTGTAGCTACTATTCACCATCCTGAAACTGCATTTCCCATACTTTTTCTATTTTAAGCTGGTCCTTCCTCATCCTCAAGTAATTCAACCTCAGCCTTGATCTATTTTCCATTATTATTATTTATGTGAAAAATCCTAGCTTATAGCTCAAGCAGCTTCTCCCCCAGGGAAAGAATCTCATCTATGAGTTTAATGACTTGTAAGTCTCTGCACATTTGGGGCACGGGATCTCCTATGACTTCATTTCTTTGATAGTTTATAGAAAAGTCAATGATTTCATCTTGATATGGCATTTTTCCTCTAGGAAAGACATGAGTAATTACTTTTAATAACTTTACATGTGGGAGCTGAAAACAGATGTTTATATACTTAATAATGTTGAGTTCATAGTTTACTTTTAATAACTTGCTATTAATATTTTTAAGTTTTGGGAATTACAGTTCACCTAACATTTTTATCACAGATAATTTGACAAGCAACATTGCCAGAGGTAATTACTGCATATATGTGTGAGGTGGCTGTGACCGCATCTATGAATCAAGGACAGAGAAATAATTGATGCAGTGTTTACCTAAGGGACTAGCCCTGCAAACCTGCTTTCCCTCTGTGGACTGTATGCAGAACAGTAAATTAGCCTTGGCCTATTGAAGTTATAATTTCAAGGTATTTAATCTTTGTTCAGGTGTCTCTGTTTCTAATTTTAAAGAAGGAGAAATGTTTCTACAAAACTGTATAAGCAGCATCAATTTTGTTTATCTGAGTAAATAGGAGTATTTTTCTCAGGAAATATGTTGAAGAAAATTGTGATTTCTTGAGGTACTAATACATGATACTCTAGCCTATATATGTTTAAAAATAATGGTCATCCTCTCTTTTAAGGCATCTCATGTCTATACAATGTTATATACATGCTTTTTAAGTCTCAATAGACAGTTTAGTCCAATGAGAGCTAAGGTTTATTTTATTCAATAGATATAGAAAGACAATTTTTTCATGTCTAGATGGAAAATCTGGTTTCATTTCACTTTTAATGTGGTACAGTGTTTCAACTCCAAGGTCACACTCAACAGCTCCTTAACTTAAAAATGATATATTGACTATTAAATCTATCCACAGTGGTGCAAATATTTCTGAAAGACTTTGACAACAGAAGGAAATGAGGATTGGTGAATACTTGCATAGAAATCATCTTTATGATACAGGAACAGTCCCTTAACTATAATTAACTGTATTTTTTCCCACATATATGCTAAACAAATTCCATTGGTTGATTTTAATGTTCTTCATGTCCCTGATAAAATAAATATATTTTTCAGGTTCTAACTGAAAAAATTTTCACCAAATTGATGGTTCCTTATTGGTTGTTAATGATTTAGGTGACTGTATTTCTTCATATTTTCTAAACTGTTTATAACAATCATCACTAAATAGGTTTTAAAAATATAAAAGGTTTTATTGAAGCTAGGTTGAGCCATTTAGGAACAGAAGCCATCACTTAGCTTTCATTGTATAGGAAATATTTAAGAAAATATCTTATTTTTTTTTATTAGTGAGTATTTCTTATATGCTTGTTAGTGAGTAAGTCTGGAATCAAAATATCAATAGCATATAAAAGTACTTATATAAATGTAGTTTAATAAATATGTCAAGTAGATCAGTGAATCTAATCAAGAAATTTATTAAATCATTCTGTAAACTAATACATGAATGCCTGCTATGTTCTGTCCATGATAAGAGCTAATTTTAATGCAGTGTGAAATTTTTTCTTCATTCTTCAGATTATACTATTATAATAAACAATGTACTAGTTATCTGTGCCTTATAGTTAGGTACTATGTGAAATCAGGAAATCTTTGCCTGAGAGTTAAATACCAAATGAGATATGGTGAATTTTAAATGTGAATTGGGGCAGTGGAGTAGTGAGCCTAGAAAACAGATCACTGTCTGGCATGTTTGATATTAGAAATTTTACATAAGCTTTCTAATCTCAATGTTTTGTTTCATGCATAATGATTCTGAGAACCAGCCTGTTCAGCCAGGGGACTGTGTGGTGTACATACATTGATCCTTCTCAAGTGTTCAATATGCCATTGCACAACAGGTACCTACTAACTTTATTTCTCCTCTCTGGGAGCACTGGGTGGAGAAGGCTGAGGACAGCAGATGCCATCCCTGTCACCATGTGTTCTAGAGTGTGTGCCTTTAGTGAAAAGGTGCATAACAATGTGTTCTGAGTGTATTTAACTTACCCATCTAAACTTATAATAGCTGCTTTACCAATTTCCTTTATTAAACACAGGTCATATATTTTAATATTATATAATACAGTAACTTTTGGAAACTCTTAGTATTATTTAAAATGCACGATTTATGTTATTTCCTGCTTTCAAGAGTAAAGTTAGTTTGCACGTCAAGATAAAAGTACCAACACTTTACCTTCAGCATATAATTGATAATCAAAATAATCTTATGAAAATTTGTTTTCTAGTATCTTATATTGTTTCAGTAATTACACTAAGTTCACTTTGTAACAAGATCAAGAAGTAAAGAAAAGGAAAGAGTAGCCTTGTGTTTGTTCTAGCAATGACATTGCTGCTGAGTTACCATCAGTAGGACAATTATTCAATTTCTTTGACTTAGAAATACATTTCCCTTGTGTAATGTGCTCTCTACCATGCACTTCTTTATGCTTTATTTTTTCTTGAAGTACAGTTTATATACAATATTTTATTGTTTCCCATCCATAAAAAGGAAAGAAATCCTGCCATCTTTGACTTCTTTATGTCTAATACCACGTGTTAAGGTCCTCCATGTTTAGAGATTCAGTTTGTAGGCATATAAAAAATAAGACATGTAAGAAACACAGCATACACATTCTTCTTTGTCCATTGAGTTTACTTATTTGATTGGTTATTTAAAGCACAAATTTAAATATGAATCTTCAAAGACTATCATCTACATAACTATTGCACTGGTTTTAAGATAGTTACTTAGATAATTATTTTTTCCTTTTTGCAACATGCAAGAATTCTAGAACTAATTGGACTGTATGTAAAGGACAGTTAGTTGATGATACATTTGTCTTTTTCCTAACTGAATTTTTCTTCATTCATTCCATATTTACTCCATACAATTACTGATAAATGAGGTAAACAACTGACACAGATATTAGTTAGTGCATTCAATTAGAAATTCATGTCTCTGGGGTCAGAGCTGTTACCCAAAGTGGAAGATTAATGTAACTGCATAAAAGCTAAAATTTCTACAAAAGTTTAATAACAAATATATATTTAAACTTTATATTAAACCATAAACAACAAATATGATATAATCTCTAGTATGAAAAGTGTCATATCTTAGATGATCTCTAAAGATTTCTTAGCAAATTCTGCTGAACTGAAAATATATTTGTTCATGAACACTAAAAGATGAAGGCCAGGAAAGGAACAGACTCAGGAAGGAGTGCAGGAATTAATTTGAAAATTTTCTCCACACTATAAACATAATGCTTATAATTACAATTATTTAAAATTTATCTTCACATTTGAAAATTAGGAACAAGAGAATGTCACGGCAGAACAACCAGACTTCAGGGAGTGATTTCCTCCTCTTGGATCTGTTTCAAGGCACCTCGGCCCCCTGGGTCTTCTTTGCCCTCACCATGCTGGATCTCCTGGTGGCCCTGGTGGGCAACACCACAATAATCACCCTCATTAGGGCCGACCCTCGTCTCCACACTCCGATGTACTTTCTTCTCGGCCAGCTCTCCCTCATGGACCTCTTGTACATCTCTACGTTTGTCCCCAAAATGGCCCTGGACTTTCTGTCTAGGAACCGTCGCATCTCCTTCTTTGGGTGTGGCATTCAGATGTTCCTCTTCACGAGCCTTGTGGGGACCGAGTGCCTGCTGCTGGCCGTCATGGCTTATGACCGCTATGTGGCCATCTGCCACCCACTGCACTACCCCATCCTCATGCGCCCCAAGGTCTGCACACTCCTGGTGCTCACGTCCTGGCTGGGCGCACTGCTCAATGCCTCCATCCATGTGGTCTACACTCTAACTCTCCCTTACTGTGCCTCTAGGCAAATCCGTCATTTCTTTTGTGAGATCCCAGCCCTATTAAAGCTGGTCTGTACTGACACTTCTCAATATGAAAAGGGCATTTTTGTTAGTGGTTTGATTTTTTTCCTTTCTCCATTCTCAGCCATTCTGGCCTCCTATGGACGCATCCTGTCCACTGTACTGGGCATCAGATCCAGCCTGGTGCTCCGGAAAACCTTGGCTACTTGCTCTTCTCACTTGACTGTGGTGTCTCTATTCTATGGGGCTGCCATCATCAAGTACTTTCTGCCCAAGTCCTACCACTCCCCTGAGCAGGACGAAGTGCTCTCCATCTTCTACACCATCCTCACGCCGACGCTCAACCCCCTCATCTACAGCCTGCGGAACAAGGACATCGCCAGAGCCCTCAGGAGGCTTCTCAGGAAATGAGGGCTGTGAAGTGCTGTTGTTTGCAATGTAAACCCACTACAGTGAAAGCTTTTGCTTGAAATGGAATTAACAGGTATGATATAGACATATCCATGTACATTTAACAGGTGACACTATTTGAGAAATAGCGGATAGGGGGAAACATATAATACCATGTGTAATGATACAATTTGACATGGTTATTTTCTGATAGTTAATCACGTATACCTTAGCAATGAACCACAACAAAAATGGAGATATTTTATTCCTATAATGTGTACAATACTTTTTATTCCTATTTTATCTTATTTGTTCATTTTATTAAAAATACACAGATCTTTAAGAAGAGAAGCATAACATCATTTTTAATTTCCGTTATTAAAAGAATTTAGATGTATATTCCCCAAATACCACTGTAAATGCTATAATAACAAGATTTTAAAGTATATCTTTTTTCTAAATATTTTTCTTAAGAAAATTTTGTTTCTCAAAGCCTGACATGGAATTATTGAAATATTTAGTAATTTACTATATGTTTTAATACAAATTAATTAAATAATTTGTTTCATTTATTCTTAAGATACTTTTAGAATATTCGTTCATCTGCCTTTGTCTTTGTTATGTGAATGAATACTTGTCATTTCCAAAATAAAACATGAATTTTAGTGAAGGTGTTTGATTTCTATTGTATAGAATTTTTGTACCCATTACTTTTCATTATGATTGTTATCTTTAGCTGTTTAATATTTACTTCTGAAATTGCCTGATTTTATGGCTTATCCATTACTTCCAATTTGTAATAACTTTTGCTTTGTATTTTACTGTTACTTTTGTATCTAAAATATATTTAACACTAATTATAACTCTTGTCACAACATGGTAATACCATATTATCATTTCCTTTGCAATGTGTTAGATAAGAATACTAAAGTTACTTTTTTACTGACATAATTTACAAAATACATTGTATTTCTTCAAGTGAGCAACAAAATAATTCAATATTTGTATGTATTGTGAAATTATCTGAAGATAAACCTAGTAAATATCCATCACTGTATGTAGTTTATCCTTAGAAACTTACTTTGCAGACCTCTCTTTGCTGTACACCATGTATATTTGTATGTTTTCTTTTCCATTTTCTATTGTCTTAAGGCAGTTTGATTTCCCTTTTATTTTCTTTTTTGACTTGTTGGTTAATTAGTAATGTATTGCTTAATATACACAGATTTTTAAATTTCCGGTTTTTCTCCTAGGATTGATTTTTATTTTTTTACCACTGTGTTTGGGAAAGACAGCTGACATGACTTCAGTCTTCTCAAAGTTATTAAGACATTTCTGCAAAGGACTGCCCATTAGGTTTGTCCTTATTCTCCAGCCCTTGCTTCAAGGGGGGATTGTTGCCCCAACTGTTATTGTATTGTGCCCATTTCTTCCTCAAATATGGTTAATATTTCCTTTATATATTTAAGTATTCTAACGGTGGGTACCTATATATTTTAAATTGTTTAATCCTCTTGATTACCTGACTCGTATCAGTATATAATGATCTTATTTTCCTCTTCTAACAGATTTTCTTCAAATCTTTTTTGTCTGATTATAAGTATAGCCATTCCTGTTCTTTTCCTGGCTAATCTTAGAATGGAATAGCTGTTTCCAACGATACATGTTTAACTGATATGCAGCCTAAAGTTGTCCCTTGTATGTAGCATATACTTTTCTTAAATCACTCATAAACTCTATGAAGAATCTTTTAGAATTTAATACATTTTGATAGTACAATTTAATGCATTTAGTGTTAAAGTAATTATTGATAGGTAAAGACTTACTATTGACATTTTGATAATTGTTCTATGTTTTGTAATGTCTCTGTTCCTTTCTTCTTTACTGTCTTTCTTTGTGATTTTCTGATTTGGGGGTAAGGCTTTTATTTCATTATCTTAGTCTTTTGTGTATCTACTATAAACTTTTGCTTTATTGTTACCATGAGGCTTACAAAATATCTTAACTGTCTATTTATTTTATTAATAACAGAGTAGTTGTTTAATTATAACAGTCTATTTTAAACTGATTAGAACTTAACTTCAGTAGCATTCAAAATTTATATACTTTTACTTTTCCTCACCCCCACATTTTATCCTATTGACATCACACTTCACATCTTCTTATATTGTGTATCCATTATCAAATAATTTTAGTTGTAGCTAGTTTTAATACTTCTTCAGCCCAATCATTCATGTGTGTGTGGATCTCATGAAAGAGACTGCCTTCAGGGTGTTGTCAATAGGGTTACCACTGGGAAAATGGTCCTCTTCAGAGTCCACAGCTGAAATTGTATGGGGTGAACCTGCTGTCAGGTTCATGGGTGGGGATGGCTCCCACCAGATGCCCAGCACAGGTTCCCCTGGGTCGCTGGGCAGTTCCATCAGCAGCCAAGCCTGGCAATGAACACCAGCTCAGCAAGGTGGGAACCCATCTCAGTGCTGCTTCCGGCACCACATCTGGAATGGAGGACGGCAAGCCTGGTCCAGGGGCACGGGTGGGCTTCCTGCCACTTTTCTGGTCAGGCGGGGCTTCCCCAGGACGAGGGCTGAGAGGAGCTGCACCAGAGGTCGTTCCTCCGTCTCTGGGAGGAGGTTCCTAAGGGTGTTTCGGGCTCCACGGTCGGAGCAAGATCGGCAGGATGGCCTCTGGGGGCTGGTGGGTGAGGGCGTCTTCCGGGGCTCTGTGCAGACGGTTCTGAGGGCAGGCCCAAAGCCAGAGAGGGCTGACACTAAGACCTTAGAGGAATGGGGTTTTCTGGACCTGGATCCTGGACCATCTTTAGAGAGCTTCCCACAGAGCCTGTAAAATACTTTTTCAAAGAAACCTTGTCATTTTGGGGTTTCATGATCTGCTCTCTGCATCCAAAAACTCTCACAAAGGCAACTTTCACCTGAGAGAGCTGCCGCATTCAGGTTGCTGTGAGAGATAAGGGAAACTCTCTTTGTGGAACCATCTTGCTCACCCATATATTCTTGAACTGTGACTTCTGTGTAAGAAAGAAATTTATACATGAGAACATGTGAATGTCTCTCTTTTGGGAACTGGGACTATGGGAAGTCTCAGCTGCTACCAGAGATCCTAATAAAAAGAGAGAGAGAAAGAAAAAATTAGGTTGATCTTCCAAATTTTTGCTGCCACTGAGAACAGAATTTTGTAGGGAAAGCCAACCATCTTTCCCAGGGTCATAGGAAATACAGCATCCTCAGCTACAGGACAGAGCAGAGGAAGGCAGTGAATGGAACTCTCCAAAAACAGATAATGACCTACATGCTGGGAATAATGCCTATCTTATATGCTATTTGTGAATGTTTTTAGATCTAATATTTTTACCTTAAAATTTAGTTTCTTTAATAATAATGTAGCTAAATCAAATTAGGGTTGAGTTAATATTTGCCTGACATACTTTTTTTTAAACAGTTCATTCATTCTGTGTCTTTACATTTTATATATACCTACTTAAAACAATAATATTTCACTAGTCTTCATTCTTTGGTTTTTTTTTTTTTACTTAGGGGACTAGGCATGTGTATATTTTCTCAAAGCCTGATGTATTTAGATTCATATCTACCATTTCACTTAGTTTTTACAATTATTTACCCTTCCGGGTTCCCCTTCGTCTCATTCCTGTCTCTTGTGGATGGATTATTTTCCTCATGTTATGCTTTGCTTCCACCCATTAAGAAAATATGTACTATGTTTCTATTTTTTTAGTGACTAAGATACATTTATATGTAATTTATTAATCCATAATGATTTTGTTGAACCATTAAGTTTTCTCAAACAATAAATGATATTGTATAATTTCACTCAATCTTTGTGTGTATTAATGGTAAGCATGTATAAATAAACTTACCAGTTTAAAACAATTATATTATTGTTACCACCCAAGTACTATGAGATCACTTGCCTCAATGAGACTTTCTCTTTGGGGATGGGTTTTCCTTGAGATTGCTCTTAGACTTGGTTGGAGTCTGCGATCTTGGCTTGGCTGTGTGTCCAAGAGACCTTCACTCACATGTCTGGATGCTTTGTGCTGACCTGCATGGTCTCTCTCTCCGGTAAAGAAGAGTTGGCAGCTCAAATGACCTACAAATCATTAAGTGAATCCTCAGGCACTCAAATTACTGGCAGTGAGAGACAATGTTCTCAGTGTTCCTGCACCTGCTGGTGGGAGGAGATTAATTCTAGCCAAGGCTAATGCTGAGGGTCCACTCTGTACAGCCCCTGCTTTGTTCAGTACTTTATCTGATCCTCAGTGTTGGTGGGCCTCATCATTTCTTTTTCTCCATGCCACATGAGCTCATGAAAATTGACAGCACTTTGTTTATGTCCTAGGACTTATGTTCTTGGTAATGAAAAGGTTCATATGATTATCATTTGTCTGGGTTTCTGTTTTCACACATTTTCAGCTCAGATTATATATATATAAAATGTATTTTGTTTGACAAAAATATATATATGATATATACATATTACCAAAAACAGCTTGTTTATGCAGCTAATATTGGTGGATTGGTCATGTAGCTAATAGCCCCACATCTAGACAGTGAAGCCTATATCATTATATATTCATTATATTCAAATAAATTTAAATTCAATTTTTTTTTTTTTTGCTCAAGATGGAGCAATGCTATTTTTGTAGCAAGGAAGAGGAGGAAAATAGCCACTGGCTTATAAAATTTTCTAATCATGTTGGACATTTGGTGCCAATCCATGAAAAGGACTGTGGGTAAAATTGCAGTATTTACAAAATCTCTCACTGGTCTTAGTGCATCTCCTTATCAAGAGGTGTTTCCAAGGTGTTGAGAGAAGTAGTCCATCTCCATATCAATAGATGATTACAAGGGGTGTGGAAATCAAGCATGCACTGGTACCAGAGATTGTGGTGAGGTCCTTTCACAGCAAGATCATGAGAGATGGGTGAGCAGAAGTAGAGGAGTGCTTGCAAGCCACAAATGAGTTTCTCCAACTTTATTTCTCCCTTTGACTGATTTCAGCTTCAAAGCTATTTTCCCAAAGCTGAAATATATTTTCCCCTCGAGTTACACCTTGCAGTAGTTGGCAGGACCTCAATCCAAAATCTATATTCATGGGTGTGACTCTTGGGCAGGCTGCCCCTAGAGATGGTGGGGAGATGTCTGGAACCCCCACTGTGGACGGTGGGGAGACCCCAGTGGCTGCAGTGGTGGAGGGTGCGGCTTCACCCAGGAGCTCCCTATCTTTCAGGCTTCCCCTTGGGACATCCCTAGTGTGAAATTGGTCTATGGTAAAGCACCTCCTAGATGGATGGGACAACCTGAAGAATTGGGGAATGGTGGCGACCCTGGAAGCTGTGGAATTAGCCCTCTGTGAGATAGAAGACTGCTTAGAAGCCCTGAGTAGCTGTGTGGTAGCCAGGATTGTGGGATACTTGTTTCTCAAGAATAGTGGAAAGGGTTATCGAGGAGAAAGACAGGCTTTGGTGTTGCTTGGAGGAGCTGGGCAATGACCTATGGGACACCCTTAAGAAAGAGACAGTTATTGAAAACACAGATCGTGCCCTTGGAAGGTACATAAGTAGCCAGGGAGGAGGCAGCAGGAAAATCCATGTTGCAGGAGAATCCTCCTGTGGGGGAGGGGGAGGAAAGAGCAGTGACTTCAGCCTGGGAGATTGTAGAGGACCTGTTGGGAGAGGTTGAGGGGGTGGGGCCGAGGCCAGAACTGTTGCAGAGGCCACTGCCTGAGGACCCAGTCCCTCCTATATTAAAGTCCCACCTGGTTGTAATTAAGAAAATAAAAACACAACAACCACAGGCTCCTCAGGGTGAGGAACAGCTCCCTCGCCAGACTGTGGAGCACTCCCTGCTCTGCCCCTGTGTCCAGCATGAGCTGGTGGATATAAGCATCCGGTTTGGGCAGAATCTGTTGGAACTTCTGCCTACATGGCTTTTGCATCTCCAGGATATGGGGTGAAAAACATTGATATGTCAGGTTCTGAAATGGGTAGACTGGCTTCCCTGATTACACACCCTTCCTTCTGGCAGGGATTGCAAACTGCCCATCACACCTCAGGCAATCAGGCTCTCCTGTATTGGCTGAAAGGAGCCATCAGAGCAATTTGGCCTAATCAGGGTGATTTACCATACTTGCCCACTAACTGGAAATTGTATGAAGTGCTCCAGCAGGTGTTATGGGAGTTGGGCATGAAAAATATCTACAATATCAGTGCCTGATGAGTTGCTCACTGTAGGAATGAGAAATCTGGTGCTCCATACCACTTCTTCAACTTTCTTTGGGTCCCTACTAACTATTCTTGCCCCCTAACATGGGCAGCCCTTGATGTGGAAGGCTGTGGCTTTCCATCCTAAGACTGAGATAATATGGATGGAGGATGGAGAGGGGAAGAGCAGTCAATGGACTGAGTTGTGGGCAGTATGTCTCATGATAACCCAGGAGTCCTCTCCTATGTCTGTCTGTCTCTGCACTGACAACTGAGTGGTCTTTCAGGGCTTGACCCTGTGGTTATCAACATGGTACCATGCCACCTATATGGTTGGTCACTGGCCCCTTTGGGGCAAGACTTATGGCAAGACCTATGGGCCTTGGTCAGAGTATGACAGTTACTGTATATTATGTGACTGGCCATTTGCCTTTGGCATCCCCAGGGAATGATGACCCAGGCACATTTGTCCAGGTGCATTGGCTAGAGGGATAGCCTGCTTCTGATGTAGCTCAATGGTTACATCAGCATTTGTTGCATGTGGGACAATGTCAGTGTCAGCTGTAGCCCATCAGTGGGGCTTGCCTTTGACCTTTAAGGAAGTCAGAAGAGCCCAGAGGGTTGCCTTGTAGGCTCATACAAGTCCTAAAGCAACATGGGACAATAGCAAAGGGGCCGATACCCCTTGTCAGGTGGCAGATAGACATATTGGGCCTCTCCCATATCAGGATTTCCGTATGCCATGACTTGTGTGGGCACAGCTACTGGCCTATTGGTTTCTTTTCCTGCACGTCGTGCAGATCAGCAAATGACCATAGAGCATCTCTTACAGCCTATGGCCAGCCACAGGTGACTGAGGGTGATGAAGCACCCACTTTACTGGACATGCGTTACAAGAACAGCTGTAGCAATGAAGAATAAAGTTTCATGTACCATATAACCCTCCCAGGAAAGGCATGATAGAGGGGTACAATGGTTTGTTGAAATCTGTCCTGACGTCGGTCACCAATAGTCTAGGGGACTGATCAGTTCACTTATGGGCAGTGCTACAGTGTTTGAATGAGAGGCCCCAAAAAGGATCCTTGAGCCCTGCGGACATGCTCACACACCTTGCTACCTCTCCTAACAACTGTATGTGCAAACCAAAGAGGAGTTATTGAAGCCAGGATATGGCCAGCAAAGCAACATCCTGCTGCCAGCCCCAACTACATTAAACCCTGGAGACTCTGTTGAGTGGATGTGGTCCTGGACATTTTGACACATGGACCAGTGATGGCTGGCCCTTCTGGGACCTTGGAGTAAATGGCTAGAAGCTGGCTTCCTGTTTGTTCCTAGAGCAACAGCAAAACGGCCCCCAAAGTACATGATCATAGTGCACCCAAGACATCCAGGAGGTAAGAGCATCTTACAGGGAAGTTTTGTTTGATCTTTATGGCCAGTGCGTGTACCGTATTGAACCATATGTAAGTACCACAGAGAGGTGAGTGAAAGTCTGGTGCACTAGACCAGGATGAGATCCCATGCCTACCACTGTCCCATCATAGGGCCACTCACTCTCTTGCATGCATCCTACCTGATGGACAAGAGTTGCCTTGCTCATGTCATTAAAACATGTCTTATCACCCTTAAGTTTACTTTCTTCTATATTCCCTGTGGCCTGGACCTGTCCCCTGGCCTCAGCTGCCACATGATTATTGCTCTGAACTCCCTACCCATTCAGCTACTCACTGCCTCTGGAATGGGCAAGCTATGGACTAACTCTGCATAGGATTTGAACCTAGCTGAATCTTCCTGCTTGAGGATTATCATTATTTTATTGCTGTTGCTATTGTGTGTCATTAGTCTGGTCACAATGCTCCAGTAGTCTTGCTCAGGGGGCATTTCAGAAGATGGGGAGCGAGTAGAATGTAAGGTGAAATTTCTGGAGAGGTGGCCTGTGGGTAAAATTGTAATATTCCAGAATCTCTCGCCTGGCTTTAGTGCATATCCATATGAGCAGGCGTTCCTAAGGGGTGGAGAGAAGTAGTTATCTCTATATCAGTGGGCAATTTCCTGGGTGACTGAGGGCTTATCTGAAACTGAGAGGTTGGGGGGAGGATTTGCTTGCTTCTGCTGGAGCAAATGAGAGAGATGGCCCCCGGGCTGCTGTTTGTAAGCAATAAATGGGTTTTAAACTTTATTTCTCCCTTTGACTGATTTTGGTTTCAGCTAGGTATTTTGCCCCAGGATTTCCTCTTTCCAGAGTTACACTCCCAATTCTTGGAAACTGGGAAGGGGTCTTTGGTATGTTATTAGTCTGGTTACAGTGCTCTAGTTTTCTCACCCAGGGGCCATTGTGGAAGATGGGAAACTTGTAGATTGTGAGGCGAGATATCTGAAGTGGTGGGCTGTCGGTAATATTGCAATATTTCCAGAATATCTTGCTTGGCCTTTGTTCACCTGCATACCAATAGGTGTCTCCATGGGGTGGAGAGAAGTAGTCCATCTCCATGTCAGTAGGTGATTGCAAGATGGGTGGGTGTGGGTGCACACTGGGACCAGAGAGGTGTGGTGGGGTCCTTTTGCAGATGAGTCACAAGAGACATGGTGAGCAGAGGTGGGCAACTGTTTGTAGGCAATAAGTTGATTTTTCCCATGTATTTTTTCTCCCTTTGACTGATTTAAGCTTCAAAGATTATTTGGCCCTGGCTGGGAACTTATATTCCCCTGGAGTTACAAGTACTCAATGTCTCTCTGGCAATTGTTTCCATGGCATTTGCTGCTTAGTTCCGAAGCACACTTGCTCTATCATAGGAACACATCGTTTCTGTCTAAGTGCTCATCTCATCATCCTTACTGGAGGTGCTTCTGCTTACAAGTGTTGTGGGTTTTCTATGGACCCTATTTGGATTCACTCTTTAACACAAATCCACAACTACAAATCTCTGTCATATAAGCCCTTTCCATAATGGGATGTCTATAAAGCTGCTACACTAAATGTCCTAAAGCCGTTAGAAGTACTATTTTTTACTGAAAAGAATCTAAAAGGCATGACCATAAAATCTTCCATAACTCTTTGTCTGCCTTAAATGTTTCATAAGGTTTTAAATCATTCTGAAGTTCTTACTGTGATTTTACAACTCTATTCTGTATTTGACTTTTGGCCTGAGTCCCTTTCTTATTTTTTTATTGAAATAGAACTTACATACAATATTAAATTAGTGTCAGGTGTACAACATGCTAATTGGACAGTTATCTTCATTATTAAGTGCTCACCACAGAAAGTGTCATTGCCCTCTGTAAGCATACAAAGATATATAATATTGACTCTATCATATATGTTGTACTTTCATTACCTTGGCTAATTTATTTTATAATTTGAAAATTGTACTTTAGCCCTTCACCTAATTCATCCATTCACCATCTCCCTCTGTTATGGCAATCAGCAATCCGTTCTCCGTGCTTAGGAGTCTATGTTTTTCTTGTCCATATTTTTGTTTTCGTTTTTTAGATTCCATATGTAAGTGAAATCATGTGGTATTTGTCTTTCTCTGTCTTATTTCACTTAGTTTAATACTGTTTAGGTGTATCCATTGTGTAGACAATGACAAGACTTCATTCTTTTTGTGGCTGAACAATATTCCACTGTATATATTATATACATATATATGCACCACACATGCTTTATTCATTCAACTATCAATGGACACTTAGTTGATTCCATATGCCGGCCATATTTAATAATGTTGCAATAAACATAGAGATGCATGTATCTTTTTGAATTAGTGATTTTGCTTACTTTGTGTAAATTCTCAGAAGTGGAATTACTGCACCCTATAGTGTTTCTATTTTTAGTTTTGAGAACCTCCATACTGATTTCCACAGTGGGTGTACCAGTTTACCTTCCAACAGAGTGCAAGATTCTCTTTTCTCCACATTCTCAATTGATTTTTATTTGCTAGGGAACAGTATTTTACTTTCAGACCCAGCATGTCTTCACTTTCTATATTAACATGTATTTTTCTTTACCTTATCTCAATTCTTTCATTTTCTGACCTACTCCCTGAAAGACAGGTGACATTATAAATATCCTCTCTGGAAATATCCTTAGCTAAAGCAATGAGTTCTTTAGAAACTTTTATTCATTTACATATTATCACAGTTTACATAAAAGTGTCCCCTTTCCTCTACCCACCCATGACGTTTTTTGAACTTGCCTCTAAATTCTTATCAATAGGATTCTCAAGAAATTTCAGTTTCTGCTAAGTGCCTTTAAGGTCCTTCTATATTCTGTCCACCACCTAATCAATATCACATGATTTTGGTATTGGTACTTGGTACACCTCTCATCGAGGTACCAAATAGGTTCTAGTTACTATTGTTCCATGACAAGTCATTCCAAAGCATAGTGGCTTAAAACAACAACAGCATTTTTTTAGTTTATTAAACTGCTTTTTGGACAGAATTTTCTGGGTGGCTCATTTTTGTTCTGCATGGTATCAGTTGGAGCAGCTCAACTGAAAGGTGGTGTCCACTCCCAAGATGGCTCACACACCCTGCAGAGACGTACTAGCTATTGGTTGGGGGCTCAGGTGACTGGGGATCTTAGATTTTTTATTGTTGTCAAAATTATGTATCATATATATAAGCACATCTCATATACATATTATGTATTAAGATATATAAGAATTTAAAAGCATAGATTACTGCATGGAAGCACAAATGTCAACCTGCCTATTGATTATGTACTCTTTCATGAGTCTTTTTCAATTGGTAGAAGCATAAAACAAAAATCCCAAAGCCTGGAATATACTATCAAAATTTATGTTGCATGTACTTAAAATGAATTATGTTAGAGATTGATGTGTGAAGTCATATGTTTACAAACATTTAGTTTTATTCCCATATAATCCATTTAAATTAATAGAGAAAAAGATGATATAATGCAAACTTTTATTCTAGTATTTTATCTTCAAGGCTCTGGTGTTCAATAAGAGCAAAATCTTATAATGGTTGGTGCTATGGAGAAACATGTTTCTTTCTTCTTTCAGAGATGCAAAGATGTTTTATTTTGAGATAATGTGGGATAGTTGGATGAATGAGATGTGACAGTTCTCTCTGACATCATTAAATTTGGGAATTTAACACTTTTTGGCAAAAGAATACTTTATTTGGTTTCCTTCATATCTAAACTGAGATCTTCAAATCAAAATACGTAGGGTGTAGGTCTTTTTCTGTGTGACAAAAACACAGTTGCAGAGATTTACAAGTGTAAGAATTCTCCAAGGCTACATATCCAAGCCCTTCAGTAATCAAAAAATAAAAGGATGAAACCTAGAGCCCTTTGCTTTCCTGGTGATCAATGATGGTTATTTTCATCTGGATAACAGTGAACAGTAAGTAGATATTTATTCATTTAAATACTGAAAAAATTACCTGATTTTTTTTCTTATTGTTGTGAATAAACATGTTATCTTTGTTAATTTATGTGGTGTATTTAATCACTTATGAGTTACTTTTTAATTTGTGTTAGTTGTTAAACAGGTTGACTAATTCTCTTCAAGAATGCTGCATATTTTAATACTTAAAAATATATTTAATCAAATATGCCTACCTTTAACGATTTTTGTTCAATCACACACAGTTACAGAAAATTCTGCCCTAGCAAATACTTTGATGAATATTTCTGTATGATTTGTGCTTGGTATTCATGTTGCTTATGTGTTTCATTTGAAATTTAATAATCATCATTATATGGAGTTAGGATCTATATATTTTTTTCAGAATTATTATGGACTTTGAATAATTCTTCATCATAGCTAATGATTTCCATTATATGCATAAAAACACAAATAATGTGGGTGCTGTGGAACATATCATGTTAATTAGTGCCTCAAATACTCACTCTTCTTACTGAGGTACAAAATTCAGAACAAAAACTCTACTCCAAGAGAGGACAACAGAAAACATGAAATTTATAGATTTACCATACGGAGTTACTTAATTATTTTAAAAATACAATGCAAACTGGGAGAGCAAAATTGATACATGAATTTTGTAACCTAAATCCTATTTGTGTGATGCCATTTTATCAAATTATGCTTAATATTATGATACACAAAAGATGTTTCTCCGTCCAATTTCTCAAAGCCCCTTGACATCCTTATTTCTCACACTGTAAATAAGAGGGTTCAGCATAGGCGTGAAGATGGTTCACTGATGAACATGGTGGTGCCATAGACGAGCCCCACACCAGCCAGGTGAGAGGAGCAGGTGGCAAAGGCCTTCTTCCGGGCTGCGGTTGACTTCATGAGCAACACCGCAGCCAGGATGAGACTGTAGGAGGCCAAAATGAGAGACGGAGGGATCAAGAGCGACTCGATGCAGCACACACACAGACACACACACACGAAGAGCTACGAAGAGCTCAAAAACCATGGTGTCAGCGGAGGCAAGGCGCGTGAGGGATGGTGCCTCACAGAAGTGGTTGATTTCCCGGGGGCGGCAGTGAGGGAGGCTCAGGGGGCCGCGGCCTGCATCAGCCCATCCGCCGCTCCCGGAAGCCAGGAGCCTGTGGTCGTGTGCAAGCACAGCCTCTGATTCATGAGGACCGCGTAGCGCAGGGCGTGACGGATGGCCACATAGCGGTCATAGGCCATGGCTGCTAAGAGGAAGCCCTCGGCCCCTCCCAGAGGGAGAAACAGGAAGATCTGGGCTCCGCAGCCAGCGGGAGCGGTGGGCCTGGGGCCCAGCGGGTAGCTGGCTGCCGTCTTGGGCGCAGGGGTGGCCGCCAGCATCAGGTCCACGAGGGAGGGCTGGCTCAGCAGGAAGTGCATGGGGGTGTGCAGCCCGGGTCCCAGAGGAGGAGCAGGACCCTGAGGGCGCCGCCCTGCGGGGAGCTGAGGAAGGTCATGAGCACCACGGGGAAGAGGAACCAGTGGGCTGGCGTGTCGCTGAAGAGCCCTGGAAGAATGACGTTCTTCCCTGAGGTGCTGTTTGCTTTTCCCAGGGCTCCAGTCATGCCTGGAAGACAATGACGATTAGGAAATGAGAGCTGCTGAAAAGCTAGGGTGTTTCCTTGAGAAACTGGTTAAATGACAGAGCCAAAAACTGAGATTTGCAGGGACAGTTACGAATGTAATCTTTCACTTCCCAACAAGACATTTGCCTTAGCATTCTATCCATCTTGGTGTTATTACACAGGTTTTTTTGTTTCTGTATATATACACTATATTTGTTAGAATTTACTGGGGTACATACAGTAAAATGATCAAATATTAGTGTATAGGTTGATGAATTTTGATAATACATATTATTTGATCCATATTAATTTGATAACATGTATATATAATAGTAAAAATTATGTTTTTATTATTTTTGTATATTTTGTCAGTATGCCACATGTTTACTCATGGTGTTAGGAGGTAACAGTTTTCCAATGCTTGGACACTTTAGTGTTAAAGATCTTCAAAGTCATGCATTTAATATTGATGTGGAATGTTTCATAATTAAAGTTTTGCATGTTTCTCCATTTTTTCTTAATATAGTGTCTCAAGATTTCTTTCAATATCATGATGGATTAATTTTTTAGTTAAAAAATACAGAAAACTAAAGGCAGACATAAAACTCAAGTATCCTGGTGAGGAAAGCAAAAATGGCTACATGTTCTCCACAGCTAAATACAGGGCGTGTTCTCAGCGCACCAGGCTTCTAGCTGCCACACACACTGCTCAGAGTACCCACCACCATACTCCCCACATTCTCATGACCTGGATTCCTGATTATAGGACCTAGTATCAATTTGGAGACATCTCAACAGTCATTATAAGTAATATATACTTGCAAAGTGAGGCTGAATTTAAGTATATATATATCAAGAAGTTTATAATTTCTTAAATGAACGTAACTCTAAGGAACATAAAAATAATTGGTCTTACTGACAGGTTTCACATTTTGTTACCAGTAATCACACATCCTTAAAAGTAGGAGACATACTTTATTAAACTATTCAATTGTTAATTAACAGGTTAATTACCTTATTTAATTAACTGAATAGTGAACTGGTTAATTGGCTAAGTAGTTGATTAAGACTTGCCAAAATAAATTTTTGCACAAGTTAATCTGAGGTACAGCATCAACAAATAAAAAATAGAGCATCTCATTTATTGCCAGGTGGTAATTATCTTTTCAGTAAGCCTCGAGCTTCCACTTCTCTTACCTGTATTTATGGTAGTACAGGTAGATGTAGAGTAAAATGACTTCCTGTCATATTTATGTGACACTTTACTTTTCCTTACAAATTCACTCTTTTAAAGAAAGAAATAGATTAGTGATTACCAAGAGGATTATGTGTATCCTGCTGCTTTTGGCTTGATTGTACTGTAGATATATCTTAAGTCCATCTGATCTAATGTATTGTTCCATTTCTCTGTCTCGTTATTTATTTTGTGTCTGGTTGATTTGCTCATGTAAGTGGCTTGTTGAAGTCCCCTAATATAAATAAGTTGCAGTCTATGTCCCCCTTTAGTTTTGTTAGTATTTGTTTTACATATTTAGGTGCTCCTATATTGGATGCATCTTGGTTTATATTTGTTATATCCTCTTGGGCGGATTCCCCTATTATTATGTAATGTCCATCTTTGTTGTTTCTTTATTTTGAAGACTATTTTGTCTGATATAGGTACTGCTACTCCTACTTTTTTCTCTCTGTTATTTGTATGAAATATGTTTTTCCACCCCTTCACTTTCAGCCTGTGTATGTCTTAAGGTCTGAAATGAGTCTCTTGTCTGCACCATATAAATGGGTCTTGTTTCTTTATCCATGTTGTCACCCTATGTCTTTTGATTGATGCATTCAGTTCACTTACATTAAAGATGATTATTGAGAGACATGTAATTATTGCCATTTTATTCATTGTCTTCTGGTTGTTTTTGTAGTTCTCTGTTCCTCTCTTCCTCTCTTATACTCTTCCTTTGTTTTTTGATGGTTTTATTTAGTGTTGTGTTTGGATTTCTCTTTTTTAATTTTTTGTGTATCTGTTATAGTCTTTAGGTTTGTGGGTGACATAAAGTTCATGGATAGTTTCCTAAATATATAACAATTTATATTAATGATCACTTTATTTCAAACACAATCTAAAAGTACTATTTTACTTTTCTTCCTCCTCCACACTTTGTGTATTAGATGTCGTAATCTGCATATCCCCTGACTGATTTTGCATATATTTGGTTTTGCTACTTTTGTTTCATTTTAATTTCATACTTGCTTGGTAAATAATTGTTCTACTACATTTACTGTGGGTTAATTTTCACTGGTGAAAACTATTTAGGTTTAAGATAATTTCCAACTACAGAAGTTCCTTTAACGTATCCTGTAAGGCTGGTTTAGTGGTAATGAATTCCTTCAGCACTCATTTATTTGGGAAACTTTTCATCTCCCCTTCAATTCTGAATAATAATCTTCCTGGGCAGTGGGTTTTTGGGTGAAAGTCCTTCTATTTCAATATACTAAATATTTCATGCCACACCCTTCTGATCTGTAAAATTTCTGCTGAGAAATCTGCTGATGGCCTGATGGGGTTTTCCTTAAGCAATTTTTTTTTCTCTGTGGCTTATTTCAATACCTTCTCATTAATCTTAATTATTATATGTTTGTGTTGTCTTCTTGGGGATCTCTTCATTTCCAAGACATGGATGACTATTTCCTTCCCCAAAATGGGGAAGTTTTCAGCAATTATTTTTATATTTATATTCACAGAAACTTTCTACCTCTTTGTCTATCTCTTCTATTATGAAAATATTGTTTCATTTGGATTTCATGCAGCTCTCTTAGCATCCTCTCATTTCTAGAAATTCTTTCTTCTCTCTGTTCTTCAGCTTCATTGTTTTCCTGTTCTCTAATTTTCATCTCATTGATTGTCTCCTCTACTTGAATAGCAATCTACTATTCATTCCATTTACTGTATTTTTCAGTTCAGTCACTGTATTCTTCAGCTCTGAGTGGCTCTTTTCAACTCTTCTTTTTCTTTATTGAGGTCCTCCAGGAGATTGTCAATATTTTTTTTGCAGATCAGTGAGCATATTTATGACTTTTACTTTGAAATATTTATCAAGATTTGGAATCTCTTGTTTCATTTAACACTCTTCCTGGTGACTTATCCTGTACATTTACCTGGTATGTGTTCCTCTGCCTCCTCATCTTGTCAGGGTTTCTGTGTTTCTTCCTCTTTATTAGATAGACTGACTATGCTTCTTGGTCTACAAAGTAATGGCTTTATGAAGAAGGTGTCCTCTGTTGCCCAGAAACTCAATACGCCTCACTCACCATTGCCTGGTTCTCCTTTGAGGTGGATCCCCATTTGCTGTTATGGGATAAGGGTTGGGTCACCTTTCTGTTTGCTTGCAGAGGAGTGTCTCAATCTGCCCTGTATAGCAGTTAGCCTCAGCTGGCCCTTTGTGGCCCTTTGTGCTTCTGCTGGCCCTGTTGTGGGTGGGGCTGCCGTCTACCTACCATATGGTGGTGGCAATGGCTATGCTGCTGGGCTAATGGGTGGATGGGATGGGCTCACAGAAGCAGAGCATGAAGGCATGCTGCACAGGGCTGGGCTTCCCAGGAGGATGAGGGAGCACTTGTAACTGGCCTCCACAGGTGCCTCCCCAATTGGGTTGAGAGATGGCTGAGAAAGCTGGGAAAGAATTCTTCTGCCTGCCAGACAGCAGTCTGCTGCTGGGCTGAGCAGGCAGGACAAGTGTGCAAGGAGGGGTGTCAGGAATGAGCCACCAGCAAGGAGGAAGGAGTGCTTGGGACTGGCTCTAATGAGCACCCAAGCGGTTGGGCTGAGTGTGGGTGGGGGAGGGCTAAGGCAACACTGTCCACCCAGTTGGGCTGAGTGGAGGGGGAAGGGCTAAAGCAGCATTGTCCACCTGCTCTTTTTTGCCTCTGCATTTGGTGCCACATCTAAGAGATCATTGTCAGATTTAATGGTAGAAACATTCACAATATGGTTTCTTCTAGGAGTTTTATTTTTTCAAGTTTAATGTTTAAGTTTCAATTCATTTTAAGTTGTTTTTGTGTGTGGCTTGGGATAAGAAACCAGTTCATTTTTTTGCATGTGTATATTCAAAATCCTGAACACATTTATTAAAGCGACTATTTCCCTATCATGTATTCTTGTCTCCCTTGCTGACCACATACACATGGGTTTATTTCAAGGTTCTCTACATTATTTCATTGATCTACATTCCTCTTTTTATTCCAGTATCATACTGTTTCTGATTACTGGGATTTGTAATATATTTTGAAATCAGGAAAGGTAATACCTTCAGCTTTGTTCTTCTTTCTCAAAATTTCTTTGGGTATTTGAAATGTTATATAATTTGAAAGAATTTTATTTCTATTTCTGTGAAAAATGACATTAGCACCATAATAGAGCATTGGTTTTCATTTTCATGGAATATCTTTTCCAACCCTTTGTTTTTAGCCTCTGTGTGTCCTTAAGTTGGCAGTGATTCTACTGTTGAAAAAAATAGTTGATTCTTGTTTTTCTTAGTCTCTGTAGCTACTCTATGTCTTTATATTAAGTCGTCTAATCTTTTGTCCTGAGGGGCCTTTAGAAAAATGGAGTTGAACAATTAACATCCTGTATAGCAACTAATTCAGTTTATCTGTTCTAATATAAGTTGATTTCATTGGCCAGATCCAACCAGAAGCCATTTGTAGTGACCTTGCTGATGTAGTTCAAGTACTTTAAACTCCAGGATGGTCTGGATAAGGACACATGGTGGATATACAAGGTGTTTAAAAATATATACCTTACATTCAATTTATGCATTCATTTTTACCTGTCTAACTGAGATAAATGAACACACAAAAATATGTCTTTTGTAGGTTAGAATAAAAATTAAGCCATTACCACTAAAATAATATGTCTCTTCATTTTTTCCTTCTTTATTCTCTAACTATATCTTTACTCATGTGTGTATGTTTGTGTATGGGTGGGTGGTTGTAAAATGGTATTTCTTTCTCTGTAAAATGTCTGGCTCATTTACATGTTGAGTTCATTAACTAGTTTTAATCTTTAAGCTTTCATTTAATTTTTAATTTAAACAACAGTCAGTCTGTTTCCATTTATGTTAGTTCTAGTAAGTTTTTTTCAAATCTTTTTAGTCAATAATTATTATTCACACTTTGTTTTAATCTTTTTAATTCTTTTTAGTTTTAAAAAATATGGCATATATTCATCTTATGAGTCAACTACTGGAATGAATGAACCACTTGAATATTTATTTTTTTAAATCAATGTGTGTATGTATACACACATATGTAATTTCATGTATTATTCTTTAACACATAATTGTATTAACAATAAATTATTTATAGCCCATTAAAATTATAAAAATAAATATTAAATTAACCATTGGTCATATATCACCCAAATGCTGAGGATTATCAGTGACACCAAGCAGGAAGCTATTAGCTGTACAAATGATGGATATAAAGCTGAATCCAACTGGAGCATATCTGCTGAGTACTGAGGCTTAAATCAGACTTTCTTGCACTTCTAGATAGATAGCAAAATGAGTAATCAACAGAAGAAAAAAAGACGACATGAAGTTCGATTACTTCCCATCACATATACAATATCAAAATACATCTCTGTATTGAAAAGAGAAAATATTAGAGCTAAATATGTAAACAACATTCTGTATTCACTTCCCTTAAATATGGATTCAAAGAAAATGAGTGCATATATGTATATATGTAATCATAAATAAGTGTGAAGTATAATATGAAATTCAAATTAAGTAATTAGTATTGAAATCATAAACTTATTAAACCTTGTGCATTTTTGAAGACATGATTGTAATATGTTAAACTTTTCTTCTAAACCATAAATATGTGCCAATTATACTAGTGGTGAAAAATATTATACTCAATGCCAAAAACTAAGTCAATCATTTCAAAAGATGAAGATTTGGGAATGTAATAAAAGCATAAGCAGACAAGGCTCACATCATTACGCCTCACCTTTTCTCAGGTAAGTTCTAACATTTCTTTTCATGTAAAGATTTATTTGATGCACACTTATTTAGCTGAGATCATAAGCCAGAAAAGTATAGAAACTTATGTACATATGTGTGTGTGTGTGTGTGTGTGTGTGTGTGTGTGTGTGTGTGTATATATATATTTCAGCAAAATTATCTGAGAAATTTGAGTTTGTTTTGTAGCAGATTTTTCTTCCTGTAGTTATTTGATACAGAAGTTGAATTGGCAGTGCCTAAAATGAACTCTAATAAAACACACATCAAGGAATCCCATATAATTTATATTTGTGTCCTGGTCAGTTATAATGGAAAATTAATACCATTTTTTAAATGCTGTATAAGAAGTAGATTGTAAAGTGAAAATTTTTAAATAAATAAAGCAACTAATTCTGCAATTAGACCTCAAATTATTAATACATTCTTAGTTTTCCATATTTTATGCGATCCAAAGGTGTTGAAATGATGTATTCACGTGGGTGTAGTAAATACAAAAGTTTGTGGAGAGGTAGAAGAACTGCCTGTCTATGGAGAAGTGAATCTCCCAGGAAGAAGTGTCCCTCCTCTTTTATTCTCATTATTTATGAATTGCTTTTGAGATAGAAGCAAATGTTTTATTTGCCACCATTCCAGGTTTTAGATTTAGATAATACAAAAGAACCACTAGAGTCCACCAGTGCATGCTAAGGAAAGATTTGTTAAACAGTATAGTGCAGGAAGAACACAGACCTTTAAGGTAATATTAAGGGGATTCAGAACACCCAGGCTCAGTTTCCAGGGGCCATTCTTAGTCACAGAGGACATGTTTCCTCTGGATTGCAAACCAGGACACCTGGGAATCCACATTCCCTTTCAAGTATGAAGCTTTTCTGACTATCTAGTCAAGTACCCAAAAGCAGGGTGCATTATCAACAAACAAAAATCAAGACAGCCTAACAGAAACCAGGTACAAATTATGAATGGGCACATTTTCTCTACCAATGCTTGAAAGCTGTAATAGTCAGACCTGAGGACAACTGCATTCATTGCCATTAGTATACTTTTTTCCAATTTGGTGAAGAATCATCACCAGGGTTCCATGTAACCCTGGAGATAAGCACAGATTTGCTACTAACCAGCTAAATTAATCTTGGGTTTACACATATATTAAGAATAAAATGCCCTTTATTCTTAGAGAAAAATGATATTCCCTTCACCCAGAGCTTCTTAGTGATCCGCCTCTCCAAACCAGCTCTCATGGCTTTGTTTCGTAGGCTGTATCTGATGGGATTAAGGGAAGGAGGCAACAAAATATAGAAAGATGATAGAACATGATCAGTAACTGATGTAGACCCTAAAATAGGTTTCAGATAAGCAATGAAAGCAGTTGAGAGAAAAAGAGCAACCACTACGAGGTGTGGGAGGCAAGTGGAATAGGCTTTTGACTGTCCTTCTGTGGATGGAATCTTTCTGACAGTGGAGAAGATGTAGATGTATGAGATTATGATGCAGATAAAGCAACATAAATCCAAGACTGCATTAATGAGAATGAGCACAATTTCCGCAGTTACATTCTCTGAGCAAGAAATAGCTAACAACTGGGGAATGTCTCAAAAGAATTGCTGGATTTCATTGGGCCCACAGTAAGTTAGAGAAAATGTTCCTGCTGTATGTATAATGGATATCAAGCCACCGCTGAGCCAGGACAGAGCCACCATGTGCACACACAGGTCCCTGTTCATGATGAGCTCATAGTGCAGAGGATGGCAGGTGGCAGCATAGCGGTCAATGGACATCGCTGTGAACAGGAACAGCTCTGCCACTGCAGCAAAAGGCACCAGGAAGACCTGCATGACACAGCCAGAGAATGAGATGGAATTGATGTGGGTCAAGGAGTTGACAACAGTTTTGGGCACAATGGCAGAAATGCGGCAAACATCAAAAAGGGACAGATTCTTTAAGAAGAAGTACATGGGTGTGTGCAGGCAAGGATCCAAGGATGCTGTGGTGATAATGAGGCCATTCCCCACTAGGGCCATCAGGTAGATTACTACCAAGATCCCGGATTGTAAGAACTGAAGCCTTGATGGGCCGGAAAAACCCAAGGGAAGAAATTCTGCCACCACTGAGATATTGTTCACTCTTGATGAAAGGTTCTGCACTTAAAAAAAGAAAAGGTATGGTTAAAGTGGTCAAAATCCTACATCTACTTAATTTTACTTCAGTACAGCTAAAGAAAAACTGTTCCTATTTAATGTTTGTCACTTGAATGTGTGTGTCCATGTGTATTTGTGTTTGTGTGAAAGAAAAAGTGAAAAACAGTTTTAACAGTATATTTTCTCCAACAATATAATCCAATTAATTAGTCATGTGTTGCATATGTATCTTTTCAAGGTTTCTGTTTCTCTATATGTCTAAGTTTTATAATGTAATGGCAGCATATGTGCAAACCGTTTACCAGATTCACAGCACCATACTATCTACCCCTCATGAAGAAGAATCTTAATTTACATGTGAAAGGAAGTGAAGGGATAAATATAGAATATGCAAAGATTACATGCAATGTCCTTTATCCTTGTGCTTTACAATTTTTGACTTTTAATCAATGGATTATTTGACTTGAAATTCATTGTTCTCATTTCATCTTAAACATGAACTTCATAAAACAATGGGCATTCTCTAAGGTCATTTAATACAGTTTTCAAATCTATATGCCTAGAAAGATGATAGAAAGATTGGCTCCCTCCAAAAGCCCTCTGATCTTTTAAGTAACAGGAGTAAACAATAGCAATCATTTCAAGCAGGTATTTGTCATTTTCTTCGGTGCACAAGTTTTATTAAAATACTCCTTCACTTAAGTCTCATAATACTATTAATATATCTTTATTTACTACTTTGGCCCACGCTTCTTTTTATTTCATTATCGCACTAACACTGTGTGTTCTCTCCCTCTCCCCTTCTCTTTGCACATATATAAACACACACACACAAGTTTTAGGCACTGTGTGTATGTATGTGACCTGTTTTATACTTTGAGTAATGTAGATAATAAATAAATACATAAATAAATAAATAATGATTGTGATTGGATATTTGAAACACAATATATCTGCTCTCATCCTTTACTAGATGAAAACCACTTAAAATCAACAACTTCAAAATTATATCCACTATGAATTATCAGACTTAATAGTGGAGAAGAGATTTATAACTGAATTATACCAAAATCTACGTCACATATAATCAAATGCTTTGAATTTCAAAAGTATTTTTCTTATCTACCCCATAATTTAAGGCAACTTCCTGTTTCATATGAATCAAAATTGAGCAATGTTTATTAAGACACTAGCTTATGATCCAAGTTATATTCTGTATATTTTAGTGGTATTTATTTCCAAATTAGCTCTAATTTTAATTACCTCACATCATTCTTTTATTTCATTCTTCATTACTTTCTGCTTGTAACTGAAATAAAATGTACCTAATATCTAACTGACTTTTACTGATTCCAGTGAGCTCAGCATCCTTTTATGCTTTAAATAGTTATGTAAGTAATGTTTCAAGGTCTAATATGTCTGGTATACGAGCTCATGTTTTGGAACATAAGTATATATATATATATATATATATATAGTATTCTCATGGCCTGTTAGCAAACCCGTATTTTAGAAATCTTAAAATTAACATGTAATGACCCAAGAAACTTTTACTTTTGAAGAATTTATATAAGAATTTTCTAGCACGCCTATGCTTTTCTGGCTGAAATCAGTATCAACAACCAGATTAAAAGAAAAACTCACTAAAGTGTCTGTTCTGTAGAAGATGGAGGACATCAGAAAGCTTTGGGTATAGTTGCTGGTGAAAGGCTTACTGATGATTAATCCAGAAGGACATCACTAATTCTGACTTTAAAGAATTTAGAAACTCCTTTCCTGAAAGTCACTTTGATTATTGATCTCTCGACGTTAGCACAGTTTTTATAAAGAGCAATCAGAATGAGTATGGTGATAATATCAGTTTTCCATCTCCCAAAGGCTTGAACTCTGGAATATTCCAAAGGGAAATGATGCCACTCTCATGGAATTGACTTATGTGATCTGTCCCTCACTGTTATGAGACAAATCTTGGCACTATGCAACCTGTGGAAATAAAGTAGCACAATGGCCTTTCCTTAATTAATGAGTAACTTCCTATGTTGGCATGCAGTCAAGAATCTCTATAATTGGTAAAAAGGCACTTAAGAAACATATTTACCCAGACACCCATTGAGCTCTTATGAAGAGCCCCTTACATGGCACTTTCATAGATGCTGGTCATCTTACTCAGAGTACAAATACATTTTTATAAACAATGTTTTGAAATCACAAAATCATATTTACATTTGTAGTGTTGGACCATCCAGTCATATTTTCTTCTATAGATCTGGGCAGGTAAATACGTGATTCTAGTGACCGATATCAATTAATATCAAAAAAGAATAAAAAATCTCCAACACATATAGACAGTGAGGCATATGAAAGATAATTTTACCAACTCAGAATTAATTTACTTATACTTGTCATTGACTACATAATAAATTAGCAGGCATTTAGAGAATGTTCAATAATTGATAGGCTGTCATGTACACAAATTCCTTGAGACTGAGTGCAATGCAAATGCACATTACTATGATGTGTTAAATTCCAGAGTCAGTTTTAAAACTCTTGTGAGATTTTTTTAAATAATTTATTTTGGTATCATTAATCTACAATTACATGTGCAATATTATGGTGATTAAACTACCCCCTTCATCAGGTCCCCCCCACCAACCCCATTACAGTCACTGTCCATCAACGTAGTGAGATGCTATAGAATCACTACTTGTCTTCTCGGAGTTGTATAGCCCTCCCCATGCCCCCCCAACACTATATCTGCTAATCGTAATGCCCCCTTTTCCCCCTTATCCCTCCCTTCCCACCCATTCTCCCCAGTCCCTTTCCCTTTGGTAACTATTAGTCCGTTCGTGGGTTCTGTAAGTCTATTGCTGTTTTGTTCCTTCAGGTTTTCTTTGTTCCTATAATCCACATATGAGAGAAATCATTTGGTACTTGTATTTTTCAGCTTGGCTTATTTCACTGAGCATAATACTCTCTAGCTCCATCCTTGTTCTTGTAAATAGTAGGATTTGGTTTCTTCTTATGGCTGAATAATATTCCATTGTGCATATGTACCACCTCTTGTTTATCCATTCATCTACTGATGGACACTAAGGTTGCTTCCATTTCTTGGCTATTGTAAACAGTGCTGCGATAAACATAGGGGTGCATATGTCTTTTTCAAACTGGGCTGCTGCATTCTTAGGGTAAATTCCTAGGAGTGGGATTCCTGGGTCAAATGGTATTTCTATTTTGAGTTTTTTGAGGAACCTCCATACTGCTTTCCACAATGTTTGAACTAATTTGCATTCCCACCAGCAGTGTAGGAGGGTTCCCTTTTCTCCAATTCCACACCAACATTTGCTGTGGTTTCTGTTGGACATCCTAACTGGTGTGAGGTGATATCTCATTGCAGTTTTAATCTGCATTTCTCTGATTATTAGTGATGTGGAGCATCTTTTCATGTGCCTGTTGGCCATCTGAGTTTCTTCTTTGAAGAAGTGTCTATTCATGTCCTCTGCCCATTTCTCAATTGGATTATTTACTTTATGTTTGTTGAGGTGCGTGAGTTCCTTATATATTTTGGACGTCAACCCCTTATTGGATAGGTCATTTATGAATATATTCTCCCATACTGTAGGATGTCTTTTTGTTCTACTGATGGTGTCCTTTGTTGTACAGAAGCTTTTCAGCTTGATATAGTCCCACTTGTTCATTTTTGCTTTTGTATCCCTTCCTTGGGGAGATATGGTCATAAAGAAGTCGCTCATGTTTATGTCCAAGAAATTTTTGCCTATGTTTTTTTCTAAGAGCTTTATGGTTTCAACACTTACATTCAGTTCTTCAATCCATTTTGAGGTTACCTTTGTGTATGGGGTTAGACAGTAGTCCAGTTTCATTCTGTTACATGTAGCTGTCCAGTTTTTCCAACACCAGCTGCTGAAGAGGCTGTCATCTCCCCATTGTTTATCCAAGGCTCCTTTATCAAATATTAATTGACTGTATATGTTTGGGTTAATGTTTGGATTTTCCATTCTGTTCCACTGGTCTGTGGGTCTGTTTTTGTGCCAATACCAAATTGTCTTGATTACTGTGGCTTTGTAGTAGAGCTTGAAGTCAGGGAGCGTAATTCCTAGTTTTATTCCTCCTTCTCAGGATTGCTTTGGCTATTCGGGGTCTTTTGTGGTTCCATATGAATTTTAGAATTATTTGTTCCAGTTCACTGAAGAAAGCTGTTGGTATTTTGATAGGGACTGCATTGAATCTATAGATTGCTTTAGGTAGTATAGCCATTTTAACAATATATATTGTACCTAGCCAAGAGCATGGGATGGATTTCCATTTGTTAGTGTCCTCTTTAATTTCTCTTAGGAGTGACTTGAAGTTTTCAGGGTATAGGTCTTTCACGTCCTTCGTTAGGTTAATTCGTAGGTATTTTATTCTTTTTGATGCAATTGTGAATGGAATTGTTTTTCTGATTTCTCTTTCTGTTAGTTCATCATTAGTGTATAGGAAAGCAACAGATTTCTGTGTCTTCATTTTGTATCCTGCAACTTTGCTGAATTCAGATATTAGTTCTACTAGTTTTGGAGTGGAGTCTTTAGGGCTTTTTATGTACAATATCATGTCACCTGAAAGTAGTGACAATTTGACTTCTTCTTTACCAATCTGGATGCCTTCTATTTCTTTGTTTGGTCTGATTGCTGAGGCTAGGACCTCCAGTACTATGTTGAGTAACAGTGGAGAGAGTGGGCATCCCTGGCTTGTTCCCAATCTTAGATGAAAAGCTTTCAGCTTCTCGCTGTTAAGTATGATGTTAGCTGTGGGTTTGTCATATATGGCCTTTATTATGTTGAGGTACTTGCCCTCTATACCCATTTTGTTGAGAATTTTAATTATGAATGGATGTTGAATTTTGTGAAATGCTTTTTCAGCATCTATGGAGATGATCATGTGCTTTTTGTTCTTTTTTTTGTTGATGTGGTGGATGATGTTGATGGATTTTCAAATGTTGTACCATCCTTGCATCCCTGGGATGAATCCCACTTGATCATGGTGTATGATTCTCTTGATGTATTTTTTAATTTGGTTTGCTAATATTTTGTTGAGTATTTTTGCAACCACGTTCATCAGGGATATTGGTCTGTAATTTTCTTTTTTGGTGAGGTCTTTGTCAGGTTTTGGTATTAGAGTGATGCTGGCTTCATAGAATGAGTTTAGAAATATTCTCTCCTCTTCTATTTTTTGGAAAACTTTAAGGAGAATCAGTGTTATTTCTTCTCTATATGTCTGGTAGAATTCAGTGGTGAATCCATCTGCTCCAGGGCTTTTGTTCTGGGGTAGTTTTTTGATTACTGCTTCAATTTCGTTGCAGGTGATTGGTCTGTTTAGTTTTTCTGTTTCTTCTTTGGTCAGTTTTGGAAGGTTGTATTTTTCTAAGAAGTCCATTTCTTCTAGGTTTTCCAGCTTGTTAGAATATAGATTCTCATAATATTCTCTTATAATTCTTTGTATTTCTTTGGGGTCTGTCGTGATATTTCCTTTCTGATTTCTGATTCTGTTTATGTGTGTAGATTCTTTTCTTCTTAATAAGTCTCACTAGGGGTTTATCTATTTTGTTTATTTTTTTCAAACAACCAGCTCCTGGTTTCATTGATTTTTTCTATTGTTTTATTCTCAATTTTATTATTTCTTCTCTGATCTTTATTATGTCCCTCCTTCTGGTGACTTTGGGTCTCATTTGTTCTTCTTTTTCCAATTTCAGTAATTATGTCTTTAGACTATTCATTTGGGATTGTTCTTCCTTCTTTAAATAGGCCTGGATTGCAATATACTTTCCTCTTAGAACTGCCTTTGCTGCATCCCACAGAAGTTGTGGCTTTGTGTTGTTGTTGTCATTAGTCTCCATATATTCTTTGATTTCTGTTTCGATTTGGTCATTAACCCATTGATTAATAAGGAGAATATTGTTAAGTCTCCATGTATTTGTGAGCCTTTTTGTTTTCTTTCTAAAATTTATTTCTAGTTTTATACCTTTGTGATCTGAGAAGTTGGTTGGTAGGATTTCAGTATTTTTGACTTTACTGAGGTTCTTTTTGTGGCCTAGTATGTGGTCTATTCTGGAAAATGTTCCATGTGCACTTGAGAAGAATGTGTATCCTGTTGCTTTTGGGTGTAGAGTTCTGTAGATGTCTGTTAGGTCCATCTGTTCTAGTGTGTTGTTCAGTGCCTCTGTGACTTTACTTATTTTCTGTCTGGTTGATCTGTCCTTTGGAGTGAGTGGTGTGTTGAAGTCTCCTAAAATGAATGCATTGCTGTCTATTTCCTCCTTTAATTCTGTTAGTATTTGTTTCACATATACCAGCACTCCCAAATAGGGTGCATATATATTTATAATGGTTATATCCTCTTGTTGGGTTGACCCCTTTATCATTATGTAATGTCCTTCCTTATCTCTTGCTACTTTCTTCATTTTGAAGTCTATTTTGTCTGATACAAGTACTGCAACAACTGCTTTTTTCTCCTTATTGTTTGCATGAAATATCTTTTTCCATCCCTTCACTTTTAGTTTGTGTATATCTTTGGGTTTGAAGTGAGTTTCTTGTAGGCAGCCTATAGATGGGTCTTGCTTTTTTATCCATTCTGTTACTCTGTGTCTTTTGAATGGTGTATTCAGTCCATTTACATTTAGGGTGATTATCGATAGATATGTATTTATTGCCATTGCTGGCTTAAGATTCATGGTTACCAAAGGTTCAAGGGTTGCTTCTTTACTATCTAACAATCTAACTTAACTTTCTTGTTAAGTTATTGTAAACACAGTCTGATGATTCTTTATTTCTCTCCCTTCTCATTCTTCCTCCTCCATTCTTTATATACTATGTGTTTTATTCTTTGCCTGTAGTTAGTATTTGGGTGGTTTGCTTTCTTTGCTATGATTTTACTTTCTCTGGTGACATCTTTTTGCCTTAGGAGTGCCTTTAAGGTGTCCTGTAGTGGTGGTTTATGGGAGGCAAATTCTCTCAGCTTTAGCTTGTCTGGAAATTGTTTAATCCCTCCATCACATTTAAATGATAATCGTGGTGGATACAATATTCTTGGTTCGAGGACCTTCTGTTTCATTGCATTAAATATATCATGCCATTCTCTTCTTGCCTGTAGTGTATCTGTTGAGAAGTCTGATGATAGTCTGATGGGTTTTCCTTTGAAGGTGGTCTTTTTTCTCTCTCTAGCTGCCTTTAATACTCTGTCCTTATCTTTAATCTTTGCCATTTTAATTATTATGTGGCTTCATGTTGTCTTCCTTGTGTTGGGAGATCTGTGGGCTTCTGTGGACTGCGAAACTATTTCCTTCCCCAGCATGGGGAAGTTTTCAGCAATTATTTCTTCAAAGACACTTTCTATCCCTTTTTCTCTCTCTTCTTCTTCTGGTACGCCTATAATGCGAATATTGTTAGGTTTGGATTGGTCACACAGTTCTCTTAAAATTCTTTCATTCCTAGAGATCCTTTTATCTCTCTCTGCCTCAGCTTTGTGTATTCCTGTTCTCTGATTTCTATTCCATTAACAGTCTCTTGCACCTCATCCAGTCTGCTCCTAAGCCCGTCGATCGCTTGTCTGATTTCTGCATTGTCTTTCCTCACTTCCTCCCTTAGCTCTTGCATATTTATCTGTAGATCCATCAGCATGGTTATGACTTTTATTCTGAATTCTTTTTCAGGAAGATTGTGCATTTCCATCCCTTCAGGCTCCCTCTCTGGTGTTGTCTGGGTGGCTTGGTCGGTACCATATTCCTCTGTCTTTTCATGGTGATAGAAGTGGTTGCTGGCAGGTGCCACGTATGTCAGCTGGGCTCTTTAAGACTTTACAAAAAAAAAGAAGGAAGGGAAAGAAAAGAGAAAAAAATAAGGAAGAGAAAGAAAAGAGAAAAAAAAGAAAGAAATAAAAGAAAAGAAAGGGAAAAAAAGCCCACTGGGAGTAGATTTTGTAAGGATGCTGTAGGTGGCGCTGTTGCTCCACTATTCCGCAGCCATGGCCGCACCACTCTGCTTGGCCTTTTGCAGCTCTGGCCGGGGCAGGAACCAATGGGAGGCTATTGTTCTCTGTATGAAGTTTAAGTGCAGCTACTTTTTCCCAGTCGCCAGGCAAGGGATTTGAAATTCCTCAGGACTCCCAGCCTGCCGGGCTGAGTGTGCTGGGACTATCGTAAGATCACTGAAAAAGTGCGCACGGTTTTCTTTTGTGCCGGGAGCCAGCTGCAAGGATCTGGGTGCATTCCCAGCTCAAAACCTGCACCTTCTGCCTCTGCAATATCTGATACACCATGAGATGTGTGTCAGTGCTCCCAGAGCAGATCACCAGGGCTGGTTATTTCGCAGGCCTTTACTTCCACTCCCTCCCGGCTCTTAATCCTCTCCTCCCACCGGTGCACTAGGGTTGGGGAGTGCTCACGTCCCGCCAGGGTGCGGCTCCATATCTTACCCTCCTCGCGGGGTGCCAAGTCCTCTCAGGTGCAGATGCAGGCTGTGCACTGTCCTGTGTATTCTGGTCTCTCTTTTAGAAATAGTTGTATTTGCTGTATTTTCATAGATATATGTGGTTTTGGGAGATTTCTGCTGCCCTGCTCGTGCTGCCATCTTCCCGGAACCTTCCTCTTATGAGATTTTTAGAAAAAGCTTAGCAAATACAAACTGTTTAACAATATTCAAAAAATAATGTAAGAACAGTATAAGAAGTCCTTGAAATTTGAGCTCAAAATAAAGTTCTTTGAGAAAACAAGTTTCTTTTTCTTCACGAAAATAAAGTTATTCAAGTTCAAGAAAGAATCCGCTCACTCAAAGAGATTTTGTAAATCCAGACAGAGGAAATTTAACAAGGAAAAAGCAAATGAAGAAAGCAGCCTTCTGCATTTATGGAGCTCTATTAGAGGAGTTAAAATATGCTTTGTGTGTGTCCAAGAAGGAAAACACATGGAAAAAAGGTAAAAAAGCTTACTTAAAAAATCTGATGACTGAGGAAGATTCAAGATGACAGAGTGACAGGTGAGGCAGAGAACTCCTCCTAAAACCATAGATACTGTGAAAATATAGTTAATACAATTAACCCTAAAACAGCAACAGGAAAGAAGGCTGCACCAGACTGCATACAGATCTCATGAACAGAGCAGACCTCACAAAACAGGGTAATGTACCAAAGCCTTGATCTGGCAGGACCCAAGCCCTTCCCCAACCCCAGCTCATCGGTGGGAGGAAGAGAAATGGAGCAGGGAGGAGGTGGAAGCCTGGGACTGCTGAACACCTAGCCCTGGAGATCTGCTTTGCAAGCAGAAATCTGCATTGTGTGGTGCTCTGGAGGATGGGCAGCAGGGACAGGCAGAGTGCTTGAGAGACAGATTATGGCTGTTTGTGGAGGACAGGATGGACACCTGGCCACTCTGAGGCAAGGGAAAGGCAGGTGGCCTGAGAGGCTTCCTACCCGCGAGAGGGCTGGTGAAGGTGCGGGGTTTGCATGGAGCTTGCTGCGTGGGAGAAGGGATAGGGGGACAAGGTTGTCTGGATGTGCTCTGCCCAGCAGATTGGGAACTTTGGGGAGCTTCAGAGGCTCCATCACCCTGACAGGCTATTCAGCTCCGAGGCCCCCCACTGTGATATGCAGTCTGCTGAGCCTTCCTCCTGGCCTGACAGCACAGGCTCGTAAACCAGCAGTCACTGCTCTGGCGTCAGACCAGCTAGAGAGAGGCCTCACCTACAACAGCTAGAGATGCCAAGCACAGAGGCTTACATCTGTGTGCTTGGCCCACTGGCTGTGATACTGGAGACAGGCAGGACAGTCGGGAGTCAGGAAACAGAACTTTCCTTCCCCCAGGCACCAGCTCTGCTCCCCTATAACCCCTAAACCTCACTCTAGGGACCGAGCAGCTCTAGAGACTGGAGCTACAGGGAAATAGAGGGCACCACACAGAAATATGAAACATCAAAAGAACATGGTACAGACCAAAATCTCAGAAACCCCAGAAAATGGGCCAAGTAAAACTGAACTCACCAATCTTCCTGAAAGAGAGTTCAAAATAAAAATCATAAAGATGCTTATGGAGGTACAGAAAAATATTCAAGAACTCAGGAATGAATTTAAGACGGAGACTCAATCATTAAGAAATTCCATATCTGAAATGAAACATACAATGGAGGGATTTAAAAGCAGATTAGATGTAGTAGAAGAGATGGTAAATGGAATAGAAATTAGAGAAGAGGAATACAAAGAAGCTCAGGAAAAGAGAGAAAAAGAATCTCTGAGAATGAAAGAATATTGAGAGAACTGTGTGACCAGTCCAAACGGAACAATATTCACATAATAGGGGTACCAGCAGAAGAAGAGAGAGGAAAAGGGATAGAAAGTGTCACTGAGGAGTTTATTGCTGAAAATTTCCCAATCTCGGGAAGGAGATAGTCTCTCAAGCCATCGAGATGCACAGATCTTCCACCGCAAGGGACCCAAGGAAGACAACATCAAGACATATAATAATTAAAATGAAAAAGATCAACAATAAAGACAGGATTTTAAAAGCAGCTAGAGAGAGAAAAAAGATCACATACAAGGGAACCCATCAAGCTATCATCAGATTTCTCAACAGAAACATTACAGGCCAGAAAGGAGTGGCATGATATATTTAAGGCAATAAAGCAGAAGGACCCTGAACCAAGAATACTCTACCTGGCAAGTTTATCATTTAAATTTGAAGGAGGGATTAAACAATTTTCAGATAAGCAAAAGCTGAGAGATTTTACCTCCGACAAACCACCTCTACAAGGCATTTTGGAGAAACTCCTATGGATGGAAGTATTCCTAAGACTAAATAGATGTCACCCAAGGGATAGACAAAGAGTACAGAATATGATTCATAACATACAAAGAATGGAGGAGGAAGAAAAGGGAGGAAAAAAAAGAATCTTTAGGTTGTGTTTGTAATCGCATATGAAGTGAGTTAAATCAGACTGTTAGATAGTAAGGGAATTACCCTTAAAGCTCTGGTAACCAATAATCTAAAGCCTGCAAGGGCAATAAGTACATACCTATCGATAATCACCCTAAATGTAAATGGTCTGAATGCACCAATCAAAAGATATAGAGTCACTGAATCATAAAAAAACAAGACCCATCTATATGCTGCCTACAAGAGACTCACTCCAAACCCAAAGACATACACAGACTGAAAGTAAAGGGATGGAAAAATATATTTCATGCAACTGATAGGGAGAAAAAAGCAGTAGTTGCAGTACTTGTATCAGACAAAATAGACTTCAAAACAAAGAAAGTCAAAAGACACAAAGAAGGACATTACATAATGATAAAGGGGTCAGTACAACAAGAGGATATAACTATTATAAACATCTATGCACCCAACACAGAATCACCAACATATATGAAACAAATACTAACAGAATTAAAAGGGGAAATAGAATGCAATGCATCATTTTGGGAGACTTCAACACACCACTCACTCCAAAGGACAGATCAACTAGACAGAAAATAAAGAGAGAGAGGCAGTGAACAATGTATTAGAACAGATGGATCTAACGGACATCTACAGGACACTCCATCCAAAAGCAATAGGATACACATTCTTCTCAAGTGCACATGGAATATTTTCAAGAATAGATCATATACTAGTCCACAAAAAGAGCCTTAGTAAATTTTAAAAGATTGAAATTGTACCAACCAGCTTCTCAGATCACAAAGGTATGAAACTAGAAATAAATTACACAAAGAAAATGAAAAAGCCCACAAACACATGAAGGCTTAATAACATGCTCCTAAATACTCAATGGATCAATGTCCAAATAAAAATAGAGATCAAGCAATATATGAAGACAAATGTCAACAATAATTTAACAGTGCAAAAATATGTGGGATGCAGCGAAGGCTGCGAAGAGGGAAATATATTGCAATACAGGCCTACCTCAGGAAAGAAGAACAATCCCGAATGAAAAGTCTAAACTCACAATTAATGAAACTAGAAAAAGAACAAATGAGGCCCAATGTCAGTAGAGGTAGGGACATATTAAAGATTAAAGCAGAAATAAGTAAAATTGAGAAGACTAAAACAATAGAAAGAATAAATAAAAGCAGGAGCTATTCTTCAAGAAAATAAACAAAATAGATAAACCCCTAGCCAGACTTTCAAGAATAAAAGAGAGTCTACACACATAAACAGAATCAGAAATGAGAAAGGGAAAATCACTATGGACACCACAGAAATACAAAGAATTTTCAGAGAATACTATGAAAAATTATATGCTAACAAACTGGAATACCTAGAAGAAATGCACAACTTTCTAGAAAAATACAACCTTCCAAGGCTGACCCAGGAAGGAACAGAAAATCTGAATAGACCAATTACCAGCAAAGAAAGTGAATTGGTATTAAAAAAACTACCTAAGAACAAAAACTCCTGGAACAGATGGTTTCACTGTTGAATTTGTCAAACATCTAATACCCATCCTCCTTAACGTTTTCCAAAAGTAGAAGAGGAAGGAATACTCCCAAACTCATTCTATGAGGCCAATATCACTCTAACACCAAAAACAGGCAAAGACACCACAAAAAAGTAAATTATCGACCAATATCCCTGATGAACATAGATGCAAAAATACTCAACAAAATATTAGCAACACGAATTCAAAAATACATCAAAAAGATCATCCATCATGATCAAGTGGGATTCATCACAGGGATGCAAGGATGGTACAACATTAAAAAATCCATCAATGTCATCCATTACATCAACAAAAAGAAGGACAAAAAGCACATGATCATTTCCATAGATGCTGAAAAAGCATTCGACAAAATTCAACATTCATTCATGATAAAAAATCTCAACAAAATGGGTATAGAGGACAAGTACCTCAACATAATAAAGGCCATATATGACAAACCCACAGCCAACATTGTACTTAACAGAGAGAAGCTGAAAGCTTTTCCTTTAAGATCGGGAACAAGACAAGGATGCCCACTCTCCCCACTTCTATTCAACATAGTTCTGGAGATCCTAGCCATGGCAATCAGACAACACAAAGAATTAAAAGGCATCCAGATTGGTAAGGAAGAAGTCAAAGTGTCCCTGTTTGCTGATGACATGATACTGTACATAAAAAACCCTAAAGAATCCACTCCAAAACTGCTAGATGTAATATGTGAATTCAGCAAAGTTGCAGGACACAAAATTAATACACAGAAATCTATGGCATTCCTAGACACTAACAATGAACTAGCAGAGAGAGAAATCAGGAAAACAATTCTATTCACAGTTGCATCAAAAAGAATAAAATACCTAGGAATAAACCTAACCAAGGAAGTGAAAGACTTATATTCTGAAAACTACAATACACTCATGAGAGAAATTAAAGAAGATACCAATAAATGGAAACACATCCCATGCTCATGGATAGGAAGAACTAATATTGTCAAAATGGCCATCCTGCCTAAAGCAATCTAGAGATTCAATGCAATTCCTGTCAAAATACCAACAGCATTTTTCAACGAACTAGAGAAAATCATTCTAAAATTCATATGGAACCACAAAAGACCCTGAGTAGCCAAAGCAGTCCTGAGAAGGAAGAATAAAGCAGGGGGAATTATGCTCCCTGACTTCAAGCTCTATGACAGAGCTACAGTAATCAAGACAATTTGGTACTGGGACAAGAACAGACACATAGACCAATGGAACAGACTAGAGAGCCCAGATATAAACCCAAGCATATGTGGTCAATTGACATAAGATAAAGAAGCCATGGATATACAATGTGGAAATGACAGCCTCTTCTACAGCTGGTGTTGGCAAAACTGAACAGCTACATATAAGAGAATGAAACTGGATTATTGTCTAACCCCATATACAAAGGTAAACTCAAAATGGATCGAAGACCTGAATGTAAGTCATGAAACCATAAAACTCTTAGGAAAAAACATAGGCAAAAATCTCTTGGACATAAACATGAGCAACTTCTTCATGAACATATCTCCATGGGCAAGGGAAACAAAAGCAAAAATGAACAAGTGGGACTATATCTAACTAAAAGCTTCTGTACAGCAAAGGACACCATCAATAGAACAAAAAGACATCCTGCAGTATTGGAGAATATATTCATAAATGACATATCCGGTAAGGGGTTGACATCCAAATTATATAAAAAGCTGATGCACCTCAACAAACAAAAAGCAAATAAGCCAATTAAAAAATGTGCAGAGGAGCTGAATCAAAACTTCTCCAAAGAAGAAATTTAGATGGCCAACAGGCACATGAAAAGATGCTCCACATCACTAATCATCAGACAAATGCAAATTAAAACCACAATGAGATATCACCTCACACCAGTTAGGATGGCCACCATCCAAAAGACAAACAACAACAAATGTTGGCAAGGATGTGAAGAAAGGTGAACCTTCCTACACTGCTGGTGGGAACATAAAACAGTTCAACCATTGTGGAAAACAGTGTGAAGGTCCCTCAAGAAACTAAAAATAGAAATACCATTTGACCCAGGAATCCACTCCTAAGAATTTACCCTAAGAATGCAGAAGCCCAGTTTGAAAAAGACAGATGCACCCGTATGTTTATCGCAGCACTATTTACAATAGCCAAGAAATGGGAGCAGCCTAAGTGTCCATCAGTAGATTTTGTACTATTTTTAAAAATTCTTGTTATTCTTCTTTTATTACTTTTAATGTACTTCTCATCAATTGTTGCAAGTTAACATTATAACACTTTGAATTCAGTATGCAAATTACTAAATTTTGCCAGAGTTTCTACACAATATACATCATACACATTTCAGAAGCAAGATGTTATAAATATGTCAAGATTATTAAGAACCCAAATTGTTTTGTGGAACACCTAAAATTAAGGAGAGGAAACTAATGTTGGCTCTCACTGAAAATAACTCATGGAAAAGCTGGCATTGTCTGGCTGAGAAATATTTTATAAAGAGAAACCAACTTTAGATTATAAAATAAATTAATCACAGGGATAGAGGTACAGAATAGGGAATATAGTCAGTCAGTAATATATTTAATATCTTTGTATGGTGACAAATGGTAACTATACTTAACATTGTGAACACTTAAGAAAGTTTTTAATTGTCAAATCACTATGTTGTATATCTGAAACCAATATAAAATTGTATATCGATTATATTTCAACAAAAATAAATGTAAAATAATTTAAGTCTAAAATGAATTTTCTTATTAAAAAATGACTCAATGGAATACATTCAATGTTCATGCAAAAAATTCCCACCTGTCTTCTGAGGCTTGATGCTAGTTTGCTCCTCATCACCAGGACAGAAGGATGATACGTGCATTCAATAGAGATGAAACTATGTGTTGACTCCTCTGAAAACTCATGTGATTCCCAAATACTCTAACTTCATGGTTATATATTTAAGCAGAAACTGGGGACTTGAGTTTAGCTATCTTAACATCCCTGCTGTTCTCCCATGGGCTTGAACATTGTCCAAAAACGCTAATTTATCAAGCTGCTTTATTCCAGAGAGAGAATAGTGCTTCCCTTGTCTCCATAGACTTGTTTAATTGGCATCAGCCTGTAGTAAATCTCAGTTGCTAGAAGTATGCCAGTGTTATTTTTTTATATCATTAATCATTTTCAATCTGTGGACAGGTCTGTAATTAGTTCTAATTTCCAGTAATTGAGTATCTACTATGGGCCAGACCCTTCTCTGTCACCACTTCAGCAAAAGCGATGCAGTGAGTCAAAGTCCACAGGGGGCCGGTAGGACTCTCTCAGTAGGAGGCTGAGCACAGAGACTAGGGCGGTAGGCTGTGGGGAGGCTATGCAGCTGAGAGTGAATGGCGGCAGGTCCCAACGAGCAGGGGGTGGCTGTGTGACAGGGGGGCTTCAGGGTGCCGCAAAGCCCCCTGGGAGCAGATGAAGCAGATACTAGACTAGTGAAGGAAAAAATGAAGGCAGGAACAGGGGACGCTGCAGGGGGCACTCCTCTTTTGAGGACAGGAGCGGTATGGTCAACATTTACTTGAACTTGATCCCTCCTTGAAATCATAGAGAAAGGTGACTGGAAAGAGGACACCAAGCCACGTCACTGTGCCTGGTGTGAGTTGATGATGTCATGGGAAAGCAGGTTGTGGTTATGAGGGAGATATTCTATTTAGGAATATATGTTTATTTTAAAACCTAAAAATCCCTCTTGAGATTTAACAATACTATGATCTATTTTTGTTTATGCTAACTGCAACCATATGTTCTCTAATTAAAATTTCAAATTGAGATTTAGTTTTTAGATTTAATTTTTTGAGAGGATTCAATGTTAAACCTGCTGTAAGTTGGTGATCCAAACAAACATGAAAAGCAGCTCATTTTGCTGATGTACAAGTGCTATACTCTCCCAGTGACTGCTTCTTTGGTCTTGCTAATAAATCTTAATTGGAAATGTATTCCCTTAGAATTTGAAGGTGTTTTCTTTATTCACCATCATTTGTAGTGCTATATGTTTTTGTTTTTGTTCTCTGTCTTTGAAAGATCTCACATTATTCTTTTTCTACTGCATAGGGATCTGACAGGAATGGGCCATGGCGTGATGTTTAGTTTGTGGCTTATACACACGGTGCTGCCTCCTGTATCTGTTGGCATGTACTGTGCCGTCAAGCCTTAAAGTTCATTCAGGGAAATAGCAAGAGTTAAAGGCAACTCCCCTGTTTATGTACCACAGGGTCACTCTCTGTGGTCTTGTTCCAGGTTATTACTGGTGCTTGTTGCACGGGGCAGTGAAGGGCACTGCTTTCACTCAGTTCTCTTCCAGACATATCTGGAGTAGGCCCTGCGTGCTGGAGCTTCAGGGATGTGATTTTCTCTATGTTTTATTCCCTCCCTGCTACTCCATGGAGCTCTAACTCTACCTCTTTCACTAGCAGAACTCATAGGGAAACTTCCTTCTTGTTCTGCTCTCAGTACAAACAGATCTATACTTTATATAGCTGCAAAAAATCCTGTACATGCCCATTTCTCACCTACGTGGCTCTCTATTGGAGGACAGATTTTGTTTCTAGTACTCCTCGTGTCATGTATCTGCGTATGTTTTAGTTCCTTTATTGTATTTCTAAATTTGACAGACTTTTTTTACCTATGTTCAGAAGTGATTCTTTTCTGTGTCTATCTCCCTGTCTGCCTGTTTCTCTCCCTCTCTCTAAATATAAAGTGTATACATATGGCAAATCTTCAACCAAAGGAAAACTTAGAAAGAAACCAAGAGGGAGAGTTTTCTTCTGCTTTAAATTTTACCTCATATTGTTATCAGGTATACATAGGTTCTTCATGTTTTTTGGGGAAACTATTCTGATTTTCTGATTTGTAAAAAAAAAATTGCCTACATTGAATATGTGCATCTTGAAGAAAGAGCATTTGTAAAACCCTCTGCCAACTTACTGGGGTTACTAACTCATGATGTGGGATAGTTTTGATTATCAGTTGGCATCTTCAGTTACTATAGATTATTCATATTCTTTTATATCTTATTGAGTTAGAATGATATGATGTTTTTTTAAGGTATATTTTACAGAGAGGCAGGCCTAAGATGGTGGCACAGAGGGAGCCTGAGCCCACCTCCTCTCACGTGCACAGCAAAACCACAGCTGCACACAGAGCGGTTCACCCCCAGCCGGAACTGAGGCCGGGGTGAGCACCTGCACAGTGAGGGATAAGAGGACCACATACACATGGCAGGAGAGATGGTGATGTGGTGCTGGAGGAAGCCCCACCACTAGTGTGGCCCTGCAGTGGGTCAGGACACAGCTGGGCTGCTGGAGAGCAGAGTTGGCTGCCCTGGGCACAGAAAGAAAGCCACAGTTACAGGGTTGAAACCTGACAACCAGCCAGCAAGGGAACAGTGGGAGCTCCCTCCAGGACTGGGACAGGGTGAGCACTGCTGTGTGTGTTCTGTCCAGACCCTGTGAGTGTGAACTGGAGCAGGGTAAGCAACATTGTTTATGTTCCCCACACACACTGTGCAGGCAAGAGCTTGGCCAGACTGAACACACAAGCTCCAGACAGGACAGGGGCGGCCCCTAGGCCCTGCCCACCCTCAGTGTGCCTGTCAGAGATCCAGCAGCTGCACCACTGTGGTGCTAGTTCAGTGTCCACACAGATTCATGCTGCCGGTGCCCTTCTGTCCCCAGCCACTCTATGCACGGACCCCAACAAGGCCAAACTGGGAGATTCCCAGACTGCTCCCATACACCACAGACACCCCGTTAGTGTGACCCCACTGGCACCCACCCAGGATACCCCTGGACAGTGTCCCGTTCCACCAGAGAGGACCCAGCCTATTGCACACAGGAAGCTCCCTAGGCCTACTTTGACATCCTTTGCCCCACCAGCATGGCCCCTGTCTGCAACCACACAGAGAAACCCGGCCTGGCCTGGGAGCCCACACACAGACACACCCAACTTATGCTCACTCAGCCTCCAACCAGTGAAAACCTCCAGGCACACTCACTAAACCCAGAGATCATTCATGCACAACACCAATTCTTCAAGATTGGGAAATGTAGCCATTCTGAGTAATTCAGAGAATCAAGCATAAAAATTCAAGCAAAATTAGGAAATAGGAATATGCTCCAAATGACCTAACAAGATACAACTACAAAAAAAAAAAACGAAATGGAAAGGAGTTAACCAATAACTCTGACACAGAATAAGCAGTGGTTATAAATATGGTCCCTGAGCTTGAGAAAAGAATGCAAGAACTCAGTAAAAACCTCAACAAAAAGATAGAAAACATTAAAAAAATTAACCTACCAGAGATGAAAAATACAATAAATGAAATAAAAGTAACACTATGAGAATCAATATCAGACTACAGGAAGCATAAAACAGATCAGTGATTTCAAAGACAGTAATGGAATGCACACATGTTGAACAGCAGAAAGAAAAAATAAAACAATAGAAACAATAGAGGGCAGGGGTAGGGAGCTCTGGGATAACATCAAGTGTCCTAATATTAACATTTCAGGAGTCCCCAGAGAAGAGAGAAAGGGATGGTTAACAATAGCTGAAATTTTCCTAACCTGGGCAACAAACAGAGAGACCCAAACAAGATGAAGCCAAGGAGGTCCACACCAAGACACATGGTGGTTAAAATGGCAAAGATTAAAAAGAAGGAGAAAAACAAAAGCAGTGAGGAAAAAGCACTGAGTTACCTACAAACCCATAAATCTATCGGTTGATTTTTCAGCGGAAACTCTACATACAGCTCAGATATATTCAAATGCTGAGAGAGAAAGATTTACAACCAAGAATACTCTACCCAGCAAGTTTGTCTTTGAGAACTGAAGGGACATGGACAGCTTCTTAGTAAACACAGGCCAGAGGAGCTGATGACCACCACACCAGCCTTACAGAGAATGCAAAAGGGAACAGGAAAAGAAAAGGCCATAGTTAGAAGCATGACACTTATGAAAATAACAGACTCCACTGGTAAAAGCAGATGGCAAAGGTATTAGATCACTTGCTACAAAACTCGTATGAAGGTTAAAAGACAAAAGTGGTAAAATGAACTACATGTAAAAATTAAAGGAATTATCATATAAAAGGTGTTAAAGACATTTACACAAAACATGAAGTGGGGAGTTAAAACACAGTGCTGTTAGAATGCACTCAAGCTTGACTATCCAAGTAGTGATTCTATAGCATCTTACTACGCTGATGGACAGTGACTGTAATGGGGTATGTGGTGGGGACTTGATAATGGGGGGATCTAGTAACCACAATGTTGCTCATGTAATTGTATATTAATGATACCAAAATAAAAAAATGTATAAAAAAAATTTATATGAAACCACGAAAGACCCTAAACAAATAAATCCTGACAAAGGAATAAAGCAGAAGTTATCACACTATAGTAATCAAATCAAATCAAATCAAATCAAAAATGGGAAATTCAAAAGTTGAAAGACATTTATTTGCTACAGTGTTTGTTACCTAGAATCCAAGAGTATGCATATGTGTGTTTGTGTGCATGCTATTTACATTTTCCACCACAGATTCCATTAATTTGTTCAATAAATATGTGTTCAGTCACCTAAGGAGAATTATCTGAAGGATAGTGAGGGGCATAGCACAACTGATAAATGCCCCTCATGATATTAGTTCTCATAAGTTAGAGGGCTGAGTAGAAATAATCTTTTTCAAAATAGTTTCTAAAATATTTTCACTGTCTCTTAGTCACTACAGGAAGTTACTGCTACTTTTTAAGTATAAACACATGTAACATTGCAGCACTTTAATATAGCTAGATATGATTAATTATCTGTAATGCCTGAAAGTTTAATTTGACATGCCCACTTTAATATAGACTAGGGTACACCTATATAAGGAGTCAAAACTTTACTAATTGATATGTAAGGGACGGAAGAACGAATATTATTCCATATGTCAAAATAGAACAAAAATATCAATTATTTCTCTACATGGAATATGCCTAAGACTATACCTACTTGCTCCCTCTCTTTTCAGGGATTTGTAATTTAAGTTCAAATAGATCCTTTCTTCCCTAATCAAATTAATTAGAATTTAATTTCATATAGAAGAATTTCACAATATGTGTCAAATACATGAAAGTGTTAATAATAAAAGGAGGGAGTATTTTAGCTGAAAAAGATTTTTTAAAAACCTCATCAAATTAGTTTGTCATTGTTACATGAAATAAAAATACATAGCAGAAAAAGAGAATACAGATTCAAAAAATGATGTAAATGTATTTGCTGAATTGTATATACTAAAAGTATCCATTTATTCACTGTCCAAGGGTAGGTTAAAAGTAAATAATATTAGAACATTGGTATTTACCTGCAAATAAAGATTTATCCATAAAATAACTGATCTTAAATGGATTAAATATATAGCCGCATGATATATATAATCTACGTGAGCAGAACATAAAACTAGCAAAGGAGTGAATCTAATATGCAGGGAAATATCAAGTTATCATACCTAGGACATGCAATAATTAAGAATCTGTCACTAGGTTGTGTAAAAGAAATGGATGATAGGGCACTTGAATATTTGATATTTGGCATTTGTGGTATTTCAAAATCTTTTGTTTTCTGTTTCTTTTGATTCAGCTATATATATTATATGTAGTAGATATATAAAATTATAAATATAATATATATAATTTTATACATAATGCATGAGTAACATATATATATAATGCATACCATGTAAATGTATATTACTCAGTGATCCCAATCCTGTGTGCCTGTCATATTGAAGCAAAGGCAGCTTCATGTTCACATAGATATATAAGTATGCTGATTACAGTCTCCTTTAAATGATAACAGCCACAAGAAAGTATCCATCATATATGGTGATGACCATGGGGGTTTAGTGGATGAGCAGAACATGGAGGCCTCTTTTGCTGATTAGAGGTAATTTGGGTGCACATGGAATAACCATCCGGCTTAAGCTTTATATTTGGTAGCAATGGAAGTGTTTATAAAACATCAGATTCTATATGTGTTTTGAAGTTGACTGAACTTGATTTGCTAATGGAGGATATGTGAGAAAGAGGGAAGCCAAATAGAGGATCCAAGTATCATATGTTCTGCGGGTGGTTGAAGGCCTATGACCCTCTGTGCTCTGGACATAATGTTCCCCAGACTCTGGGGGATCATACAGGCAGGTGGACTACAAAACTGACTTTTGTGGGATGACCACCTTCTCCCTCATGTCTGTATGAACATCGTCTCAAGGCCCATCTTCCTTTAGAATCTTGTCACAGCACACAGTCTTGGGAAATCCCTGAACCAATATCCACATTATTTTCTACACTCATTTCTCCACCATGTATCTTAGTCCTTTCCAACTCCTAAAAGTCATCTTCTGTGTCTGCTGGGCATTATGGCCATGCACCAGCAAAGTCCCCTGCAAACGTATTCCTGATTGTACACTCTGTCACCTTGCTCTCCTGGAAGCATGGGACGCTTTTGAGACTGTGTCCAACCCTGTGGCCCTCTCAAGATGAGGGTAAACAGGCCAGAGAAAGGACTTTCTGCCCAACCACCAAGTCAGCAGACAGGCTCAGCCATGAGCATTGTCAGAGTCTACCTGAAGAGCAGAGTTCTTCCTGGAGGAGTCCACCCCCTTCCATGACAGCTCACTGGCACTGAGTGACGAGAGCTGCAGGGATGAATCCATGGGCAAAGGGGCCTCCCGCTCCCTGGCCAGGTGGAAAGAGCTTTGTTGGCTCTGCCTTCTGCTCAGTCGGGCTTTCCCCATTTCCTTCCCCAAGTGATTGTCTCTAAAGTGTGTTCAACTCAGTTTCTGTTTCTGCATCCTCAGAACCCCAGGTGTGACACAGGTGTGGGCTATCTTTTCCTTCACCTCCTTACATCACTTAGTCTCCAGCAGGTAGGTAGGTATCCACCTCACTGTCCAGTTCTAAATCTTTCTCCTCCTTCATTCAATAGTGATGTGTTATTTTGAATCTAAATCTATGAGACTGACTGCCCACCACCACTTGCTACCCTCCAAGATTTACCATTTCAGATGATCAAACCTACTTACAATGCCTACCATTGTCATTACTGCAGACAGAATAACACAATAACAATGTTGTACACCTGGTTCTATGAATTTGTGAAGTACTGATATATATATATCCTAATGTGTGTGTGTGTATATATATATATATATCTCCTAATGTATGTCTAGGGTGATTATTATGTATTTGTGAATCCATCTTAAGTTTCAATGCTATCACCTTAACACCATATTATAATCGCATATAACGACAAAGATTCAGAGATATTTACTTTAACAACTGATTAAAACATAAGATCAGATTTCTTGACACAGGGTTAGAATAAGAGTCCCCCCTTCCCTAGCTAACCCCATCTATTTTTAGAGTTGTTTTATGAAATGATACACTTTACCCTGTAGAACAAGACACTTGCATTTTTCAGATCCCTTAATGAACAAGGATTCAGGGTCGTAGTGTGCAAAATTAAAAAATGATTTTTTTCTTTAATTTTTCAAGATTTTTTGAGAGATAACTGACATATAGCAGTATATAACTTTAACATTTACAGCGTGATGACTGCAGAATGACTGCCAGCCTCAGCTGGCACTCCACCCTGTCCCAGAAGGGCCGGGAGCACCCGCTGAGGAACAGATCTTCTTTTATGTTGGCTTTTTTACTTACTTTTTTAAACAGGAATAGAGAGAAATGCTTTATCAGTTTTGCTTTAACCTCATAACAATTGAGATATATGGCCAGGAAGACACCTGTATAAACAATTTCGGTATTTGGAGTCTGAATAATGAAGGAATTCATACCATTCAGATCATGCATCTTGCCAGTAGTAGATTCTCAAAGAATATGAATTGCCTAATTGTCATCAGCATTTACTAAAAGTCATCGCTGGCATGCGCATTACTGATGTAATCCTTGCAACAGTGCTGTGAGGGACTATTTTAAAAGAATGACCGCATATAGATATTGTCACCTGCCTCATCTCAGTAAATGTATAGGATGAAGAGTAGCTGGTTAAACATACAGAATGAAATGATGCACAGAGACTTAAAGTTCACTATTGTGGAACTTGTTTAATGGAGATTAAGAAAGTAGCAATTACTGATTTATGCTAATAGCAACTGCTCAGTTGTATTGTGTTACATTTTTATGCCATTTAACATGATATTGTGTTCACTCTTCACTCAAAAAGAAGTGAATTGTAAACTTTAATTCATATTAGGAGAGGAATTGGCTAAAAAATGTTGTTCAACATTCAGGAACATGTTTTCTGCTTTTCCCTAAGTCTTCTGAAAAGACAAACCTTAGGTCATTTTGACCTCAGGTCGTTTTGAATATATTATGTATATATATATATATATATATGCACAAAATTTAACAAATGCAAAACATTAGTTCATCACATTCAAAATACATTGAATGTGGTGAATTAATGACACTACCAACTGGCAATAATCAAAAATCACAAGTGAATGATTTAACAGATTGAGTTCCATAATTATTCAAAATTTTTGTTTAGCAAAAGAAAATATATAATTAAAGGGACACTAGATATGTATAATATTTATGTGTAGTAGAGGTTTTTATCTTTAACTTTATAAAAGCATGTTAAAACAACTATACAATTTATAATATAATAAATCAGTAGATAATTGAAAAATAATTTATACCACTGAATAAATAATGGTATATGAGCATGTTCCCCTGCATGGTGAACAAATAATAGATTAAATTAAAACCTGTGTTATATTCCTGTGTGAAAATATACCCCACGTGGATGATGTTCAATTACAATAAAGATTTGAATTGACTCAGTCTTTTTGGAAAGTATATGTTCATTACACTTTTAAGAAGCATTTTACAGGACGTACGTTGACTCAGTAGAATGAAATGACTGGAGACATAATTATGTGTTCCAGAGAGATACTGGAAAGAAACCGCATCATATAGCCACAGCGTTGTATTTTATAAAGAGTAATTTAGAATCTTGGATTTTTAAAACATAGATGCTGGAAGAGAATATAAACTTACGTTGAACATTAGCTTTTTTTGATACAAGAAAAAGCATACATCCAATAGTAGAAAATTGAGTGACTTCAACATATCTAGAAAAATGTGTATGTAGAAGAAAGTCTATTATCAGACATCAAAACACAATTTCGAACATTAAAGTAAAAGCTCAAAATTACTATAATGTGGTATGGAGGGGTGACTTGATAATATGGGTGAGTGTAGCAACCACGTTGTTTTTCTTGTGAAACCTTCATAAGAGTGTGTATCAATGATACCTCAATAAAAAATATAATGAAGAAAAGTGAACAAAGCCTAAGAGACTTATGGAACACCACCCACCTGACTCATATATACATAAGTACAGTCCTGAAGGAGAGGGGTTAGTAAAAGGGGAAAATATATTCTTTAAAAAGTATAATGGTTCCAAACTTCCCAAGTTCAATAAAAATATATCAATCTACAAACCCAACAAGCTCCATGAAGTGCAACAGGATAAAATGAAAAAGCCCCACACAGACACATTGTCAAATGCTGAAATTCAAAGACCAAGAGAATCCAGACAGAGAAGTGACTTGTTAAATACAAAGGATCGTTTAAAGATTATCAGCCAACCCTTCAGTGTAAACCTTGAAAGGAAGAAGGAAGGGGCATGATATATTTGAAGTGCTAAAAGAAGAAAAATACCATCAATAAAGAATTTTACATCTGGCAAAATTGTTTTTCAAAAAAAGGGAGAAATTAAGACATTCCTGGTAAACAAAGCCAAGAGAGTACATTACCACTCTGTGCCCCACAACAAAATGCTAAACGGAGTCCTTCTGGTTGGAATGAAAGGATGGAAGTCTCTCCAAATCCTATGAAAATACACATATCTCCAGTAAAAAGAAATGTAAAACCCAGTATTATAATTTTGGCCAGTGACTACACTTCTTATTTATTATATGATTTAAAATTCAAACACATTAAAATAATTTTAAATCTATGTTATTGGTAAGTCAGCATCCTGGTAGAATGAGATGTCCCTCCTTATGTGTGCCTTTTTTAACAACCAATTAGACACTTGTCTATGAACAAAAGTGACCATGGGAGTTGTTGGACTCAGGAACAGACATCGAGGGCCCCAGGAGTCTTACGAACTGTGCACCCAGTAACAGCCAGACTAAGGTAAGGTTTTCAGAAACATGAAGAGTGGTGAGCCTGCGCAAAGCCCCCTTGGCTGTGGTTGGGAAAAACCCAGAGAGTGATGACTTGGGCAGACACCTATGGATAGGAGAAGCTTTGCAGCCATCTGTGCTTGCCAAGGGGAGGTTCCTACATGCCCCTGGGGTAGTACTCTGATATCAGAGCCCCTTAAAGACACTACAAGAAAGGAAAAATATAAACCAGTATTCCTTTCGAATACGGATGCGAAAGTTCTCAACAAAATATTAGCAAACAGAATTCAACAACACATTAAATGGAATTGTACCATGACCAAGTGGGATTCATCCCTAGGACACAAGGATGGTTCAACATACCCAAATCAATAAATGTGATATACCACAGGAACAGAATGAAATGTTAAAATGATGTGATCATCTCAAAGGATACAGAAAAGACATTTAACAGAATACAATATCCTTTAATGATAAAAAGCCTCAACAAATTGGGTGCAGGAGGAACATACTTCAACATAATGAACAGCATGTATGACACACAGCTAACATCTTATTCAGTGATAAAAAACTGAAAGTTTTAACTCTGAGACTAGGAAGATAACAAGGGCGCCCACGTTCACCACTCTTAGCGCAGTGCTAGACATCCCGGCTAGAACTAGGACAGACAAAAACATAAAAGGCATCAAACTGGAATGGAAGAATTAAAATTGTCCTTATTCACAGATCATATGACCTTATCTATAGGAGACCCTAAAGAATAAAAAAACAACTTTTGCAACTAAAAACAAAATATGTGAATTTGAAAGATATAAAGTTAATATACCAGAATCAAATCTGCTTCTGTATGCTAAAAATGAAAAACCTGAAAATGAAATAAAGCTACCGTACTCACAACCCATCCACAATAATAAAATACTTAGAAACAAACTTGACCAAAAAAGTGAAAGATTTGTACACTGAATACTACAAGACATGATGAAAGTAACTGAAAGCACAGCAAATGAAAGGTGTCTTGTGTCCATGAGTCAGGATTAATATTGCTCAATTGTTCATACCAGCCAACACCATGTATAGAGTCAATACAATCCCTATTGAAATCCCAAAGACAAGGAAAAAAGTTCTAAACTTTGTATGAAACCAAGCTTGCTTTCCCCGGTGCATCTGGGGCTTCCTCTCACTGCCTTCCCACTTGGCCCACATCTGCACGATCGCCGACTCCCTTCCTCGTGGCATCACTCCTGTGCCAGGGTCCCAAGCTGGCATTGTCCTCAGCGCCTGGGGAGTGATCACAGAATACTCAGAAGCTTTTTCAGTGTCCATCCTACTGTGCTATTTGAGGATGTTCCCTGCACTGAGATTTCGAAGAATGGCCCCAGTAAGGTATACCTCTTGTGTGAGTAAGTCAGCTACAACTGTTTCATCACTATAGGCCTTTAGCTCCCCCTTGGAGTTTCTCTTTCTGCCAAGTTCAACTCAGAAAGCACAAGGAATACATGGTGCTAGAGCTCCATTGCATTTCCCCACTCTAGACCCCTCCACTGTTTAAGGACTCTCCCCATCACCCCTCATGTTCTCTCACCCCAAGTCCCATTCTGGCACCCTCTGTGGGACTGGTTTTCCCTGGCGAGAGATTGAATCCCTTGTTCTCCAATCTCTGACACCTGGTTACAGTGGAGGGAGGTTGGGGCTGGCCACTCCCTGTCCCTCCAGCCCTGGCACCTTGTCTCATACCGCAATGAAGAGAAACTGCTCTCTTAAAAAAAATTGTATGAAACCACAAAACACCCCAAATATCCAAAGCAATCCTAAGAAAGAAGAAAGCTGGAGGCATCACACTTCCAGATTTCAAACTATACTAAACAGATATAGTGATTAAAACAGTATGGTTCTGGCATAAATATAAATGCATAGACAAAGAAACAAATGGAAAACCCAGAAATAAACCCCCAAATATGTAGTCAACTAACATTTGTGAAACAAGACAAGACTTGATGGAGAAAAGTCTCTTCACAAATGGTGTTGAGAAAAACCACATACAGAAAAATGAAATTGTACTTCTAACATCATAAAAATTAACCTGAAATGGATTAAAGTCTTACCATAGACCTGATACCTTAAAACTTCCAGAATGAAACATAGGGAAGAAGCTCATTGACATTCATCTTGGCAATGATGTTTTGGATATGATGCCAAAAGTCACATGTAACAAAGGCAAAAATCAACCAGTGAGATGATACCAAACTAAAAAGCTTTTGCACAGCAAAAGAAACAATCAACAAAATGAAAACATATCCTATAGAATGGGAGAAAATATTTGCAAACCTTATATTGGGTAAGGGGTAAAGAACTCATACAACATGATAACAAAATACCAGTCTGATCAAAAATGGGTAAAGGAACTGAACATAGTTCCAAAGAAGCATCCAATAGGTCAACAGGTACATGAAAAGATGCTCAGTATCACTGTTAATGCAAATGAAAACCACAAATAGATATCAACTCATACCTGTGAGAATAGCTATCAGCAAGAGTACAAGGGGTACAAGAGATAACCAGTGTTGGGGAAAATGTGGAGAAAAGAAAATGCTTGTGGACTGTTGGCAGGAATGTAAATTGGTCAATCTATTATGGAAACAGTATGGAGGTTCCTCAAAAGTTAAAAATAGAAATGCCATATGACCCAGCAATCCCACTTCTGGGAAAATCTACAGAGGAAATGGATTCAGTATTAAAGATATATAAGGGGTACTTTCACATTCATTGCACTATCATTGACAATAGTCAAGATATGGATACAACCTAAGTGCCCATTCATGGATGAACAGGTAAAGTGGATGTGGTGTACATGTATACATACACACACACATACACAAATAAGGAAAACCTGTCATTTAGGACAACATGGATGTATCTTGAGGGCATCATGCTAAGTGAGATGAGAAAGACACTGTATGACATCACTTATATGTGGAATCTAAAAACCCCAAACTCATAAAAACAGAGCTGAATAGTTAACAGGGGTAGGACCAGAGTAACAGGAGTGGGTTCAGGGTCGAGGACATTGTTAAAGGGTACAAACTTCCAAAAAGCAGTAAATAAGTTCTGGAAATCTAACACACAACATAGTGATTATAGTTAACATTAACATGTTATTCATTTCAAAGTTTATAATAGTTCTCAGTACAAAGAAAGAAATGATAATTGCATGGCCTCATAGAAGTGCTAGATAACCTTAGAGTGGTAATCATATCACAATATATAAATCTATCAAATCAACCCCCCACATTGTATACCAAACTTAGTGTTATATGTCCATTATATCATGATAAAAAATGTATAACTGTAGAACTACAAAGTTCTAGAATATAGAATAAAACTCTAAAAACAACTATGTTAATGGATACACAACACATAAGGCATCATAGAACTATGTAGCAAACAATAATACCAAGTAGGGGGAGACAAAGCTATAAAAAGTTTTTATGTGCAAATGAAGTTAAATTGGTATCAATTCAAAATAGTGTTGTAAGTTTATGATGTTATGTGTTATATCCATGGTAACTACAAATAAAATATCTATAAAATACTAAAAGACAATGAGAATGGAATCAAAACTTCCCACTACAAAAAGTCAAATATGCACCAAAGAGGAAATGAGGAACAAAAAGTTACCAGACATATAGAAAAATAATGAAATGGCAAAAGTAGGACTTTCTCTGTCAGTAATTATTTTTACATGTATATAGTTAAATGACTCAATCATAGCCACAGAGTAGCAGAACAGCTTTTCAAAAAATAATGAAATTCTACATTGTCTACAAGGCATTTGGCTGACGTTTAAGGACACACATAGGTTGAAAGTGAAAGGATGAAAAAAGATTTCATGTAAATATTAACAAATGTAAGCTATGCTGGCTATTCTGATATCAGACAAAATTAGCTTAAAGTCAAAAACGGTTAGAAAAGACCAAAAAAACAATGATATACTTTGATAAATATTCATTTCAAGTGAAAGGTAATAGCGATCATAACCATGTGTGCACCAAACATCAGAGGTACAAAATTTATGAAGGAAATGGTGACAGAACTGAATGGAGATAAAGGCAGCCCCACAATAATCGAGGCAGATTTGAAGACTCCAGTTATGGTTACATGACTTAGGGCACTAAGGAAGGGGAGGCCTTAACACCACTATAATCCTATTGAACCTAACAGGTGTATACAGAACACTCTACCTAATAATAGCAGAAAACACCTTTTAAAAAGACTGAAAATCACACCTTTTCCCACCATAAAATAAAACTAAAATTTAATAGCAGAAAAAAAACCCGGATGATGCAAAAATACGTGTGGAAATCAGACACTGCACTTACCAACTACCAAGAGGTCAAAGAAGAAACTACAGACGAAATTAGAAAATATCTTGAGACAAATGAAAATGAATATACAACATACCAAAACTTACAGAAGGCAGTGATACTTGTTAAGAAGAAAAGGTATGGCTGTAAAAGCTTAAAATGAACAAAGAATTAAGATCTCAAATAAACAAATTTCTTCATATCTTAAGGAAGTAGAGGAAAAAAAGAATTAAACCCAAAACAGAAATAAGGGAATAATAAACATTAGAATCAAGATGAATAAAGTAGGGAATGGAGCACAGAAACAAACCAAGGAAACCCAAATGAACAGGATGCCCTGCGGTCCAGCTCCTGGGTCATGCTGTCCTCCTTTCCCCCAGCTGTGTCTGCAGGGCTGACCCAGTGGGACACACACTGGGGATGTTACTGGGAGGTGGACTGTGGGACTGAGGAATTCCTCAGTTCTTGTCTTCTTGAAGGACAGACTTCAGTAGGCAGACCCGATAGCTTAAAGCCACAAATGGTTTTTTATTCAACACAGCAAGAGGAAAGTATGCCCCAAAGACAGAGGAACGGGCTGATCCCGAGGGTGGGTAGCCGCCTGCTGGGTTTTGCACTGTGTCTTTCCTGGGGTTTATGTGGCTTCCTCCCTCCCCCTCTGTCATTCTCACAGTGCCTTTCGGATCCTCCTGTTGCCTCTCCTTCAGCCTCTTTGTGCAAGTTTGTGTTTGTCATTTTTCCATAAGCACCGAAGAGAAACTCACAGTGGGGCCACAACTGTAATTTAAATTACATAATAATGACATTATGATAGCTTCAGGGTCACTAGTGGAAGGTCTACCTTAAGTGCATACACTCTAAAATCGGGAAGGTCACAGTCACCACTACCTTTTTGCTTATCAGTTTGTGCTGAACCGCAAAAGGGGTTGGTCTAAGCAAGACAGGGACAGAATGGTGTCTGGGCGAGACCGGGTGGCCTGCTTCCCCCTTGCTCCTCTCCTGCTCCTGTCTGACTGCCTGTTCTAACAGGGACACCTTCCGTCCTGGCCAGTAGGTAGCTGCAACTCATGGGGGGAAATCTGTCTCCCAGCCTGGGGAAAATTTCCTTTGTAACCGAAATCAGTCAAAGGGAGAAACAAAGTGAGAGAAACCCGTTTATTGCTTACAAGCAGTCGTCCACTTCTGCTCGCCTGTGTCTCCCTTGACCTGGCTGCAAAAAGGGACCCCACCCCCACACATGCCCTGCTCCCCCTTGTAATCACCTAGTGATATGGAGATGGACTTCTCTCCACCCCTTGGAAACACATATTGATATGGATATGCACTCAGGCCAGGTGAGAGATTCTGGAAATACTGCAATTGTACCCACAGTAGCCCAGCCCTAAACGGCCTGATGAAGAGTGGCTGAGGGGCTTTGGCACTCTAACTGACCTAAGTCTGGGCCTGGAAGAGTCCTACTTCTACATTTTCATTCCCAGGTGGGCAGAAAAGCCAGGGCCCTTGCATCCAGGGCACGTGTCCTACAGTTCCTCACCTCCCTGGAGGAGGATTTGTGCCCAGGGCCTCCACAGGGCTGCTGTCCTGACCCCAGGCAGTCTGTGGGGGTTGTGGGAGCCCACGACTAGATGAAGACGGCCTGGAGCACCTTGCCCCCATCATACTAGCTTGCTCCACCTGGGGGAAGCCGGGGAGGGTGAACACCCAGACCTTGCTGTCTTCTCGGAAGGAGGGCCCCTCTTGCCATGCGGATACCCAGAAGGCGGCCCAGCCTTCCGCACGAGGATCTAGACTCTGGGGCGGCAATACTCATGCCCCGCTCCCGCTGCCCTGAAGGGGGGGTGTGTGGTGCCAAGGTGCCTACGCATGCGCTCTCACCTCATCCGCAGAAACGTCCACGCCTTGCTGTTTGTGCATGCGCAGTCCGGCGTTCATTTCAAGGGCTTTGCCCTCTGTTGCCGGCTATTGTGCATGCGTTACTGTCCTTGTCCTCAGCATTCCCCGCCCTGCTTCTGCGCATGCGTTCTCCCTTGTTCGCGTATGCAGGGCAACCTTGCCATGTGACGACGATTGCTCACGTACAGCTCGTGTTGTCCATTCCCTCATTGGGTGGCTGTGCTGGCAGGAGAATGGCGGTGGACATGAGGGCACAGTGCTCTGTGAGGACTGCCTTTCACAACGCCAGGAAGCGGTTAAAAGGGTGCCTGCGGCGGTGTCCCGCCGAGGCGGAGAGTCTGGAGGAGACATGAAGGTAAGGTGTGCCCGTGGGCTGTCGGGGTGGCCTCCACCCTCGGGGCCCTAGGGCCTGCGGCCAGGGCCGTGCTCATCCCTCTGCAGGGCCCGGGCCCATGGAGCATGCCCCTGGCTGCGGCTGTGGGAGCGGAAGCCAGCTGGGCCCGGGCCTGGCATGGGAGGGGTCCCGGAGGTGACGGTGGTGGGGCACGGGGGGCCTGACCAGGTGGGTGCAGGCGGGGCGCCCCAGACTGGGGGAAGGCTCTGGTAAGGGGAGAGCCCAGGCCAGGAGTGGGTTCCTTGGGGAGTGATGGCCCCTTGCCGCAGGCAGCGCACCCACACCGAAAGTGGCCTGGGCCAAGACAGAGCGGGAAAGTGAAATCTGAGGTCAGCGAGGCAGGAGCAGGCAGGGCCGCCCACAGCGCAGTGCAGGCTCAGTGCAGGACCGCCAGGGAAGAGAAGGGTCTGCGGCCAGCTGCGCCCCGTTCCCCCAGCTGTGCGGGCGCCCTGGAGCAGGCCCACCATGGCCTGGAGGACAGGGGGCCTTCTTCCACTCCCACAGGGAACCGTCAGCCAGGACCGCGTGCGCCGGCTGTCCCAGTCTGCGACGTGTGGGTGATGCTCTGCCGCGGGCTGTGCGTTGGTGCTGGAGGGAAGGTCCTCCATAACCGGGGCAAGAGCTAACGTGCCGGCTTCCTCACCTCTAAGTAGAAGCTGGCCATGGATAGCATCCCGTTGTCATGGAATTACAGCCCGCAGTGCCGCCGGCAGACCCATGATGTGCATGTTCAGCAGCTCCACGGGGAAGCTGAACCGGCTGCTGCGTGACGGGAAGTTGCCTCTGTTCAGGCACACGCCTGTGTTCGAGAGCGAATTTTTCCAGGTGAATGAGCATCCCAAGCCTCCCATTCTGCCTGATTCTTTCTTGCAATCCCTCTTTCTTTCCTCCTTTGCATTCTTTTTCTTTGATGAAAATGTATTGAAAATTTACTATATGCTGAGTGCACAAAGATGTCTTTAGGAACAGTCAAGCGGGTGATAGGGGAAACAGACAAAATTGTTCTTTTTTTCCCCCATTTACTGATTTATATACTCAAGTTCTATCAAGTGGCTGCTCTTCAGTCTTTCCTTAAGATGTAGAGTTTTTAAAGAAATTAAAAGTGGTTTCATCCCCCTGGGCACCCTTTCCTGATTGCCTCACCCATTCTCTCAAGTCACCATTATCCTGAATTTGGCCATTATCATTCCCATGCAGGTTTTGTCCATTTGTGTAAAATATATCTGAAATGTTCCCTGAGTCTTGGAGTTGTAGGTATTTGCTCTTACACGTATGGACGACACACTGGGTGTGCTCTTTGCAGCTTGCCCTTTCTCACTTGATGTGTTTTGTAGGAACTTGAGGCCCTGGATACCCCTTACAGTGCTGGTTCTCTCCGATATCCAAAGCACGTTAGTTTTCATTGCATGTGAGCCTCATGAGAACCTAATTATGTAGGCAGAACAGATATCCCCATTCTGCTTGGGAGCAAACCGAGTTCCAGAAAATAAAGTGACTTTCCCAGACTATGGAGTGGTGAGGCCTAGGCTTTCTGACTCAGTTCTCCGGGAGTTTCTCCTTTGCACTGTTCTCTGGGTGATGACCTGAGTCATGTCATAGGAGTAGGAACCAGACCTCTGGTGGAGCAACCCCCCACACTGTGAGAGAGAAGAGAGGGGAGGGGCAGGAGGGAAGGGTAGATGCTTGAAAATCAGCTGGGGAGCTCCCATGACCTTGACACTGATTCTCAACCTTGCTGTCCTCGGAATTGCCTGGAAAGTTTAGAAGACACTGTTGCTGGGGCCCACCTCCCAGGATTCCGGTGTGAGGGTGAGGGGCACTTTGGGCTTGAGGAAGCTTCAGAGCTTTCTGTTTATGGTATCATAGGCAGGACCCAGGGTCAGGATGCACACAGACAAGACAGAACATTTGAGATTTAGATATAAGGAGCTGGTGTTTAAATGCTTCATGTATCTTTTAGAACTGGGACATAGGTTTATGTAATCCATGGCACAATTTCGGGAAATTTGACATTGATAGAATGTTGTCATGCATATATAGTACATGTAATTTTATGAGTTGTCTTTAAAGTGTTCTTTGTAGCTGTTTTTCTCACTGTAGGATCATTCATTACATTTAATTGTCACACCTCTTTACTTCTTCAGTGTGAAATGATTCCTTCGCACTTCACTGTATTTTTCATTGATACTTTTGAGGTGAAAAAGCTGCTCTTATTTTTCATAAAATGTCCATTTTGCAAAAATTCTAAAATTTTCTTACCCATATGCCTCCTGAGAGGTAGCTGAAACGTGCCTAGTCTCTTGCTACAGAAATGAACATTGTACTGAAACAACATTGTGCATCATTTCTGTGCTTGTGTATATGTAGAATAAGTTTTCAGAGGTGTAATTTCTGGGTCTCAGGCTGTACATGCCTTTGTTATTTTGATGTTGATCACAGGGACTTCTCAGTAGGGAAATACATGACCACAGGCATGCTGAGGAAGAGGAGTTGGGCTTGTAGGAGAGGTTGGATTGGAGGGGGAGATGCGAGTCAGAGCCATTGTTGTGGCTGGAACTGGCTGTGTGGGAAAACTAACATCTCTGAGTTTTTGCTGCACACCAGGAACTGTTAGACACTTTATTTAGGCCTGGAGCAGAGGAGGAAAGATAAAAGGGGATGTGAGACAATGTTGCTTTTCTCTTTCTCCCAACTACAGGTCAACAAAAGAGGACAAGTGGTCAATGTGCACGATTGTGTGCACGTGACGACTGTGGGTGTCACAGCGCCCCCAAGTTCCTAATACCTGACGTCATGCTGCTGACATGCCCGGCTCTGAGCTGTGCCACATGTGACCAGGGTAGCCAGGGAGGGGGCTGACCATGTGAGCCCATGACTTTAGTCCCTCGCTAGCAGGGACAAGACCATGAAACACATCATTCACATAGCAGAAGCCGAGCCAGAGGGGCCCCCCCAGCATGAGCCGCAGCTCTGGGGGGGTTCAGAGGAGGAGCGATCAGACACAGCCATGGGCTCACCAAGGCTTTGTGGGGAAATTGGCCTTTGATACACAGGAGGGGCGTGGGACTAAGACCAGAAAGGAAGTGGGGGACATAGAGTGAGAGGGCCTTGCGCGGCAGAGTAAGTGAGGGGTTAACACCTGCCAGTTTTGGTAGGTAGTTGGGAGCCCTAAAGGTGCTGTGCTGAGGCATGATGAGCAAAGTGATGTACTTGGAATTAGGGCTGCAGCTGTGATGAGGAGGTGGGTGTGAGGGCCGGGGTCAGGAAGGCAGGATTTGGAAAATCGCTAAGCAGAGGAAGCAGACTCCGGCTGGTCCGAGGGAGTCACTCCTCCTTCCCATTTATCTGGACTTAATCTCCCTCTCCTCTGCTCCTGGCAGGCTGCTTCCTTTGAAGTTTGTGAAGTTATTCATCTACTGTCATGAGACAAAACAGCTGCACTTGAAGCTTGCCAGTGGCCGCTCCTTTTCCCTACAGCTGTGCCCCACATCACATGCGGAAAGACTGTTCAGATACTGGGAAGACCTGGTGTGTCTCCTGCAGCTGCTGGCGGAGGCCTTCCGTGACACCCCAGCAGGCCCAGGTGGCACGATGGATGTGCCAGGACTGCAGGCACAGGATAAGAAGAGCCCAGCAGTAAACCTTTGCACGCTCTCTGCAGGTACCGCAGGGGGATTTCAGACCACACTTAACAGCTTTCCCAGGTTGCTTTCTGAAAAACACATGAATTCAGAAGAGCTCAGGCCACAAGAGCCACCATATATAGGCCCTGCCACATGGAAGACGTTCCAAGCACTTCTGAATACCCAGGGTCCCTTAGGGGTCAGCTCCTCTGGCCTCAGCCCCAGCGCCGTCACACCCTCAGCAGTGCCCGTACCGCCCCGTCCGTGCTGGGATGCTTGTTCCCACCACCATGCACTGCGACCTGCTGTGGCAGGCTGGCCCCCGGGAGGGAGTCCTTTCCTGAGCCATGCTTTGAGTTCTGTGTACATGAGCTTCTGCAGAGCGCTTTGCACAGGTTTACTGTGTATCCGTCGGTACCAGAACATAGAATGGGTGTGACCCTTGCCCAGTAGTCTAAGTTGTAGGAATCTGTTTTGCAGAAAAGCTGACCAGTGTACAGGGCAGAAGTCTGAGGGTGCTCCCTGTGGATGGCAGCGGTCCTGCTGCAGCCAGGACTGGAGAGAGTGTGGGGGCGTGCCGGAGAGGGGCTTCCTGCGTCTGCTGGGAGACATGGATCACCCCAGAGGTTCAGCTCCAGGGTAGGTGATAGCCGTTTCTCATCTTGCTCATTGTCTTCTTTCCCTCCCCCTCATGTCGCCACAGGCTGTGAAGCTCCACTGAGAAGGGGACCAAGGTCAGGTCAGCACCAGGAGCCTTCCTGTGTCCCCTGATGTGTCCGGGGCCACCTCTCTTGCTTATGCTGGTGGGGAAGGAATCCAGAAAGATGCTTCGCACACAGGTGTGCTTGGGAGCACACCCTCTCCCTTAACCAAGGCACCTGCAGGGCCTGACCCAGGGGCAGCAAGGTCAGCCCCCAAGGGCAGGGTGAGTGTTGCAGGAGTGGCCATGGCCGGCAGTTCTGTTACACAGACCGCTGAAGGCCCAGGAGCCTGACGAAGAGTAAAGCCAACACCACTGAACCCCAGGGCAGCGTGAGTGCTGCAGGAGCGGCGATGGCCGGCAGTGCAGTTACACAGACCGCTGAAGGCCCAGGAGGTCAATGCTTTCTCTTGGCCTTGAAGAGTAAAGGCAGCACCCGTGAACAGGATGGAGGCCAGCAAGCCTCCGAGCTCCAGGCTGAAGCCCTGAGAGGGAGACAGACAGAGGAAACTGATAGCTGGAGGCCCTCCTTCTTAGTAGAATAGTCCTGAACATCCGGAAACCCCGTGTATCCACTGAGGGAGATGCGAAGGAGAGGGAGCCAAGTAGCCCGGGGGCCTCAGACGGGGCTCCTCCTGCCAGGAGTCCACCAGCCTCAGCTCCACCCCAGAGGGGTCCAGGTACCTGGCCAGATACCCCTCTCTGCTTCCTTTCTGTTGGCTTCAGTTCATCCTCTCACTGTGAAACGCCCTGTGCTCCTGTGTGGTGCATTGGGTGAGACCCTGACCCTTTCCTCAAGTAACTTGCAGCCAGCAGAAGGAGCTGCACACCTCTCTTCTCATGGTTTCACCTGCTCCGGAGAATCACAAAGCTGAGCCCCGGGGATCACAGGCAGACAAGTGCTGTCATGGGAGGAGTCGTGTGAGCTTGGTGTGCACTGGCCAGTTCCCTCGCTGACCCTGAGCACCTTCAGGACAGGGGCAGGGAGGCTGGGCTCCCTGGTGCGGCGGCAGGTGGCTCCTTGGGAGAAAACCCCCCGTTTCTCACCCACCCCATGCCTGCTGTACCCGGCACTATGCACACATCTCTTCATGGAATGTCCTCGCCATCTCAGTTTCCCAGGGGAAGGAAGTGGTGGCTCAGAGGTGGAGGAACCTGGACAGAGACCCACTGGTGAGCACTGGAGCATGGACTCCAGCCTGTGTCTGTCCCGCAACCACTCTCTGCTCTTTGCTAGCACTTGGGAATTACTTCTTTTAATTGTTAACTTAAAAGGGAATAATGAGTACATGTAAAAAGACAAAAAACTTCACGCTTGCACAGAAAAGTTGCAGAAGCAGTGTAGTTTCTCTGCCCCCTCCCCAGCTCCTGTTGTACTGACACCCAGCAGGGGCGTAGTTCAGCGATTAGAGCCAGGGGCCGATATTGGCACAGTGACCGGCCCAGCTGGACACGGGAAGTTCGTTGGTGGCTGGGCTCTAGGGTCCCATGGTGCATATACTGATTTTTTCCTGGGAAAGGCCTATTTTTCCCCAAGTGTGTGCTCACTGCTTCAGCCTCCGTGAGTGGGTGACATCTGCAGCAGCACGTGGCATTTGCTTGGTGGGGATTTTGTGTTTCCCTGACGTCTGCTACATGTTTGGTTGGAATTCCACCATGAGAACTATCTCCCTCATTTACGTTTTTATTCAGTTTTATTCAGTAGTTTATATTGGATATTTATGGGTTGTAATCCACCACTATTTCCTTGTTTCAGGTTTTTGTTTGTTTGCTTAAATTATTCTAAGGCCATCAGAAGAAAGTCCTTCAGATTGTGTCTGTGTTTGTCCCATCTTTTTTTATTTAGCACTTTTTCTGGCACTATAAAATATTCCAGGTATTTTCCCTGCCCCAGCCCTGCAGTCAGCCACTTCTCCAGAGTCCGGCCTCTTTTTATTTGAAAATGGTGCTTATACATATATATCTTGGTACTGTGTGGTATTTAACTACACTTGTTCTGTTTTGTTTTTCAAGTTATCTCAAATATTGAGGAGGAGCCGACCTGGAACTAGGTCAGGTGGGGCGCTGTAATCTGAAGACTGGTTTCCTTTTCCCTTCCCCTCATCCTCAGCCCCTCTTATTAATTTCTAGAGATAATTAAAGGCCTATTTTGTGTTTTGCTAACTGGTGTTACATAAAGACAAATCAGACAGAGTGGCATGTGTGCTGGGATATGGAGACAGCTCAGGTGGAGGCCTGACGGCATGAGGCCACTGGGTGTGTTTAGGGGACAGCTCAGTGTAGATGGAGCAGGAGATGCAGGAAGAAGAGTGCGGGAGCAGTGGTGGGACATGAGAGCAGAGGACTGACACAACAGGATCTGTGCTTAGAATGGTCACTGCACAGGTGCACAGGGAAGACTGGACTCAAAGGAGCCAATTAGGACTGTGGCCATACAGGCGGGGATGGCAAGAGGCCTGAATAATGGGAATGAAGGGGGGTCACGGGCTTTGACCCGCAGAACACGGTGAGTGAAAAAGACAAAGGAGTAGGAATGGGGGAGAATGTGAAGTGACCCCCAGGTTTCTGGCTTGCTGGTCTGGGTGGGTGGGACGGCCATCTGCAGAAGTGGGAAGGTACAAGGAAAGGAGCAGATACAGCACTGAGGAACCAGTGGGGACAGATCTGACTTGACTTTTATATTTCAAGATGCTCTAGTTTAATAGGCAAGATCTGGTGACTCCATGCTTTTTAAGTAGACATAGACTCTGCCTAATATGTGCCTGATTCCCTGCTTCGGGCCAGGCAGGGTGAGGCCTATAGCATGGTAAGCACAGCCCATCAGGATCTCACAGCCCCCTCAGGAAATGAGATGTAATACAGATGCAAACCATAGCATGAGCCAGAAATGGAGCAACACCATGTGAGGATAAGGGGAAACATGCAAATGAGATGGTCACTAGGCAGTTTGGCTGAAGCACAGCATGGCCGTGGAGGAGCCCTTGGAGATAAGGTGGCGGAAGCAGGTTGTGTCTGCGTTGCCACAGGCCTCAAAAGCCCTGCTTAGACGTTTAAACTTGATTGTGGGCTTTTAAAGCTGAGTAATGATTTAGTAGTAGTGGGGCTTGAATCAAAATCCGTGAGTTAATTGAGGTTCAAAATAAGAATCTCTTCCCCCATTGTCCCTGGGGTGCCTTCATTGTTTATCATCCTCTTTTCCAGGGTGTTCAAATACAAGCCCCAGAAAAATCAGCTCTTTGGGCTTTCAGAGCCCTCCCTACTGCATAAACAGTAGAGCAAGGTTCTGAAAGTAAAAGATCTGGTGGGATAGGCTCTTTACTAAGGGGAAATAAAGCCCATGCAGGTGAGATGGAGACAGGGTGGCAGCAAGTAGCATGGGCAGCATGGAGACCTTCATGCAGCCAGCAGAGTGGGGAGGCCATTTAGATTTAATGTACAGATGATATGTCTGCATCTAAATCTACTGAATTTCTGTTTCTTTTCTGTTTGGTCCATCTGTTCTTTGCTTTCTTTTTCCTATTATTTTGGCCTTATTTCTGACAAGTTATTTTTATTAAATTTTATTGCCTGATGGATTCTTAACCAAAACATTTGTAGTATAAACATTTAACCAACTACAGTCTAATTTCAAGTAATATTGTGGTAGTTCAGGTAAACTTAAAAAGCAGGCACTAATTTACTTCCATTAACTCCTTCCCTGGACTTTGTGCTGTACTTAACATACATATTACTTTGATTTAACTTAGAAAACCCACACTACTACTAAGTTTTCTGTGTTGGGAGTTTTTTGATTACTAATTTCAATCTCTGTGCTCATTATTTGTCTGTTCAGATTTTCAGGATCTCCCTGATTGAGGATTCAGTCTTGATGGGCTGTGTTTCTAGAAATGCATCCATTTCTTGAGGTAATTTGTTGGCAATGAATTGTTCCTAATAACCTTTTATGATCCTATGTATTTCTGTATTATCAGTTCTAATGTCCTTTGTCATTTCAAATTTTATTTGAGTCTTAATTCAGCTGACGTTTTGTCAATTTTGTTTAGCTCTTAAAAAAACAGCTCTAGTTCTGTTGATTATTTCTTCTATTTCTCTGGCCTCTGTTTTATTTCTTTCCACTCTAATCTTCCATTATTTCCTTCCTTCTGCTAACATTGGGCTTAATATGTTCTCTTTTTTTCCCCAGTTCCTTAAGGGGTAAAGTTAGGTTGTGCTTCCTTCAAGTAAGTTGTTGCAAACAGATAGTTAGATGTGTTCATAAACTTTGCAGTGTTGGGCTATTCTATGTTTATGCACTTTAACTCAGTGAAATAACACTGTTGTGAATTGGACTGTGTGTGGGTTCTGAGAAATATGTCTGAAGTTGTTTTGAACACATCAGTGTGAACATGAGAGATGAGCAAACACTTACACCCACTGAATAAACACCGGCTATTACAACTTTCTTTCTTTCATGTGGTCCAAATACCACTAGAATTCAACCCTAATGATAGTATTTTTTTTTTTCTGCTCTGGTTTTTTATTCTTGCTTTTTTTTTGGTATCATTAATCTACAGTTACATGTGCAATATTATGGTTACTAAACTCCCCACTTCATCAGGTCCCCCCCCACTTACCCCATTACAGTCACTGTCCATAAGCATAGTGAGATGCTATAGAATCACTACTTGTCTTCTCTGAGTTGTACAGGCCTCCCCATGCCCCCAACATAATGTCTGCTAATCATAATGCCCCTTTTTCCCCCTTGTCCTTCCCTCCCCACCCATCCTCCCCAGTCCCTTTCCCTTTGGTAACTGTTAGTCCATTCTTGGGTTCTGTGAGTCTGCTGCTGTTTTTTTCTTCCAGTTTTTTTCTTTGCTCTTAATGCTCCTCATATGAGTGAAATGATTTGATACTTGTCTTTTTCCACTTGGCTTATTTCACTGAGCATAATACCTTCTAGCTCCGTCCATGTTGTTGCAAACAGTAGGATTTGTTTTCTTCTTATGGCTGAATAATATTCCATTGTGTATATGTACCACATCTTCTTTATCCATTCATCGCTAATCATCAGAGAAATGCAAATTAAAACCACAATGAGATATTACCACACCCATAAGGATGGCCAACATCCAAAACACAAACAACCACAAATGTTGGCGAGGATGTGGAGAAAAGGGAACCCTTCTACACTGCTGGTGGGAATGCAAATTAGTTCAACCATTGTGGAAAGCAGTATGGAGGTTCCTCAAAAAACTCAAAATAGAAATAGCATTTGACCCAGGAATTGCACTCCTAGGAATTTACCCTAAGAATGCAGCAGCCCAGTTTCAGAAAGACAGATGCACCCCTATGTTTATCACAGCACTATTTACAATAGCCAAGAAATGGAAGCAACCTAATGATAGTATTTTTAACTCAGTGAAAGAGCTCCCTGATAGGCAGCTCCAGTGTCATGAAGAAAGTGCATTTAGAAAATTTTCTTAAACACCATAGTGTAAGTATGAGGATCCTATCTGTTACTCTCACTGAAAGGACCCCGTGCTTTATGCTTGCTTCAAGTGAGTTGTTGCAAGGAGGTCTAGTTATTAATATCTGTTGCCATAAACTTTCCTCTCAGAACTGCTTCATCTCACAAAACTTGATATGTTTTAGTTCCAGTTTAGTTTTTTCAAGGTAATATATTTTCCTTTTGATTTTTTTCTTTGACCCATTGGTCGTCTAGAAGTAGGTTGTTTAGTTTCCATGTATTTGTAGATGTTTTCACTTTCCTCTTTGTTTATTTCCAGTTTCATGCCATTGTGGTGAGAAAAGATAGTTGGCATACTTTCAAGTTTCTTAAATTTGCTAAGAATTTTTCTGCTTTGTGCTTACCATATGACGTATCCTGCAGAACGTTCTGTGTGCATCTGAGAATAATGTGTTTTCTGCTGCCATTGGATGGAATGTTCTCTATATGCCCACTCAGTATATTTGTTCTGAAGTTTGGTCCAATTCCAATGTTTCCTTGATTTTCTCTCTAGATGATCCATCCACTGATGGTAGTGGGATATTAGAGTTCCCAAATATCCTTTTATTACTGCCTATTTCTCCCTTAAGATCAGCTAGTATTTGCTTAATATATTTCAGTGCCTGGGTTTGGGGGTGTACATATGTACAGTTAGGATGTCCTTGCTGTGTTTGACCCCTTCATCACTATAATAACCTTCTTTGTCTCGTGACCACTTCTGGCTTGAAGTGTATTTCATCTGAAAAATGTATGGCTACACCTGCCTTCTTTATGGCTTCTTGCTTAGAATGTCACCTTCCATCCCTTCACCTTGGTCATGTGTGTGTCTTCAGGGCTGAAGTGAGTCTCCTGTAGGTGGCATTCAGTCAGGTCTTGCTTTATTATTCATATAGGTACCCTGTACCTTCTGCCTGGTGAGTCCAGCTCATGTTCAGAGTGGTTGTTGATGTGTAAGGACCTCTGACATTTTACCTTCTGCCTTATCTCCATTGTGTCTTTTCCTTCTGCTCTTGTAAGTTGATGGTTCTCAACATTGTTCAATCTACTCTTCATAAATGTCTTGTTTCCACTCTAGATTTCTACATTGTGCTTACCATGAGGGTTACAAAACATCTCAGAGGTAGAACAGTCCTTTTTCTGCTGATAGGAATTATCTTCATTTACCTATAAAAGTTCTACCTCCCTTTTATATTTTGATGTTACAAATGATCTATTCTGTGGTGTGAAATAATTACCAAAATGAAGAAGCCATAGTTACTTTTAATACTCTTTAGTGTATAATTGTTTAACATATTATTCTAAAATAGTTGCAGTTCTCCAATTCTGACTGTCTTAATTATCACTTAGAGTTTTGTAGGTTAGTTTCTTTTTTCCCTGCCTGCCTTTAAAATTATTTTTCATTGACTTTCGACAGTTTCATCGTGTCCTGGAGGACAGAAGGTCTTTTTCATTGAAATAATAAGGTGTATTAGCTTTGTGGTCTTGTATGTCCAGTTGCTTTTGTGGTTTGGAAAATACTGAGATATTACTTCTTTAAATAAACTTTCCCCTTCTCCCTTTCTCTTCCTTTTGGACATTAGCTATTTTTATGTTGACTTTATTATTAAGTCTGATAACTCTTGTAACGGTTTCTTTACCTTTTAAAAATCTGTTCTCTCTTCTACCTGTATCATTTCTAAGTCCCTGGCTTCCAAATGACTTATTCTCTCTTCTATCCAATCTGCTATATGTCCAGTGCTTTCTAATACCCTTCATCTAATCTGTTGAGTTCTTGAGCTCCAGAATTTCCATATTCTTTTTTAGAATTTCAGGATCTTTGGCAAAGTACTTCTGTTGATTGATTTTTATTTCTGAGTTCATTGAACTGCCTTTCTCAGTTTTCTTTCTCAGACATAATGGAGATAAGCAGAAGGTGAAAGATAAAATGTCAGAGGTCCTTACATATCAGCAACCACTCTAATTGTGGCTATTGTGAATTCTTTATCTGTTAGCTTGCAATATTCCCTATCTTTGAGTTCTATTGCTGGAGAATTGTCATTTTATTTTTGTGATACTCTTATCACCATGCGTTTTTCATAACGTTTGATGGAATGTTCCTCTGCCACCACATTGAAAGTAGCAAATAGCTTTCTTTCTTACGTAAGCATTTCTTGTATTTTTATTTACTTTCAAGACCAAGAGCAGTGTTTGGCCGATGGTCTCTGGAAGCTGTCAGCAGTATTTTTTTGTTGTTATTTTCAGCTGCACATGTGACACATGTTAACCACTTACCAGACCAACTTGTCCCAGAGGCTCTTGGGACTCCTGTCTGCTAGACCCCTAGGGCAAGAAAGATGCCAGAAGGAGGCATTTGACTGCACTATCTGCATCTTCTATTTTCCCCTTAACAGCAGTCATATTTCATTGGCCTCTCTGTAAATATCATAATGGGGGTAAGCTATGTGATGTATTTCTGTGGTTGTATTCGGATTATCTACCCCTTGATCAGAATTAGACATGTTAAGGGTTAAGGGAAGATGATTATGACAGTACCCAGATGGACTTCTTATCAGTGTTGCCTTTCATTCTACAGATAAGAATCAGCTTGGCTGAGACATCGGTCACCAGGAACAACATAACAGAATTCTTGCTCATGGGATTCCCTGATGACCAGGGGCTCCAGAGCCTGTGTGCCACACTCTTCTTCCTCATTTACCTGGCAGCCCTGATGGGGAACCTCCTCATTATCACGCTCACCACCATGGACCAGCATCTCCGATCCCCCATGTACTTCTTTCTGAAGAATCTGTCCTTGATTGACATCTACTGTATCTCTGTCACTGGGCCCAAATCCCTCCTGAACTCTCCGGCTGGCAGCCACTCCATATCTTCATGGGATGTCCCTCACAGGTTTTCCTCATTATGTTTTTTCTGGCACGGAGTTTGCCCTCCTCCTGGTGATGTCCTATGACCGCCATGCTGCCATCTGCTGCCCTCTGCACTATGAGTAGAGCGGCCTGTGTGCAGATGGTGACGGCATCGTGGGTCAGTGGGTTCGGCTACGGATCCCTTCACGTCGCAGGAACCTTCTCCGTCTGCTTCTGTGGGCCCAGCATTGTGCATCAGTTCTTCTGTGATGTTCCCTCACTGCTCACACTTGCTTGTTCTGGAGAGAATGCCCTAGAATATGCCATTATAATTGGTAGCTGTGGTTTTGGTTTTGTATGTTTTATCTTAATGATTGTGTCTTATGTTCACATTTTTTCTATTGTTTTAAGAATCTCATCTGCAAAGGGCAGAGCAAAAGCTTTTTCTAACTGCCTGCCCCACCTCACTGTGGTGACATTGTTCCTCTTTTCTGGGATTATTACATACTTAGTTAAAAACTTTAAATCTTCATCTTCCCTTAAAGTGCTGATATCTGTACTTTACACTGTGTTCCCCCCGACCATGAATCCTGTCATCTATAGCCTGAGAAGCCAGCACATGCAGATGGCACTAGCCGGAGCGACAGTTGGGGATGTGTCCAGAATATTGTTTTGATTTATGTATGTAAAAATACATTGAAATAAGTGATTTTTTTGATAATTATTTCAAAAGGGATACTTCTCTTCCCCTTTGGTTAATCTATAAAATTCAGTCATGTTTTGACTAACAGAGTACCAGCTGCACATTTTACTATCTTACTTGTGTTTGTTTTCTGATGATCTATTGTATTTGGTACAGTGTAGTGACTACTGTACTGAAAATTTTCAATTAAGTGGTTTTCCTCCCAGTTTTGATTTCATATCACAATATTCTACTAGGGTGAATATTCTGAATGGTTTACACTCACCATCACTGTTTACAAATGCACCGTGATCTCACATTTTCAAGGCAGTCTCACAACATAGCATATTTTGCTATTTATTCCAAGTGTTACACTTCATTTTAAAAGTATCTGTAGTTAAAATGAGGTTGAACAAATCTCATAACTTGAATTTAGGGAGTGTTTGGTCATACTTATTATATATTTTTTAGGTTTAGAGTAGAGCCATGTAGGTCAAAATGATGTGGTCACTAGTCATTAAGAATTAAGAATATATAATGATGAGGATGACAGCATTCATATAAAAAAGTCTTGGTTTAGAATGGAATCTAAGTCGTATGCTTGTTATCACAAACACAAAATGACAGACACAGTACTGAAATGATTCTGAAACATGTCTGTTAAATTTACGTTTACCTCTTTTGTTCTCCTTCAGTCCTTTTTTTTTTACTGTCATTTATTATCTTCCTTTTACTTTGTATTTTTCTTAATTTCTTTCTATTTTTGTCCTGTTTTGGTCTTTGGTTCTTTCCTTCCAGAATGAATTCATTTGTTGTCCTGTATCAATTCACCTGTAAGTTCCCCCAAGGCTACTTGACATTCTACCTCCCTTCCCACTCAGATTACCCCAGTGCCTACTTAATAAACACATTACTTCTACCGTTCTGTGACAACATGGGTGCAGAAATGAGCACTGCTGAGTCTGTGGGTACACGTGTGGCTCAGAAAATCTGAACTTGGTCCTGTGGGTGGAATTGGCTTGAAAGTATTGTTATTTCATATTTATTTGGGTTTAATGGACACTTTTGATCATTACTTATGTACTTTATAATGATTTAATTTACAAATCTAGGCTCCTCTGGTGTTGATTTGAAATATTTTTGCTTTATGGTCAGTTTATCCTTCTTTTAGACTCATTTACTCTCTTTCAAACCCATTAAATATTTAAGTAATAGTTTTCTCTGGCTTCTCAAACTGTGTCTAAATGACCACTGATCACAAATTCCAATGAGTAACACCCCTCGCACCTGTCATTCAGGTTGCTACTGTCCTAGACCTCGTGTAACGGCTCCCTCCCTCTTCTTCCTTCAGTTCCTCCTAGACTTGCAGCTAAATGTAAAATTAACACTAATGGCTCCCAAGGTCACACCACAGATGGCCAGCCCAGAGTCCTCTAATGTGTTCACAATCACTGTTTCCCTTATGTCTCATGTCTGAATCCTCACATCCCACTGAAGTCTGGCGTCCTTAGTGATCTTGATTCAGGACACCTTGTCCTTTATGTTTTAATTATCTGATTAATAAATCTTTTTGTATTTATTATTTCATTTCCTCAGCATGTTCTCAGATCTTTCTTTCAAACAGTACCATAGTAAATCTGCTACTTACTTTACATAAATGTCATTTTATTTTATTATAATGTGAACAAAAGAATCTCAATACCAGTACACAAATACCAGTATGAGATATAATTGACTTGTAACATTGTACTAGTTTGAGGTATACCAAGTTTATGCACATATATATGATTACCACAATAAATTTAGTTACCATATAATAAGCTCACATGATATACAGTACTTTTTTTCTCTGCCTGACTTATTTAGCATAATGTCCTCAAAGTCCATCCATGTTGTTGTAAATGGCAGGATTTCCTTCTTTTTATGTCTGATATAAAATATGTTACCAGAGAGTAAAATGAACAAATGCAATTCAACAATGTAGTTAGTGTAGGAAAAAATGGGCAAATTCCTTGAAAGGCAAACATTAGCCTAACTAACTCAAGAAGGAACAGAAAATCTCAACACACCTAGAGTAATAGTTTGTATGAATTATCAAAAATATTCCATCAATGAAAATTCCTTTACTAGATGACTTTACTGATGAATTCTACCAAAATTTAAAAAGGAATTAACAGTAAATAGCATAAGTAGTGTACATATCACTTGAAAGCTAGTATGAAGGTCAAATGACAATAGTAATACATTTTAAATTAGTTAAGGGAATCACTAAATATAAGGTACTAAAGAAGACATCATATACATAAAACATGGAAGAGGAGGAATTAAAAAATAGTGCCATTAGAATGCATTCAAACTTAAGCAATTATCAACTTAGCAGACTGCTATATATGTAAGATGCCATATATAAACTGCATGGAACCAAAACCAAAATGCCTATAATAGATACATAAAAAATAAAGACAAGAATCCCAGCTGCATGATAGAAAGTCGTCCCTGTTCACACACCATATTTCTCAGCAACATTCTCATCACTTTCTTTCTCACATACTTCTAAATTCATCATTGTAATGTTTTGAATCCTGCTGTTCATTCATAATATGAAAAAGGGAAATATCACTGTCCAACCTCTGTTCTTGAAATACACAACAAATAGATGTTTTAAAAACTCTTAACATCTAGACTCAATCTTATTCACAGTTGGGCCAAATTTTGAGACTGGAATTTTAAAGTATCAGGTAGGATATACTGTACTAGCTGTCACTTCAATTCTAGACCATGAGAGCTTAAAAGCAGCCAGTTATTCCCAAGTGGAAGAATTTACTGTGCTTATGAGAACAGGTAAAATGGTTAGAATATCACAGTTCATAGATATGTTTCTGAGGTAGCCCATGTCTGTATGTCGTTTCAAGAAAAGGATTTTCTTGCTTCTATCAAGACAAAATTAAGGGAACTTCTGTTGGAGCAAGTATTTGTGATCAAATGTTCACTGAAAGAGAATTTGGAAGTGTTCTAAAGATCAGGCAATGTAGATCTTATAAGATGCATTGACTTTCATTTGTTAAGACCTAACTAAAGATCTTCATACTATAAAACTCATTACCTTGTACCAAACTATTCTTGAGGAGTGGCACCACAACATTATAGTATTATTTAACAATCCCATAGCATTATTATGGCTAAAAGTCATCACTGAATTGCTCACCAATGACTGGCATTGGTAAAGCCGACTGGCTGTTACCCTCAAACTGGAGAGCAACTTGTTATTTGCTAAAATAAACCGTGCCTTCAAGATTGTCTCTGACATCATCCAGTGTCCATGTTTGACTTCCATTTTGTTCTCAAGGAAAAAGAGAGCAATTGATGTTTTAATTCAAGAATGAGTGATCGTTCTATTCCTTAGTCTAGCTAAAGTTTTTTCAGTTTTGTTTTTTCTTTTGAAAAAAATCATCCCTTGGTTTCTGGTATCTATTTCATTTATTTCTGCTCTCATCTTTGTTGTTTCCCTCTACGTAGACTGACGTTGGGCTTAGTTTGTTTTTTTCTCTAGCTCCTTGAGGTATCAAGTCAGGTTGTTTATTTGAAATTTTGCTCTTTTCCTATAACTTGCCTCTTTCCTATAAAGTTACATCTTAGAATTGCTTTTGTTGCATCCCACAAGTTCTTGACCATTGATATTCCATTTTGATTCATTTCAAGATTTAAAAGATAATATTCTTTTGATTTCTTCTTCAACTCATTGGTTGTTTGGAGAATGCATTTAAATTTCCATGTATATGTGAACTTTCCAATTTTCCTCATGTTATTGATTTGTAGTTTCATATAATTGTGGTCAGAACAGATGTTTGGTTTTATTTCAATATTCTTAAATTTTCTAAGACTCATTTTTGTTATCCATGTATGATAGTTTTACTCTGGGGTGTGTTCTGTGTGTGCTTAGGAAGAATGCATATTAAGAGGCTGTTGGATGGCATGTTCTGTATGATGTCTGTTAGGTCTGTTTGGTCTAAACTATAATTCAAGTCTGATGGTTCCTTCCTTAATGATTTTCTGTCCAAAGGATCAATCCAATGTTGAAAGTGGGAAAAAAACTCTTTCCTGATTCAAAGACTGAAGTGTTAACTATGCTAGTGTAATTCTGGTGTTTATTCTCTCTTCTTTGACCTGTTAATTTCATACTTTAAAAGAAGCCCAGAAAATAGAATGAATCCTGCATAGTATGGTTGATGAAATAGAAGTATATTTAGATAATGTCATGAAGACCAAGAACTTCTTTCCTGAGAGTATCATAAAACTGGGTAGTTGTTTCCAAGGATAGCTCCTTTGGAAGTGAATGGCTCTTGAAGAGAAAATATATGCTATTTTAGGAAAAGAATGTTATACTTATATCAATTCTCTTCAGTTTTTCAAAAAAATTTAGGACATAGTGAAGAAAACATGCAATTGGATAATTTGGCTAATAACAACATATCTGATTAGATGGTCTGTTCAGATTGGGGATGATATTTGGCCTATTGGTTTAATCTGGGATCTGTGGTTCTTGGCAATAGATTCAGCTCTGTCTTACCAGCAGCTCTGCTGATGATGATTGCAAAGTCAGATTTTAGAGGCCAGTTTGATGTCTGATATTATGTACTGTGTCATTTGTCTTTGTGTATGTTTTGTTTCTCTGACTATAATGTAAGTTTAAGTGTTATTTTGGATAACTTCACATGTTCAATAAGTAAATGACCCAGTGACTAATTTTATCTGATGATTTTGATCTTCATATTGGAGAGACCTCTATTAACATTTTAAATAGTCCCTAACCTTTTATTTTATATACAATGGCTCTTTTAGAAATTGTGCTGTTTTTTCTCAGGTGCATCTTATTCTTTCTTGAGAATTTATTTTATTTTAGTTAACCTAATTTTCTTAACCTGCATTTTAAATGTTTCCTGCTTAATATGGATTATATTTCTGAAGAGTGATGGAATTTGTTATGTTGTATATTAAAAAATGTGGTATTTGTATTTATAAGTATTATATTTTCTGTTATCAGTTCTCCCCAAATGAGAAAACTGAGTACAAGTTTTACTTTAGTTTGGAGCTTATCAACTTGTAAATTTCACCATTGTGTACATGGTGCAGGGCAGTTAAATAGGTGAGACACCCTTTTAATTACATAAAAATTAGGCAAAATTCTTGGGAACCAGAAATTACTCTAGGATTCCAAGAATCTTGTACACAGATTGTTGACCTTTAATGGAATATTCATGTAATTGCAGATTAGGGAAATGCTATAATGTATAAGGGCTAGAAACAATGTCTAATACTACAGGAATTGAAATTATATACAATAATTCATCAACATAGACAAACAAATAAAAACCTCTCTTTGCCCTGGCATCAAACACAATTAAATAAAAACAATTAAGCCAAAAAACAATGTATATACTATATTTGACCTTTGTATACTATATTTGATCTTTGTGTAGGAGGTATTGTAAATTCATTTTTATTTTATATGACTGTACCCCTGACCTCCCCAAGATAAAATTGAGAAGAATATCAGGTAAAAACTGGATCTGTATACAAGAAACACTTTGAAGTTTTTATCCATGTAAACAAATAAGAACAGGATAGAAAAGTGTAGGTAAAATGGCAATGTTTCCAGAATCTCTCACCTGGCCTTAGTGCATCTCCATATCAATGGGTGTTTCCAGGAGGTGGAGAGAGGCAGTCCATCTCCATATCAATAGGTGATTACAGGGCGGAGTGAGGGCATCTCTGGACCAGAGAGGTTGGTTGGGGCCCCTTTTTGCAGCCGGGTCATGAGAGACATGGGCAAGCAGAAGTGGGCGACTGCTTGTAACTAATAAATGATTTCTCCCCCTTTATTTCTACCTTTGACTGATTTTTGGTTTCAAAGGTAATTTGCCCTGGGCTGGGAACAGGTTTTCCACCCAGAGTTACAAGTAAAATGAAGCATTGTGGTTTCTGAATATTTATCATTTATCTAGCTTTGATTTTTTGAAACAAATGACAACTTAGTCTTAGAAGGGAAATAAAATAATATGAATTAAATCCCATGATCTTATAATTATGGATTATGTGAAATTACAGTTGAGCATAGTCTGACTGGCATGATGATTCCAAGCCTCCATGCGGTTCTGCAGGAATGAGTAGGAGCAGAAGCCCTTTCCATTTGTTTTTTCTTCTGGCCCAGTGGTTAAAGAAGCAAACGAGAGGTACAATATGGAGGCAGAGGCAATAACCTTTTTTCTACTGTTTAACTTTGGCAAGATGAGTGAGGAAATAAAGAAAGAAATAAGAAAGCCATATAGGACTTTCAGTTCAGGATGAATGATTTAGTTTATGTTGTTAAAGCAGGACAAAGACCTTACATCTTATAAGGAAGGAAATGTGTTCACATGCAGGTTATGTTGGATGACATCCTTAAAGGAAAGTGTCAGACCCTTGAAGGGGACACTGCTGTATTCAAATAAAGACATATCTAGTGCATATTCTGCCACTGTCTAAGAAAATGAAAATATGTTAGTGTAATATGAAAGTAATTTGGCAACAAAAGTACAAATTTGTGATGATTGGCTATGAATAGTTATGAAATAGGGGAAATGGGGAAACTGCTAAGGTGCCAGGCTTTTCTGATTAAAATGAGGGACCACTACACATTGTAGTTATTTTATTTTTTCCTTGAGGTTAGTGCTATAAATCTGAACTCAGTTTTCTACATTTAAAAATCCATAATTCAACCCTCTATTAACAAGGAAATATGAGGCAGACAGATATTTTATGTGCAATTCAGTACACCTCCATTTCAAGGGAACACATGAGTATAAACTTAATATTCAAAGTATAAATGGTTTTTATAAACATTTTTTAGCAAATTTACACCACAGGAAAAGGTACAGCCAAAAAAATAAGATGTTTGTTTACAATTTTCTCAGTCAGAAAGTGGCTTGCTTATACAGATTACCTTATATACATTGTCATACCCATTCTTAAAATGATGTCTACAAATACACCGTCAAAATTTAGAAAACAACTTACAAGTATATGTTATTCTCTATATAAAATATTCTTCATCTCGAACCTTGGAAACATTATGTGCAGTGAAAGAAGCCAGACATCAAATGCCACATACTGCATGATTCCATTTAGACAAAATGTCCAGAAGAGGCAAATCTAGAGGGAAAGAAAGTAGGTTGGTAGTTGCCAGGGGAGAGTGCAGAGAAAGAAGCAGGAAGTTACTGCTCATGAATATGAGGTTTCTTTGGGTCCTGATGCAATGTTCTGAATTTAGATAGCGGGGGTGGTTGTCCAGCTCTGTGAATATGCTAAAAAGCATTGAATTGTACACTTTACCTGGGTGAATTTCACCTAGTATAAAGAGTATCTCAATAAAGCTGATAAAAGAGAAAAAAAATTCTTCATCTCCTTTATGTTCTGCCATATTCCATCAACTACCCTTCTAGTTTTATAATCAAAATAAAATTAAATATTATTTGAATTTAATTTTTATTTTTTTATTGGGATTTCTTATATTGACTCATGTTTGCATTTTGTTTTAGGCTGTTACCATGCTTTATGAAGACCGCCACCAAAACAGATTCTGAAATTTCATAATAGTCTGATTTAATGCATCTTTCCATAAAGTCATACTTACTATTACTACCAAGCTCTCTTGTTCCCAGTGAAACCACCATTTTGCAGCTTTTGAAAGTAAGACCAAAAGACATAGAGTGTCAGAATAGATATATAAACAAGACTTATCTGTGAACTACCTACAAGAGACTCATCTCAGACCCAAATACATACACAGAGAGAGGGAAGAGATGGACAAAGATATTTCATGCAAATAATAGGGAGAGAAAATCAAGAATAGCAGTACTTATATCAGACAAAATAGACTTCAAAACAAAGAAACTAATGAGACAAAGAAGGACAGTCTATAATGAAAAAAGGGTCAGTCCAACAAGAGGATATAACCATTGTAAATATCTATGCAACCAATACAGGAGCACCTAAATATGTGAAACAAATACTAACAGAATTAAAGGGGGAAATAGAATACAACAAATTCATTTTAGGAGACTATAACACACCACTCACATCAACAGACAGATCAAACAGACACAATACATAAGGATACAGAGACACAATTCCAAGCAATTGACAGTACATTAGATCACAGGGACTTAACAAATATCTACAGAACATTCCACACAAAAGAAGCAGGATACACATTTTTCTCAAGTGTACATGTAACTTTCTCCAGAAGAGATCACATACTAGGTCACAAAAAGATCCTAAATTAATCCAGAAAGGTTGAAATTGTATCAAACAACTTTGAATACCACAACAGTATGAAATTAGAAGTAAATTACACAAAGCAAAACAATCCCACAAACAAACGGTGGCTAAACAATATGCTTCTAAATAACCAATGCGTCTGTGAACTAACCAAAATAGAAATCAAGCAAAACATGGAGACAAATGAAAATAAATGGTCCAAAATTTGTGGGATGCCACAAAAGCAGTTGTAAGAGGGAAGTACATAGCAAGAAAGGCCTACCTCAAGGAAAAATAATAGTCCCAAATAGTCTAACCTCACAATTAAATGAACTAGGAAAATAAGAACAAAGTCCAAAGTTGGTAGAAGGAGGAACATAATAAAGATCTGAGCAAAAATAAATAAAATGGAGAAAACAGTAGGAAAAAACCAACAAAACTAACAGCTTGTTTGAGAAAATAAACAACAGAGAAAAATCCCAAGCCAGACTTATCAAGAAAAAGAGAGTACACACATAAACAAAGTTAGAAATAAAAAAGGAATAGTCACAATGGATACCACAGAAATACAAAGATTATTAGAGAATTCTATGAAAAAATATATGCCAATAAATTGGACAACCTAACAGAAATGGACAAATTCCTAGAAATATACAACCTTCCAAGACTGACCCAGGAAGAAACAGAAAATGTGAACAGACAAATTACCTGTAACAAAATTTAGTTGGTAGTCAAAAAACTCCCAAGAAACAAAATTCCAGGACTAGATGTCTTCACAGCAAAATTCTACCAACCATTTCAATAGCTAAAATCCATTGTTCTTAAAGTATTCCAAAAAGTAGAAGAGAAGAGAATATTTCTAAACTTAATCTATGAGGCAAGCATCACTATAATACCCAAATCAGATAAAGACACTACAAGAAATTATAGACCAATATAACTGATGAACACAAATGGACAAATCCTCAACAAAATATTAGCAAGCCAAATTAAAAAAATACATCAAAAGGATCACCCATGTCAACCAAGTGTGATTTATTCCAGGGATGCAAGGATGGTACAATATTCATAAACCAGTCAATGTCATAGACGACCTCAACAGAAAGGATAAAATAACATGATCCTCTCAATAGATGCTGAAAAAACAATTGACAAAATTCAACATCTGTTCATGATAAAAACTCTAAACACAATGTGGAGAGGGCATGTATCTCAATATAATAAAGTCTATGTATGACAAGCCCACAGCTAACATCATAGTCACTGGCATAGAGCTAAAAGCTTTTCCTCTAAGATAAGGAACAAGACAAGGATGTCCACTTTCAACACTTTTACTCGATATAGTACTGTAGGTTCTACACATGGCAATCAGACATGATAAAGAGATAAAAGGCAGAAGTTAAACTCTATTTGAACATGACATGATATATATGGAGAAACCCCTAAAGACTCCACCAAAAGTCTACTAAAACTAATAATTGGATTGAGCAAAATGGCTCAAAGCAATTTAAAATTTAATGTAGTCCTTATCAAATACCAGTAGCATTTTTCAATTAACTAGAGTAAAGAATCCTAAAATTCATATGGAACCACAAATGACCCCATATAGCCAAAGCAATCTGGAGAAAGTAGAACAGTGCTGGGGGATTAGGCCTCTGACTTCAAGCTATACAGCAAAGCTATGACAAAACAGTATGGTACTGGCACAAGGACAGATCCATAGGTCAACTGAACAGAATAAAGAGCCGAGATATCAATCCATGCATATATGGTCAATGAATATATGATAAAGGATCCATGAGTATACAATGGGAAAAATACAATCTCTTCAATAAATGGTGTTGGGAAAACTGGACAGCTACCTGCAAGAAATTAAAATGCATTACTGTCTAACTCCAAACAAAAAAGTAAACCTGAAATGGATTAAAGACCTAATATAAGACCCAAAGCCATAAAATTCTTAGAAGAAAACATGGGCAAAAGTCTCTTAAATATAAGCATGAGTAATTTTTTCTGGGACGCATCTCCCCAGGCAAGGGAAATGAAAATAAACAAGCAGGACTACTTCAAACTACAAAACCTCTGTACCGAAAAGGACACCATCCACATTAGAAAATGGGAACCTACAGTATGGGAGAATATATTTGTAAACAATTTATCTAATAAGGGGTTAACATTTAAAATATATAAAGAACACATCAACACCAAAAACAAATAACCTGAATTAAAAATGGGCAGCAGACATGAATAGACATTTTTCCAAAAAAGAAATACAGATGGCCAACAGGCACATGAAAAGATGATTAGATCACTAATAGTCAGGGAAGTGTAAATCAAAACCACAGTGAGCCTCACACCAGTTAGAATGAACACTGCCCAAAAGACAAGAAAGAACAAGTGTTGGCAAGGATTTGGAGAAATAGCAACCCTCCTCTACTTTTGGGGGGGAATGTAAATTTGTCCAGCCACTGTGGAAAGGAGTATGGAATACCATATGACCCACTAATTCCACTTCTAGGAATTTACCCAAAGAAATCAAAATCCCTGATTAGAAAAGGTATATGCACCTGTATGTTTAATGCTGCATTATTGACAATACCCAAGTTAGGGAAGCAACATAGGTGTTCATTAGTAGATGAATGGATAAAGAAGAAGTGGTACATAGTCACAACAGAATATTATTCCACCATTAAAAAAAGAAATCCTGCCATTTGCAACATGTGTTGACCTAAAGGGTATTATGCTCAGTGAAATAAGACAGGTGGAGAAAGACCAGTTCCATAGTATTTCAATTATTTGTGGAATATAAAAACAAAGCAAAACAGACAGAAGACTCATAGACACTGAGAAGTGACTGGTGGTTACCAAGAGGGAGGGGTTGGGGTAGGTGTGGGGGGAAGGGGTGGGGGGTAAAGGGGCAAATAATTCACTATCATAAGTTATTCATGAGGATGATAGTAAAGCATGTGGAATATATTCTACAACATCTCTCTATGTTGACAATAACTGAAGCAGTGGGATGAGGATTTAATAATGTGGGTAACTTTTAAAACGCTGTCTTGTATACTTGAAACCAATATAGGATTGGGTATCAACTATACTTTAATAAGATTAAATTTTTTAAAATGGACCAGCACTTAGCTGAACTAAACATACCTTCCAAAGATGGAAATGTGTACAATGTATTTTATTTTACTTGTCTCTCCTAGTATTATCTAAATATCAGCCACCAACAGCTCTTGTATTTAGGAATAAACACACATGCTGCAATTCATAAAATAACTGCCATCAAAGCTTTTTATGTGTTTGTTTCAAATCTTTGTGTAACTCTTCTCCATGACAAAATTGGAAGGCCACTTAAAAATCATTAGAACACGTTTTCTTTCTCTACCATTTAAGGCCTAGGTGAAGGATATTTAATTATGAAAATGGTTGTATGCTCTTACAAAAGTGGAATTTACTAGTTCCCAGGTTAATTATGCACCTCTTTACATACAGCAGTTCAGTCAGGTAGTGGTGTTAGGCTTGATTAGTTGTAAAAATACTGAAAGAAACGAACTATAAAAGTATTAGATTGAATAAATCATTCTGAAAAATGTTGATGCATTCAGCTTGATGTATTGATAACTATTTAGAGAAGCACCATGGTTTCTTCTGTTTAGGGAAATGGTTTAATGTTTTGATGATAGGTCTGATTGTAACTCAGGTTTCCATCTGATTTAATTAGCCCAATATCACAGTAATATGAACAATTTATTCCATGGGATGGGATAGACTAATGGAAAATTCTCATCTAAATATTGGGAAGCAAACCTGGATCAAAAATTTTTACTGACTTTATGTTTCAATTCAAATCAATCTTTTAAAAAAGAACTTTACATCATGATAAATGTACAATGGGGCAATATTTTGTGGATTTTGAAAACAGATATTTATGAACTCACTTTTATGATTTGTAAACGATAGCCTAAAAAGTAGAAAAAAATAGATAACAATAATCAGTTAACTTATTGAAGAGTTGTTGCTATGAAAAGGTCTTGAACCTAAATTCAGTAAGTAAATTACCCTTTCCCAGCTGAGAGGAAATCTACTGTGCTTTCATAATGAAGAAAGCATGGGCAGAGTGTCAGCTTTTGATTAAGTAGAGAGCTTTGTTTGGGATAAGGAGACAGAAGCAGGGCTTCAAAACATTGGGTGCTGCCATAATGAGGTCTGAAGAGGTCTAATTGTATAATCCATTCTCCTACCATTCACACAAGGAAGTTCTGAGGACATGTCAGCTTTGGAGGTTATTTTTTGTTATTGTTAATTCAATGTGCTTGTTAAAGATATTCAACAGTGACAAGTACATTACCCTGTCCTTTCTTGTCATTTTTACATTCCACGCTCCTTTCCTTTTGATTCCTTTGTGATTTGAAGCCCAGAACTGTTTAAAATAGTATATTTGCTTTTTTAATACATCTCTTACTGACCTGATGCATCTTAGAATATAGAATTTTGATATTTGTCCCTAACTTATGCAAGGTTGTTCTACTCCCTTCCTTGGGATAATTTTCAGGATCATCTCAGTATTTTGTCCATTTGTCTTTTTTACTTAGATCATTTTCATTAGTTACAATCAGGGCCTGTTTTAAGTTTTAGATAATTATTTACACTGTGCTTTGATAGCTATTTCCTTTTCATTCTGTGGATGTCAATTTTCAAGTGATTGCATTAACTTTACTATTTATTGAGTGAGTCTGTATTATACATTTTTGGTTAAATTAGTTCAGGTATGAGAGTTGTGCACATTGATATATTTTACTTCCGCTCTATTAACACATAATTTTTCCTTTTTATCATATCAGGGGAAAGCACAAGTGCAACCCCCACTACCACAAATTATGGAGACAAGTTTCACACATTTGGGGAAATAGCAGGGAGAAGCATATCAGGAGTGCAATTGGATAAGACTTGCCTCGGGAACCACCTTCGTGATCATGGGATCTCTTCTGCTAGGCAAGTATTATTAACACACATTTGACAAATATATTTATTTACTCATTAAACCGAGAGAGATCCATAAACCATTTTCGGGGCTTTGTGCTTTCTCAAAGGTTATGAAACCTCTCTTCAAAGGTTATCTCTAAAAATAGACTATTGCCACTCTAATTAATCTCAACGGATTGGCCAAGATATTTATGAAAAACAAGGCCTGAAGGGCCTTCAGTGTCCCTGGAGGCTGCAATTTCTAGTTCCCCCGAGATGTGTCAGAGATCAAATAAATCATTGCCCAACAGAAAGAGATCCCCTAAAGAAACAGAAAAGCCAGTGCATTTTATTTCAGTCTAGAGTCCAAGTCCCTTCAGCTCCAAGAATGGACTCTCTGGATTGTGCCTAATGAAAGAAATTGAAGGGTAATGGTATTAGCCTTTATAGCAGGATGTCTGAGAAACACTGATATGTGCAGAGAGAGACCCCATGTCTCAGTCATCAGTATATCTGTGTTTAATCACTGCTCATTCCTTTACAGAATTATGTTTTGATTTTAGACCCTACTGGAAAAAAAAGATTTTTCCAGTTATATTGAAAGGTTTTAGTATTTAGGTATATTGATGGTATTTACTTAAAATTTTCCAAGATATACTGATTGTATTTGACACTGTTTCCTTACACTTTGATTATATCACTTGATTAATTAATAAGAACTCTGCAAGGTACAATCACTATATAAGTGTTGTATATATTTTATTTTTTTTAATAATTTATTTTGGTATCATTAATCCACAATTAAATGTGCAATATTGTGGTTATTAACCTACCCCATTCATCAGGTGCCCAGCACCAACCCCACTACACTCACTGTCCATCACAGTAGTGAGATGCTATAGAATCACTACTTCTCTTCTCTGAGTTGTACAGCCCTCCCCGTGCCCCCGCAACATTACATCTGTTAATCATAATGCCCCGTTTACCCTCTTATCCCTCCCTTCCCGCCCATCTTCCCCAGTCCATTTCCCTTTGGTAACTATTATTCCATTCTTGGGTTCTGTGAGTCTACTGCTGTTTTGTTCTTTCAGTTTTTTTCTTTCTTCTTATACTCCACATATGGGTGAAATCATTTGATACTTGTCTTTTTCGTTTTGGCTTATTTCACTGAGATTAATACCCTCTAGCTCCATCCATGTTGTTGCAAATGGTAGAATTTGTTTTCTTCTTATGGCTGAATAATATTCCATTGTGTGTATGTACCACTTCTTCTTTATCCATTCATCTACTGATGGACACTTAGGTTGCTTCCATTTCTTGGCTATTGTAAATAGTGCTGCGATAAACATAGGGGTGCATATGTCTTTTTCAAACTGGGCTGCTGCATTCTTAGGGTAAAGTCCTAGGAGTGGGATTTCTGGTTCAAATGGTTTTTCTATTTTGAGTTTTTTGAGAAACCTCCATACTGCTTTCCACAATGGTTGAATTAATTTGCATTCCCACCAGCAGTGTAGGAGGGTTCCTTTTCTCCACATCCTGGCCAACATTTGTTCTTATTTGTATTTGGAATGTTGGCGATCCTCACTGGTGTTAGGTGATATCTCATTGTGGTTTTAATCTGCATTTCTCTGATGATTAGCGACGTGGAGCACCTTTTCATGTGCCTGTTGGACATCTGAATTTCTTCTTTATAGAAGTGTCTATTCATGTCCTCTGCCCATTTCTTATTTGGATTATTTGCTTTTTGTTTCTTAAGGTGCATGAGTTCTTTATATATTTTGGATGTCAACCCCTTATCGGATACATCTTTTATGAATATATTCTCCCATACTGTACGATGTCGTGTGGTTCTACTGATGGTGTCCTTTGCTGTACAGAAGCTTTTCAGCTTGATATAGTCCCACTTGTTCATTTTTGCTTTTGTTTCCCTTGCCCGGGGAGATATGTGTTCATGAAGAAGTCGCTCAGGTTTATGTCCAAGAGATTTTTGCCTTTGTTTTTTTCTAAGAGTTTTATGGTTTCATGACTTACATTCAGGTCTTTGATCCACCTTGAGTTTACCTTTGTGTATGGGGCTAGACAGTAGTCCAGTTTCATTCTCTTACATGTAGCTGTCCAGTTTTTCCAACACCAGCTGCTGAAGAGGCTGTCATCTCCCCATTGTATATGCAAGGCTCCTTTATCAAATATTAATTGACTGTATATGTTTGAGTTAATGTTTGGATTTTCTATTCTGTTCCACTGGTCTGTGGGTCTGTTTTTGTGCCAATATCAAATTGTCTTTATTACAGTGGCTTTGTAGTAGAGCTTGAAGTCAGGGAGTGTAATTCCCCCTGTTTTATTCCTCCTTCTCCGGATTGCTTTGGCTATTCGGGGTCCTTTGTGGTTCCATATGAATTTTAGAATTATTTGTTCCAGTTCATGGAAGAAAGCTGTTGGTATTTTGATAGGGATTGCATTGAATCTGTAGATTGCTTTAGGTAGTATAGCCATTTTGACAATATTTATTTTTTCCTAGCCAAGAGCATGGCATGCATTTCCATTTGTTAGTGTCCTCTTTAATTTCTCTTAGGAGTGTCTTGTAGTTTTCAGAGTACTGGTCTTTCACTTCCTTCATTAGGTTTATTCCTAGGTATTTTATTCTTTTTGATGCAATTGTGAATGGAATGTTTTTATGATTTCTCTTTCTGTTAGTTCATCATTAGTGTATAGGAAAGCAACAGATTTCTGTGTGTTAATTTTGTATCCTCCAACTTTGCTGAATTCAGATATTAGTTCTAGTAGTTTTGGAGTGGAGTCTTTAGGGTTCTTTATGTACAATATCATGTCATCTGCAAATAGTGACAATTTGACTTCTTCTTTACCTATCTGCATGCCTTGTATGTCTTTGTTTTGTCTGATTGCCATGGCTAGGACCTCCAGAACTATGTTGAATAACAGTGGAGAGAGTGGGCATCCCTGCCTTGTACCCGATCTTAGATGAAAAACTTTCAGCTTCTCGCTGTTAAGTATGATGTTAGCTGTGGGTTTGTCATATAGGGCCTTTATGATGTTGAGGTACTTGCCCTCTATATCCATTTTTCTGAGAGTTTTAATCATGAATGGATGCTGAATTTTGTCAAATGCTTTTTCAGCATGTATGCAGATGATCATGTGCTTTTTGTTCTTTTTTTTTTTCATGTGGTGGATGATGTTGATGGATTTTCGAATGTTGTACCATCCTTGCATCCCTGGGATGAATCCCACTTGATCATGGTGTATGATCCTCTTGATGTATTTTTGAATTCAGTTTGCTAATATTTTGTTGAATATTTTTGCATCTATGTTCATCAGGGATATTGGTCTGTAATTTTCTTTTTTGGTGAGGTCTTTGCCCTGTTTTGGTATTAGAGTGATGCTGGCTTTATAGAATGAGTTTGGAAGTATTCCCTCCTCTTCTATTTTTTGGAAAACTTTATGGAGAATGGGTGTTATTTCTTCTCTATATGTCTTGTAGCATTCAGAGGTGAATTCATCTGGTCTGGGGGTTTTGTTCTTGTGTACTTTTTGATTACCGATTCAATTTCCTTGCTAGTGATTGGTCTGTTTAATTTTTATGTTTCTTGCTTGGTCAGTCTTGGACGGTTGTATGTTTCTAAGAAGTTGTGCATTTCTTCTAGGTTTTCCAGCTTGTTAGCATATAGCATAGTATTCTCTTATAATGCATAGATATTTATAATGGTTGTATCTTCTTGTTGAATTGACCCTTTTATCATTATGTAATGTCCTTCTTTGTCTCTTGCTACTTTCTTCGTTTTGAAGTCTCTTTTGTCTGATACAAGTACTGCAACTCCTGTTTTTTCTCCCTGTTAGTTGCATGAAATGTCTTTCTCAATCCCTTCACTTTTAGTCTGTGTATGTCTTTGGGTTTAAGGTGAGTCTCTTGAAAGCAGCACATAGATGGGTCTTGTTTTTTCATCTATTCAGTGACTCTATGTCTTTTGACCGGTGCATTCAGTCCATTTACATTTAGGGTGATTATGGATAGGTATGTACTTATTGGCATTGCAGGCTTCAGATTTGTGATTACCATAGGTTCAAGGTTAATTTCCCTAATATCTAAGAGTCTAACTTAACTCCCTTAATATGCTATTACAAACACAATCTAAAGGTTGTTTTTTTGTTTGTTTGTTTGTTTGTTTCTCTCCTCCTTTTTCTTCTTCCTCCAGTCTTTAAATATTAGATATCATATACTGTACTGTTTGTCTATCCCTTGATTGAATTTGGGGATAGTTAATTTAATTTTGCATTTTCTTAGTAATTAGGTCTTCTATTTTCTTTACTGTGGTGTCATTACCTCTGGTGACAGCTATTAAACCATAGGAACACTTCCATCTATAGCAGTCCCTCCAAAATACACTGTGGAGATGGTTTGTGGGAGGTAAATTCTCTCAGCTTTCACTTATCTGGGAATTGTTTAATCCCCCCTTCAAATTTAAATGGTAATCTAGCCGGATAAAGTAATCTTGGTTCAAGGCCCTTCTGCTTCATTGCATTAAATACATCATGCCACTCCCTTCTGGCCTGTCAGGTTTCTGCTGAGAAGTCTGATGATAGCCTGATGGGCTTTCCTTTTTATGTGATCTTATTTCTCTCTCTGGCTGCTTTTAATAGTCTGTCCTTACCCTTGATCTTTGCCATTTTAATTACTATATGTCTTGGTGTTGTCTTCCTTGGGACCATTGTGTTGGGAGATCTACGCACCTCCATGGCCTGAGAGACTATCTCCTTCCCCAGTTGGGGAAGTTTTCAGCAATCAGCTCCTCAAAGACATTTTCTATCCCTTTTTCTTTCTCTTCTTCTTCTGGTACCCCTACAATGCGAATATTGTTCTGTTTGAATTGGTCACACAGTTCTCTCAATATTCTTTCATTCTTAGAGATCCTTTTTCCTTTCTGTGCCTCAGCTTCTTTGTATTCCTCTTCTCTAGTTTGTATTTCATTTATCGTCTGCTACACCATATCCAATCTGCTTTTAATAATGTCCATTGTGTTTTTTAATGATTGGATCTCTGACTGGAATTCATTCCTGAGTTCTTGAATATCTTTCCATACCTCCATGAGCATGTTAATAATTTTTATTTTGAACTCCCTTTCAGAGAGAGTCATGAGGTCCATATCATTTAAATCTTTCTCAGGAGTTGTATTAATAATTTTACTCTGGACCAGGTTCCTTTGGTGTTTCATATTTGTGTATGGCGCCCTCTAGTGTCCAGAAGCTCTACTCTCTGGAGCTGCTCAGCCCCTGAAGGTATTGCAAGGGAGTGATATTGGTGCCTCAGGGGAGGAAAGAGCTATTTCATTGTTCCTGGCTGCTATGCCTGTCTCCACTGCCTGAACCAGTGGGCCGAGCACACAGGTATAGTCCTCTGTGCTTTGCATTTTTAGTTGCTATAGACAGATCTTCCCTCTGGCTGGCCTAATGCCAGGGTAGGGTTTCCCAGGTTGCAAGCCAGGTGGGGCTGGCCAGGAGAAAGGCACACTCGTCTGCCTGTCACAGAAGGTGTTCTTGGAGCTGTGTAGGCAGCCAGGGAGCTGGAGCACCTGAAGATCATGAATGCTCCCACTCTGCTGGGCACAGTGCACCTGGACAATTTTGTCTACGTGTCCTTTCTCCTGAGCAGTAAGCTCTGTGCTATCCTTGCCCCTTTAGCAGCCCTCTTGCTAAGGGCTTCTTTGTTAAGAAGTTTCGCAGACTGCCCGCCTTTCTTTTGTCCCAGAGCAGCTGGATATGGATCCCTGCTTTCCACAAGCAGTTGGAATCTTAGTCTCTCCAGGAATTCTGCCTGTCTTAGCTTTCCAACCCCCTAATTACGAGAGTATCATGCAAGCACCGTGAAATGTAGGTTTGTGCTCCCAGAGCAGATCTCCAGAGTTAGGCATTCAGCTGTCCCAGATCTCCCCTCCCTTCCTGCTCCATTCCTCTTTCTCCTGCCAGTGAACTGGGCTGGGGGAAGGGCTTGGGTCCTGCAGGACCACAGCTTTAGTACATTACCCTTTTCCATGAGGGCGGCTCTTGTCTCCAGGTGTATGCAGTTTGTTGCAGTCCTCTTTCCTGTTGCTCTTTCAAGAGTAGTTGTATTAGTTATATTTTCGTATTATATGCGGTTTTAGGAGGAAGCCTCAGTCTCACCTCTCATGCCACCATCTTTAATCCCAAAATGATCTCCTCTGCCCATTTTTTAATAGGGTTATTTGCTCTTTGGGTGTTGAGGCTTATGAGTTGCTTATATATTTTGGATGTTAACCCCTTGTCAGATATGTCATTTACAAATATATTCTCCCATAAGATTTCTTCTTGTAGAAGCTGCATATCTGCTAAGTGCATCTCGTATTTCTATACACTTTGGGGACTACTTCTGGATTTCTAAGCAGAGTATTTCCTCCTCAAAGAATTTTCTCTAGACCTGAATTTTATATTCTTTATGTGATTCAGGTAGTATTTTAAGCAGTTACTCACACATTGTACATTTGCAATGATTACTTTACATCTCTGTAAAGAGAAAAGATGGCAGAGTATAACAAATATAATATGGGTAAGTTCATATATTTCAGAAGGAGGAAATAGTAATTACATGACATTATTTCTCTTTGCAGAAACACATGCTAATCTTGTTAGATAATTAAAATTAGTTGTTGTGTCTAGTTATTAGACCGTAATATTAAAATATTAATACCTGTAACTGAAATATAAATAAAAAAACAAACTCTGTGATTTGAAGGTACATGCACCCCCTATGATTATTGTTGTATTATTTACAATAGTCAAGACAGGGCAGCACCCAAAGTGTCTGTCAAGGTGAACAGATAAAGACGTGGTACATATCCACAGTGGAATGTTACTCAGCCATAGAAAAGATGGAAATCCTGCCATTTGTGAAAACATGGGTGGACCACAGGGTATTATGCTAAGTAAAAGAAGTTGGGCAGAGAAAGACAACTACAATATGATTTCACTTATCTGTGGAATATAAAAACAAAACAAAATGAACAAAAGAGCAGTAGACTCATAGACACTGAGAAGTAACTAGTGGTTACAATGGGGGAGGGTATGAGGTAGGTGGGTGAAATAGGTGAATAGGTTAAAGAGGCACAAAATCTCAATCATAAGAAAAATTGGTCATGGGGATGAAAGTAGAGCATAGAGAATATAGGCCGTAATCATGTAACACCTTTCCATGTTGACACATAGCAACTACCTTAGTTGGGTGAGCATTAGTAATATATATAATGGTCAAATCACTAAAATATGAAACCAGGACTTCTGGGAAGATGGCGGTGTGAGCAGGGTGGCAGAAATCTCCTCCCAACACTATATTTATCTACGAAAACACAGAAAATACATCTATGCCTAAAAGAGAGACGAGAATTCACAGGAAAGCGCACAGCGTGCAGCTACACCCGAGAGGACTCGGCACCCCAAGAGGCGGGTAAGATACGGAGCCGCGACCCGGCGGGACCCGAGCCCTCCCCAACCCCAGCGCACCGGCAGGAGGAGAGGATTCAGAGCCGGGAAGGAGTGGAAGTGCACCCCGCAAAGTAGCCAGCCCCGGTGATCTGCGCGGGGAGTGCTGACCCACATCGCGCAGTGCAGCGGAGATTGGAGAGACTGAGGGGCAGGATCTGAGTGGGGAACGCGCCAGGGTGCTGGCAGCTGGCTCCCGGGAAGGGAAAAAAAAAAAGTGCGCGCTTTCTTCAGCGGTCTTAAAGAGACAGGAGCCCAGCGGAGGAGCCGGATCGCCCCAGCACACTCAGCCCAGCAGGCTGGGAGTCCTGGGGAGCTTCAGACGCCTTAGCTGGCGACTGAGGAAGCGTAGCCATACTTAACAGTTCTCACTGAGATCAACAGCCTCCTACTCGTTCCCACCCCTGCCAGAGCGATAAAGGGCCCTGCGGAGCGGCACAGTCACAGCTGTCGAATAGTGGGGCAATAGCGCCACCTAGAGCATTCCCACAGAATCTACGTCCAGTAGGCATTTTTTTTGTTTTTTTGTTTTGTTTTGTTTTTTGTTTTGTTTTTGTTTTTTCTTTTCTTTCTTTTTTTCCTTTCTTTCTTTTTTTTCTTTTTTTCTCTTTTTTTTTCTCTTTTTTTTTCTTCTCTTTTTAAAGTCTTAAAGAGCCCAGCTGACATACGTGGCAACTATCAGTGACCAAATTATACAGCCATGAAAAGACAGAGGAATATGGTTCAGACCAAAATCAACCAGACAACCCCAGAGAGGGAGTCTGAAGGGATGGAAATGCACAGCCTCCCTGAAAAAGAATTCAGAATAAAAGTCATAACCATGCTGATGGACCTACAGAGAAATGTGCAAGAGCTGAGGGAGGAAGTGAGGGAACTGAGGAAAGACAATACAGAAATCAGACAAGCGATCGACGGGCTTAACAGCAGAATGGATGAGATGCGAGAGACTGTTAATGGAATAGAAAACAGAGAACAGGAGTACAGAGCAGCTGAGGCAGAGAGAGATAAAAGGATTTCTAGGAATGAAAGAATATTAAGAGAACTGTGTGACCAATCCAAACGGAACAATATTCGCATTATAGGAGTACCAGAGGAAGAAGAGAGAGAAAAAGGGATAGAAAGTGTCTTTGAAGAAATAATTGCTGAAAACTTTCCCTCGCTGGGGAAGGAAGTAGTCTCGCAGTCCACAGAAGCTCATAGATCTCCCAACACAAGGGACCCAAGGAAGACAACACCAAGACACATAATAATTAAGATGGCAAAATCAAAGATAAAGACACGGTATTAAAGGCAGCTAGAGAGACAAAAAAGATCACCTACAAAGGAAAAGCCATCAGACTATTATCAGACTTCTCAACAGAAACCTTACAGGCCAGAAGAGAATGGCATGATATATTTAACGTTATGAAACAGAAGGGCCTCGAACCAAGAATATTGTATCCACCACGATTATCATTTAAATATGATGGAGGGATTAAACAATTTCCAGGTAAATGAAAGTTAAGAGAGTTTGCCTCTCAAAAACCACCACTACAGGATATCTTAAATGGACTGCTCTAGAGGGAAGCACACCTAAGGCTAAAAAGATGTCACCAGAGAAAAAAAAATCATAGCAAAGAAAGCAGACCATCAAAATACCAAATAAAGGCAAAGAATAAAACACCTATTATAGAAAGAATGGAGGAGGAGAAATAAGAAGGGAGAGAAAGAAACATCAGACTGTGTTTACAATAACTTAACAAGAAAGTTAAGTTAGATTGTTAGATAGTAAAGAAGCAACCCTTGAACCCTTGGTAACCACGAATCTAAAGCCAGCAATGGCAATAAGTACATACCTATCAATAATCACCCTAAATGTAAATGGACTGAATGCACCAATCAAAAGACACAGAGTAACAGAATGGATAAAAAAGCAAGACCCATCTATATGCTGCCTACAAGAAACTCACCTCAAATCCAAAGATATACACAGACTAAAAGTGAAGGGATGGAAAAAGATATTTCATGCAAACAACAAAGAGAAAAAAGCAGGTGTTGCAGTACTTGTATCAGACAAAATAGACTTCAAAACGAAGAAAGTAGCAAAAGATAATGAAGGACATTACATAATGATAAGGGGGTCAGTCCAACAAGAAGATATAACCATTATAAATATATATGCACCCAACACAGGAGCGCCAGCATATGTGAGACAAATACTAACAGAATTAAAGGAGGAAATAGACAGCAATGCATTCATCTTAGGAGACTTCAACACACCACTCACTCCAGAGGACAGATCAACCAGACAGAAAATAAGTAAAGACACAGAGACACTGAACAACACACTAGAACAGATGGACCTAACAGACATCTACAGAACTCTACACCCAAAAGCAACAGGATACACATTCTTCTCAAGTGCACATGGAACATTTTCCAGAATAGACCACATACTAGGCCACAAAAAGAACCTCAGTAATTTCAAAAATACTGAAATCCTACCAACCAACTTCTCAGATCACCAAGGTATAAAACTAGAAATAAATTTTAGAAAGAAATCAAAAAGGCTCACAAATACATGGAGACTTAACAACACTCTCCTAATTAATCAATGGGTTAATGACCAAATCAAAACAGAAATCAAAGAATATATGGAGACTAATGACAACAACAACACAAAGCCACAACTTCTGTGGGACGCAGCAAAGGCAGTTCTAAGAGGAAAGTATATTGCAATCCAGGCCTATTTAAAGAAGGAAGAACATTCCCAAATGAATAGTCCAGAGACACAATTACTGAAATTGGAAAAAGAAGAACAAATGAGGCCCAAAGTCACCAGAAGGAGGGACATAATAAAGATTAGAGAAGAAATAAATAAAATTGAGAAGAATAAAACAATAGAAAAAATCAATAAAACCAAGAGCTGGTTCTTTGAAAAAATAAACAAAATAGATAAACCCCTAGCCAGACTCATTAAGAGAAAAAGAGAATCTACACACATAAACACAATCAGAAATGAGAAAGGAAAAATCACGACGGACCCCACAGAAATACAAAGAATCATAAGAGAATATTATGAGAATCTATATGCTAACAAGTTGGAAAACACAGAAGAAATGGACAACTTCTTAGAAAAATACAGCCTTCCAAGACTGACCAAGCAAGAAACAGAAAAACTAAACAGACCAATCACCAGTGACGAAATCGAATTGGTAATCAAAAAACTACCCAAGAACAAAACCCCTGGGCCTGATGGATTCACCTCTGAATTCTACCAGACATATAGAGAAGAAATAACACCGATTCTCCTTAAAGTTTTCCAAAAAATAGAAGAGGAGGGAATACTTCCAAACTCATTCTATGAAGCCAGCATCACTCTAATACCAAAACCGGGCAAAGACCTCACCAAAAAAGAAAATTACAGACCAATATCCCTGATGAACGTAGATGCAAAAATACTCAACAAAATATTAGCAAACCGAATTCAAAAATACATCAAGAGGATCATACACCATGATCAAGTGGGATTCATCCCAGGGATGCAAGGATGGTACAACATTCGAAAATCCATCAACATCATCCACCACATCAACAAAAAGAAGAACAAAAACCACATGATCATCTCCATAGATGCTGAAAAAGCATTTGACAAAATTCAGCATCCATTCCTGATTAAAACTCTCAACAAAATGGGTATAGACGGCAAGTACCTCAACATCATAAAGGCTATATATGACAAACCCACAGCTAACATCATACTTAATGGCGAGATGCTGAAAGCTTTTCATCTAAGATCGGGAACAAGACAAGGATGCCCACTCTCTCCACTGTTATTCAACATAGTACTGGAGGTCCTAGCCACAGCAATCAGACAAAACCAAGACATACAAGGCATCCAGATTGGTAAAGAAAAGTCAAATTGTCACTATTTGCAGATGACATGATACTGTACATAAAAAACCCTAAAGATTGCATTCCAAAACTACTAGAACTAATATCTGAATTCAGCAAAGTTGCAGGATACAAAATTAACACACAGAAATCTGTTGCTTTCCTATACACTAATGATGAACTAACAGAAAGAGAAATCAGAAAAACAATTCCATTCACAATTGCATCAAAAAGAATAAAATACCTAGGAATAAACCTAACGAAGGAAGTGAAAGACCTGTACTCTGAAAACTACAAGACACTCCTAAGAGAAATTAAAGAGGACACTAACAAATGGAAATGCATCCCATGCTCTTGGCTAGGAAGAATAAATATTGTCAAAATGGCTATACTACCTAAAGCAATCTACAGATTCAATGCAATCCCTATCAAACTACCAACAGCTTTCTTCCATGAACTGGAACAAATAATTCTAAAATTCATATGGAACCACAAAGACCCCGAATAGCCAAAGCAATCCTGAGAAGGAGGAATAAAACAGGGGGAATTACACTCCCTGACTTCAAGCTCTACTACAAAGCCACAGTAATCAAGACAATTTGGTATTGGCACAAAAACAGACCCACAGACCAGTGGAACAGAATAGAAAATCCAAACATTAACCCAAACATATACAGTCAATTAATATTTGATAAAAGTGCCTTGGATATACAATGGGGAGATGACAGCCTCTTCAGCAGCTGGTGTTGGAAAAACTGGACAGCTACATGTAAGAGAATGAAACTGGACTACTGTCTAGCCCCATACACAAAGGTAAACTCAAGGTGGGTCAAAGACTTGAATGTAAGTCATGAAACCATAAAACTCTTAGAAAAATACATAGGCAAAAATCTCTTGCACATAAACATGAGCGACTTCTTCATGAACATATCTCCCCGGGCAAGGGAAACAAAAGCAAAAATGAACAAGTGGGACTATATCAAGCTGAAAAGCTTCTGTACAGCAAAGGACACCATCAGTAGAACAAAAAGACATCCTACAGTATGGGAGAATATATTCATAAAAAACGTATCTGATAAAGGGTTGACATCCAAAATATATAAAGAACTCATGCACCTTAACAAACAGAAAGCAAATAATCCAATTAAGAAATGGGCAGAGGACATGAATAGACACTTCTCCAAAGAAGAAATTCAGATGGCCAACAGGCACATGAAAAGATGCTCCACATCGCTAATCATCAGAGAAATGCAGATTAAAACCACAATGAGATATCACCTCACACCAGTGAGGATGGCCAACATCCAAAACACAAACAACAACAAATGTTGGCGAGGATGTGGAGAAAAGGGAACCCTCCTACACTGCTGGTGGGACTGCAAATTAGTTCAACCATTGTGGAAAGCAGCATGGAGGTTCCTCAAAAAACTCAAAATAGAAATACCATTTGACCCAGGAATTCCACTCCTAGGAATTTACCCTAAGAATGCAGCAGCCCAATTTGAAAAGGACAGATGCACCCCTATGTTTATTGCAGCACTATTTACAATAGCCAAGAAATGGAAGCAACCTAAGTGTCCATCAGTAGATGAATGGATAAAGAAGATGTGGTACATATACACAATGGAATATTATTCAGCCATAAGAAGAAAACAAATCCTACCATTTGCAACAACATGGATGGAGCTAGAGGGTATTATGCTCAGTGAAATAAGCCAAGCCGAAAAAGACAAGTATCAAATGATTTCACTCATATGTGGAGTATAAGAACAAAGAAAAAAACTGAAGGAACAAAACAGCAGCAGACTCACAGAACCCAAGAACGGACTAATAGTTACCAAAGGGAAAGGGACTGGGGAAAATGGGCGGGAAGGGAGGGATAAGAGGGAAAAAGGGGCATTACGATTAGCAGATGTAATGTTGGGGGGGCACGGGGAGGGCAGTACAACTCAGAGAAGACAAGTAGTGATTCTATAGCATCTCACTGCGCTGATGGACAGTGACTGTAATGGGGTTGGTGGGGGGACCTGATGAAGGGGTAGTTTAATAATGGTAATATTGTACATGTAATTGTAAATTAATGATTTAAAAAAAAGGAAAAAAAACATGAAACCAATATAATATTGTATATCAACTATAATTTTAAAAAAGGAAAGAAGGAAAGAAAGAAGAAAGAAAGTTTTAAAGAAATACTAAGTTATATAATTTTGATATAAAACCAAAGATACATGCACTACGAAGTCAGGAATAAGCTTAAATGGACTCTAATATATTCCATATATTATGAATATTCAGTTAAGAGTATATGTCTGTGTAAGTATACATATAGAAACATATAAAAGACCTAATACTTAACATATACTTATAAAAATTACAGTTCTAGGTAACAGATTTTTATAATGGTTCATGGGCAAATTATTTTGCTAGCTCAGCATCAGAGATTTATGTCTATTGGGGGTTTCTTAGCTTAATGATGGGCTGTTATTAAGCCTGTCTCTTTCTTCCAAACCAACATCACAAAAGAAATACTTTCCCTTAAGTAGACCTGGGGATTTACTCTTTGCTTTAATTCCCCAGGTCGCCAAACTACAGCTCCTCCTCCTGTCCCATCTGCCCCTCCCAGGTGTTCTTGAATGCACTTAGGGGACATATCACTACCTTATAGTTACAACTAACCATTCATCTTTTCCTCAGAGCACACAGAGTGGTTCTTCTCACAAGAGGGTAACTGATTTCACCCTGTTCCTGTTGAGGCACAAGTCCACCAGTTCTTTCTATTACACTGGATGAGAACAAATATTCCTGGATGAAGAGAATCTCTGAAGATCAGAGCATTCAAGTCACATGTGAAATTGCTGGAATAAGGACATTAGCTCCTTCTATATCCCAGATTGTCAGAGATTGATCCATGATTACCATGTAAGTAACACCTATTTGGCACTTTTGAGGAGATAAAATACTTTTATCTAGAGAAGAAAAATTATTTCGTTAAGATATTTTTCAATTAAATGGCTGTATATGCTCCTTTTCATTGTAGATATATAGACTTTGATTAAAAACTATATTTATTCTAAAATGAACTTGAATATTATTGAAAACTACAATTATTTTGTCTCAGATACAACTAAAAGAGAAAATGCTCAGAGTTATAAGAAAAAAGTGTGAGCCTATGGAAAAACAGACACACCCATAAGCACAGGCATGCATGCCTGTACACACATTCGCACACACAAATAGAAAAATTGGCTTAGGAATGTGATATGAAGTGATTTTGCCCAATTATAATGAACTCACTAAAATACAGTATGTGGAAAATTTTCCTGCCTAAATGTATTCCTATATATAACAACACATAAAATGTTAAAATCAAATATCCTCACTTCTATCCAACAATAACCTGCAGGCTATGTTACCTCTGCTCACACATTCTTAAAATCCATCCCCCAAATTTATTATTAAAATAAATTCTGGCAATGTTTTGCTTTTAATATAAGAAAAAATTAGTGTACATTTAAAATTAATGTTGCATATTCAAAATACTTCTCATTAGAATGCTTTGTATTTACACATAAATTAATCCTATGGATCATTCTGCAAGCCAGAAAGGGAAATTATTTGCTACCTAATCACCAATCATTTTTAAACAATTAAAAGATGCAGGATTTACTGAAATTATAGTACAGAAACAAATGGGTTTATCTCTCATTATCCCTGTGTCCATGGCTCACTCTAAAACAGCAGATTTAGAGAGGACTCTGTCACTCTTTTAGCCTTCTCTTAAAAAATAATTATCTGACAAGTGTATTCGCATCTTAGGGCTCTTTAAATATTTTCTTAGAGCACTACCTCCTTTATAGGACTATGCTTTCTCCTTGTCAGAAAACAGGCAATTGTATGTTTTCAGCACTAAAATTATTGTAGAATTGCAATGTGGAAACAAAAACACAGTGCTTTTATGTAGAGATGCTTCAGTTCAATCTACCACCAGGATACATGTGCCCAGAGTCCACAAACATGACAACGGGTATTTCACATCTCAGCACTCGGATGCTCTGGCTCAGGGAGCATCAGAGCCCAGGAGACTGGACAAAGTGGGAGAGGCTGACCTGAGAATGAGCCAGCCTCTATCTTTGACATATTCTGCCCCACTGGGATAGTGTGGATCCAGCTTTCAGACACGCTACGGTTGACACTGTGACACATAATGTGGGAAGACTGAGTTATATTTGCTGATTCACACACACATGCAATCCAGCTGCATGTGGGTTTGGGAAATCCATATAGTCAGGGAGCATCAGAGATGTTTCCAGCCCCAGCTACATGGGCTACATTTCATTAATGGATCCTTTGTTATTCATGAATTTGTTTGGTCTTTATGAAACCATTTTGAAATGAGGAAGAACTGGCTGTATTATATCACTGATAATTAAGGCACAAGAACTGAACAAATGTCAGGAATTGTTTCTTCCAATAAAGGGTGATGGTACTCAATATGATGGCCAGAGGAAGAGGACATACATTTTTTTTCTGAGAACTGTAACTTTGACTTAGATTTCTTACCATTCCTCCTACTTAAGACGGTATGTTTCCTATTAGTTAAGAAATAGTAGGACTATAGGTGGCAAAACAATGTCATCTAGACCCAGAATGAAGTAAGCAGACTTTGAGAAGAAACTATTATGAACATGTTAACATAAATAATATGTGATCTACAAAAAATTCTTATTATTAAACACAACTCAAGAATTTAACATGCCTCTAACTGAGAGGAGGTTTCCCTTCCTCCCCTTCACTCACCAGTATTTAAGTGCCCCAGCTGCAAGGTTTGAACACACCCTCTGCCCCAGTGAGAATGGCAGGAACTACTGAGGTGGAGCTGCAGCAGCGAGCCACTGGCCAGGTCTTCTTTTCTAATCATTTGACATATGTGTTCGGTTAAAAAATGTAACCTTTTTATTCTTTCCTAAACTACATTTAGAGCCTCCAGCCTGCCAACAGTTCTTTATCCTGTGCAACACTGCAGAGAACAGGCAGGCACAGAAGTCAAAAAAACACTTCCCCACCCACTCTGGCATTTACTGGCTTTGCCCCTTGACAGTGGGGCAGGAGGCGGGGGAGCTGTCCACCTCCCTATGTCTTACTATCCTCAGCTGTGACATGAAAATAATAGTGGCACCTTCCTTTCTTGTTTGCTGAGCAGATTAAAATTAATAATAAGCAATCTTCAATAACTCAAAGTTTATCCCCATTGCCAAATTTGTTTTAATAATGTGCTTGACAGACTTTTTAATATCTATTAACAAATTCAGTACCTAGAACAATCCTGAAATAAAACGATGACTTAGGCACAGAAGGTTTATGTAACCTGGCAAATGTGTGTAGTCAGTGAGGAACAACGGGAAGTCACACACCTAAAATTTTTGGCTTCAGCAGGTTGATTTTTGCCACTATATTTTACTTTCCTTGAGAAATGATAAATATTAAATGAATGTTTCCTATTATACTAATTTTCTTATTTAGTAGCTTTTTATAGACTGAATTTTTACCTGTGTCAGATAGTGAGTACAGATTATGCCTCTTCTTGTTCATAAACCCATGGGACTTCACATTATAATCCCTTGCTAACTAGTTGTAAAACTAAGTCATCTAATATATTAGGCAAATTTCACAAGGTAACTCATGAGTAGAAGGCACTCAGATTGTAAACAAGATACTTTCTAACCCCTGGTCCTTGTTCTTTCTGCTATATTAAACAGATTCTCAGAGACTTCATTAGAAACCTGAAAAGGATTTCCCCTTCTTCTCCAAATGACCTGTCTGAAATTCAGAAGTTTCTTAAAATTTGAAAATATCTCCTGCACAAATCAGAAAATTTCTGAAAAATATCTGACATGTAGGAAAAAAACATGATTTTTCAGGGCATTTTCTTTAAAATATGCCCTAAGATTTACCTTAATGACCCATTCATTTTAGAGGGGATCCATTCTGAAAGTTTCAAAAAATAACTTTTACACATCTAGGCTAAGTTATTTTTAACTATGGCAAAATACAAATGACATACATTTTCCATCATAAATAGTTTTATGTGTACAGGCTGGCGGTCAGCAGCCATGTTCACTGTCCATCTCCAGAACTGTTTACCTTTGCAAAACTGAAACTCTGTACCCATTAAACAAGAATTCCAAGTTCCTTCAACATCTCCTCACCTCCCAATCACCATTTAATCTGTGTCCATATGAATTTAACTACACTGGGTACCTCGTACAAGGGGGATCACACAATATTTGTCATTTTGTGATGCAATTTCTTAATCAGTATAATATTCTCATGGCTCATTTATCCATAAATTTATAAATAAAACTAACAAGAAAATAAATTATTATGCACATAATGAGAATATTTAAATAAGTTTCCAGGAATTCCTTGTTTTTAGCTAGCTGCTTTGGTTTTATTTGAAATTATAATGATGCACTGAAGTTTCTGGTAACAGCTGAAGAGAAGTTCTGAGCATGTTACTCACTGTTGTGAGGGATGTTGGTGAAGTGACACAGCCACGATGGAAACACTAACACCACAGAAACGGATAAATACCAATAGATCAGCTCATCCTGTTGTCCCAGCACTGGCTACACTTTGATGAGCCCGTTACTGTAACATAAAACCAACCTCTCTCTGCAACTGGGATTTAGAAATATTAATATCCTCAACTAGAAACAACCAAACAACTTATATTTTTTAGAAACTATTCCATTTGTTTTATTTTTGCAGCTTTTGGGGGTCTAATAGATAAAATTTTATGTATTTTAAGTGTAACTCGATATGCACATATACATATACATATACTATACATACAAATATGTGTATTTATACACATGCATATTGTGAAATAATCAACACAGAGAACATATATATTTACACAGGAAGGAAATTTTTCCTTCATTTCCATGTGTTTTATTACAATATACAGATCACTTAGAGAACCTGCCATTGGACAAGATGATCAATCACACTGGAGTCACTGAGTTTCATCTTCTGGGGTTCTCTGAGGACCCGAGGATGCAAACCCTACAGGGCATCCTGTTCCTCGTGGCTTACCTGGCAGCCCTGCTGGGAAATGGACTCATCATCATTCTCATTACTTGGGACCCTCAGCTTCACACACCCATGTACTTCTTCCTGAAGAACCTGTCACTCATAGATCTCTGCTACATGTCCGACACTGTTCCTAAATTTGCTCTCAACTCCCTAATGAACAGGAACAGAATATCCTTCCTGGGATGTGTTTCCCAGGTGCTTTTTTCTTTGAGTTTTGCTTCTGCTGAAGTAGCCATCCTCACAGTGATGTCCTATGACCGCTATGTGGCCATCTGCCGTCCGCTGCACTATGAGACCGTCATGAACAAGGGGGCCTGTGGACGGATGGTGGTGGCTTCATACATCAGTGGGGGGTTCTCTGGAGCCATGCACACAGCAGCGACATTTTCCACAACTTTTACTTCCAATAAGATCCATCATTTCTTCTGTGATATCCCTCAGATTATTTTGATCTCAGACCCCAAAATGAACATAAGCGAAGTGTCAGTGACAGCATTCTCTGGAAGTATCTCACTAGCTTGTTTCATCTTTATTTTAAATTCTTATGTGCACATCTTCTCTGCTGTCTCAAGGATCTCCTCCCTGGAGGGCAGGTCCAAAGCCCTCTCCACCTGCCTCCCTCATGTGGTTGTTGTGACTTTATTTCTTTCAACAGGTGCCTTGGCCTACCTGAACCAGCCTCTGAGGTGGGGTCAGACCTAGATATCACTCTGTCTGTCTTTTACACAGTTGTGCCTCCATCACTGAATCCCATCATTTACAGCCTTAGAAACAAAGGCTTAAAACTGACTCTGAGAAAAGTCTTTGGAATTGTAGTATTTAAGTCAAATTAAATATAATTGGGTAGTTTAGGGAGAGGTGCTCTTTAGTTCTATATTATTTTGAACTTTGCCACTGATATAATGGTTATGTATCACAATATGAATGTGCTATTTGAAGCATTTCAGATTAGCGATAGATCTATCATTGCAGAATGTAATTCAGAAATATGGAAAAAATAAAACCAGAGATATTAGTGGAACACTATGATTGTGCTGTGCTTTGGGCAGTAGCTAATAATTATCACACATAAAGAGTATAAACAGTATGACAAAGATGATATCAGGAAAAAGCAAAATAAAAAATACAAGCTTACATATGTTAAACATTGGTAAAAAGATTGGAAGTTTGAAAACACTAATAAAATTAAGAAATGCCTGATGAAATGGATCAAGAAATAGGCTAGTTACTACCTCTTGCAAAGGGTCAAAGTAAGGTTTCTATTCTACTCAAAATGTGTTCTATTGCTTTTCATAAGTGGTCCATATAGGGGTATATTTATTTCATTATCTTTCATTGATTTATACTTCGAGGTGTGTAATTTTTATGGGAAAATATATCATGAAGATATAATTACAAATATTACACCAAACATATATAATTGTAAAAAAGAAACACCATTCTAAACATCTTCAGCAAAGTTAACATAAGAATATAATAGAAAAAATAATGTTTCTGCATCTTTTAAATATATCAAATTTTCAAATAAAACATTCTACATGAGATGATTCAAAACATTATTTAATTCTAACAAGTATTTGAGAGATAAAGATCTCCCCATAGAATAAAGGCATAGTATAGAGAATATACTCAATTAGTGTTGAACATTTTCTGTGTTGACAGATAGTAATGACACTAGTCAGGGTAAGGATTTAATAAGGTTTATAACTATTGAATAACTACATGGCATATTTTAACCAATATAATATTGTACATCAACTGTATTTCAAGAAAAATATATCAAAAATGAATAAAAGTATTTGAGTAAAATTCAATAACCCCTTCAAATTAAAAATACCTCAGAAAAAAGGAATGCTAGAACCATCTTTTTTCTAATAAAGAATAACTGTAACAACAAACATCAAACTTCAGACATAAATTTGAAATATTCTTTTCTTCTGTTATGAATTCAAGAAAAAGACACTGATGTTATAACCTAATCTTACTCTGAATTTCCTGGACAATGTAATAAGATGTAGAAAATAATAATTTTTATAACAAACATTGGGGAAAAAACAAAGAAAATTGTACCTGTTGTGTAAATTATCAAAAATATTCCACCCCAAAAGAAGTAGGAAACCTGCTATTTGCAACAAAATGGATAAACTGAGAAGATATTGTTCTAAATGAAGTAGGCCAGACAGAGAAGGACAAATACTGTAGAAATTCACTTTCATGTAGGTATTGAACCAGAGAAACTCATAGAAGCAGAGGCTCAGGTGGCATTTACCAGGAACTGGAACTGGGGAGCGAGGCTGATGGTCAGGCAGACATAGGTGAAGGCCAAGGGCAGAAATCTTTTAGTCATGCACAACAAGTAAGTTTTGGAGATCCACCATACAGCATACGGTCTGTAGCTAACAATACCCAACAGGATGGAAGGTTTAGGGAAGACTGTGTTGTAAGAGAATTCCTGCTGAGGAACTATATTTGGGCTTATTAATAATCTGTTTCTTTCCCCAATCTAAGACTGATGGACAATCGTGATGTGAATAGAGATGTTGAGAAGACAGAAATATCCAGATAATTGAAGAAATGAAATAAAATACAGGGTGATGTGAATGTTAAGAGTTTCTTCCCAAATTGAGCAACCAACGAACGGAATCATGTATTGCTGTTTGCCATGTCTATTATTTACCACAGGTATTTTGGCTTTTCTAAGCACATATGATTGCACGTTATTGACAATCGACAGAACCAGTGTTTTACAATTACCCTTATATTTTCAGAGAGAGAACGTAATGAGTATTTTCCCAATGATGTTAACTGTTACTGTCTGTATAGATTATTCCCAACGTTTTAACATTTTTTCCCTTTGACAAAGAGAAATGTCCAATATAGAGTCAGATTACATCCATGAAAGAGTTTCCTTTTTAATATGTAGCATTATTGATGATAGAAAGAGAACTCTACAGCATACTAAAATATCTGCTTTGGGGAGAAGTTGCAAAAAGTTTCCTGTCAGTGGTATTTCAGATGAGAGAAGAGGGTCTGTGGCTGTGGACCAGTGGTGGGTGGAGAAGTGTGCTGAGGTGCACAGGCTGGGTGCAAGAAACTGTGTGCAGGGATGACAGCAGAACTTGCTGGGAGCCACCTGGTGAAGCGACGGTAGGTCTTGCTGGAGAACCCACCTAGAAATAAAGCAAAACTTACCTTGAAAACACTCCCCTCTACTTACTGCCATGTCACCACACACTACCAGTCATCTTACTGAAAGAGAAAGGAAACATCTAGATCTGAGAAGACAAGCCCCTTCCTTTGGTGTGATCTCTCAACACTATCTACTGACAAACATAATTTCAGTCAACAAAATTGAAATGTTTATGGGCTCCAGACTGTTTATCACAAGGCAGCCCGGAATGGGATAAGTTGGGGCTGAGAGGCAATACTGAGGATAAAGAAGTGATCACATGACACATCACAGGAACTGCTTCCTCTGCTCTGACTACTACCTTCAAGATTCAGAAATCACATACTCAGCACTGCCTTTTTGACCATAGAGGAAAGTATCAATCCTCTTATCTATGGTCAAGTCCTCCCTCTGTACACTAGCTGTCATCTTCTCTTCCAGCATCTAGGAAATCCAACCAGGAATTGTTCTGTTTATCTATCTTGCATCATGTTTTTTTTCTCCATGGTTATTGCAAAATTGTCTTGAAAATATAGCATTTTATATGATTTTATAATAATCTCTACCTTAAATGCTCCTGAAAACTATGAAAAACAATTCTGCTGCCATTCACAAAAAATATTCTTGAAAAAATTTTCCCAGAGCAGTCTCCAACCCTCCCCTGCTCTGTCCTCTTGAACCCACTCTTATTGCCCCCAAAACTCCACAATACATGTCTTGTCAAGTTAATTGATGACTTTCACACCTTCATAAATTTCACTACATTAATGTTAGTAATTATTTTTCAGCCCACATCGTACTTGACCCATCATCATGAGAATATCACAGCTTTGGTTACTTCTTTCTCATTGAAACAAGATTCAGAAATTGGCTTCCAGAACAGTGAACATTGCTAATTTTTTGGTCCTTCAAACCTTAAAAATAATCTCAGCTGGAATGCTTGTATTGACCTTTGGAAATTCAAAGTGTAACATATCTCAAAGTTACAGAAAAAAATGCAAGTTCTTCCTAGTTGTTCCTTCCATGATGACTCACCCTATCATCCACCAGTGGTTGCAAAGTGCCTGACACACCTTAGGGAATTGGGCACTTATGGATTGGCTGAAAGCAGCCATCAGGGCAGTTTGGCCTAATCAACATGATTTGCCATACTTACCCACTACCTGGAAGATGTATGCAGTGCTCCAATAGGTGTTACAGGAGCTGGGCATGAAAATTATCATCTATAATGTGTACCACCCAGGCTCTGATGAGTAGCTATTCATCGTAAGAATGAGAAATCATGTGCTCCATACAGCCCCCCAACCTCCCTGTGGGTCCCTAGTGACTATTCTAGGCCCCTACATAGGGCAACACATAAGTGAGGCTACTCATACTTTAGCAGATCTGGGGGAGGTTGAAACAATAAGAGCACAAAAGAAAGTATGGGCTACGACTGAAAGGAGAGTGCAAAGGGCCCCATGAAGGTTTTGAGGACCCACATATAGGTTTATTTGATAAAGCCAAGATAGTGAAAAAAAAACTTGATGGGAAGCCCATTAGGATCTTGTTAGAACAGTGGCACCAATTGAAACCATAGCAGCAATTGCAGTTGCTGGGGTCCAAGACACAGAATCCAGAGGCAAAGACCCATGTCCAGCCTCTGTCCAAGAAAGACTTCCTGGGGGACAGTACTCAGGGTCTGCCTGGGCTTTCACCCCCACAGGAGGACCATTGGGCACCACAGTTTGACTGAGAGGGTGGATCAAGGGCCCCACCTTGGTGGATGTGGTGGGTTCTGGAGCCACATGTAGAATTAGCAAGTCATTGGTCACCCATGAATGTACAAGATGTTCTGGTGCTGGTGGACACAGGAGCTGAATGTTCTCTGATTTATGGCAACCCTGAGCATTTTCCTGAGACTCTGCTGTGATAGATGGCTATGGGGATAAGGTGATTATAGTGAAGAAAGCCCAAATCTCATTGGGAGGAGGGCATTTAACCCCAAAGGGATATACTGTGTACCTTTCTCCCATTCCTGAATACATTTGGGTGGTCTATAACCTGCAGGACCTGTGGTTACAGACCACTGCAGGTGAGCTAAGACCGAGGGTACATGTGGTAAAGTCAATTGTGATGGGACATGCTACCACCCATCTGTAACTCCCACAGGGAGGGGTGTGAAAGTCTGGTGTACTAGCCCAGAATGAGATCCCATGCCTGTCTTGAATGCATCCTACCTGATGGACAAGATTTTCCTATGCTGCTGTCATTAAAATATGTATCTTATCACCCTTAAGATTATTTTCTTCTACACCTTTGGCCTGGACCAACACCCTGGCTGCAACTGCCACACAATGATTGCTCTGAACTCCCTACTCATTCACCTACTAACCGTCTGTGGAATGGGTGAGCTATGGACTTAATCTGCATAGGACTTTGAAACTAGTTGAATCCTCCAGTTTGAGGATTATTATGATTTTAGTGCTGTTGGTACTATATGTTATTAGTCTGATTACAGTGCTCCAGTTTTCTCACACAGACGCATTGTAGAAGATGGGGAATGAGTAGAGTGTAAGGCAAGATTTCTGGAGGGGTGGGCTGTGCATAAAATTGCAATATTTCCAGAATCTCCTACCCGGCCTTAGTGTATCTCCATATCAATGGGTGATTCCAAGAGGTGGAGAGAAGTAGTCCATCTCCATATCAATAGGTAATTACAAGGATGAACAAGGGCATATCTGGACCAGAGAGGTTGAGTGGGGTCCCTTTTTTCTGCAGCCAGGTGGTGAGAGACATGGGAGAGCAGATGTGGATGACTACTTGTAAGCAATAAACAGGTTTCTCCAACTTTATTTCTCCCTTTGACTGATTTCAGTTTCAAAGGGATTTTGCCCCAGGATTTTCCAGAGTTACACCCACAAAAGAGACACTCAGAGAAGGAAGAAGAATACAATATCTGAAATGAAACACAATGGAGGGATTTTATAGTAGACTTCTCACAAGTTGAAGTTGTAAATGATCTGGAAATTAGGGAGAAGAAAACAATGAAGCAAAAAAAAAAGAGAGAAAAAGGATGCACAGTAATGAAAGAATAAGAGAGTTGTGTGACCAATCCAAATGAAACAATATTCACAAAATAGAGGTACCTGAAGGAGAAAGAGAGAGAAAGGGATAGAAAGCCTCTATGAGGAAATAATTGTGGAAAACTTCCCCAATCTGGGGAAGGAATTAGACACTCAGGTCATGAAAACACAGAAATCCCTTAACAAAAAGAACCCAAGAAGACAACACCAAGACATGTAATAACTAAAATGGGAAAGATCAAGTACAATGAGAGAGTATTGGAACCAGCCAGAGAGAAAAAGATTACGTACAAAGGAAACCTGGTCAGGCTATCAGCGAACTTCTCATCAGAAAATGTACATGACAGAAAGTAATGACATGATATATTTAATGTAATGAAACAGAGGCACCTTCAACCAAGAATACTCTAACCACCAAGATTATCATTTAAATTTGATGCAGGGATTTAACAATTTTCAGATGAACAAAAGTTGAAGAAATTCACCACCACCAACCCAGCATTACTGTATACTTTAAAGAGACTGTTCTATATGGAAATGTTCCTAAGGATAAATACCTGTCACAGTGAAAATAAACTCACAGAAAACGTAGTAGACCAATTAATTACAAAGCAAGTATGAAAATAAAGCAAAATAAACAACTCACAAAATCAGTCAAGGGATACAAAAAAATGTAGAATATGACACCTAATGCATAAAGTGTGGAGGAGGAAGAAGAAGGTTAAAAAAAGAACCTTCAGATCAAGCTTGAAACAGAGTAATCAGTAATTTAAGATAGACTGTTATATAGTCAAGAAGTTATCATTGAACCTTTGGTAAGCACAAAATGAAAAACTACAATAGCTACACAAAATAAAAAGGAAAAAAAGATAGAAGAGAGAAAGAGAGAAAAAAGGAAGGGATGGAGGGAGAGAGAGAGAAAAGGAAAGGAAAGGAGAGGAGAGGAGAGGAAAGGAAAGGAAAGAGAAAAGAAGGAAGGGAAGGAAAAGGAAAGGGAAGGAAGAGAAAGGAAAGGAAAATAAAGGAAAGGAAGGAGGAAAGGAAAGGGAAGGGAAGGGAAGGAAAGGGAAGGGAGAGGAGAGGAGAGGAAAGGAAAGGAAAAAGGAAAGAAAGAAGGAAGAAAGAAAGGAAAGAAAGAAAGAAAGAAAGAAAGAAAGAAAGAAAGAAAGAAAGAAAGAAAGAAAGAAAGAAAGAAAGAAAGAAAGAAAGAAAGAAAGAAAGAAAGAAAGAAAGAAAGAGAAAGAAGAAGGAAGGAAGGAAGGAAGAAAAGAAAAGAAAGAAAAAAGGAAAGAAAGACATAGAATGGCAGAATGGATTTTAAAAAAGACCCCTTTTGTATGCTGCCTACTAGAGACTCACTTCAGACCCAAAGATACACAGACTAAAAGTGAAGTAATGGAAAAAATAGTTCAAACAAATAATAAGGAGGAAAAGAAAAGAATTAGCAGTACCTATATCAGACAAAATAGATTTCAAAACAAAGTATAAAAGAGACAAAGAAGGACTTTACATAATGATAAAAGGGTAAGTCCAGTAAGAGGATAGAATCATGACAAATATCTATGCACTCAGCATAGGAGCTCATAAATATGTGAAAAAAATACTAACAGAATTAAAGGAGGAAATAGACTGCAAGATATTCATTTTAGGAGAATTTAACACACCACTCACATCAATGGACAGATCAACCAGACAGAAAATAAATAAGGAAACAGAGACACTGAACAATTCATGAGATCAGATAGCCATAACAAATATCTACAGAACATTCCACATAAAAGCAACAGGATACATGTTCTTCTCAAGTGTACATGGAACATTCTCCAGAATACACCACATACTAAGAGACTAAAGAGCCTCAGTCAATTCTAAAAACTGAAACTGTATCAAGCAACTTCTGAGACCACAATGGTATGAAATGAGAAATAAATTACACAAAGAAAGCAAGTCTAGCAACACATAGAGTCTAAATAACATGATACTAAACAATCAGTGGATCAATGATCAAATTAAAACAGAAATCATGCAATATATGGAGACAAATGAAAACAAAATCTCAACAGCTCAAAACCTGGGGGAAGCAGCAAAGGCAGTTCAAAGAGGAGTATACATAGCACTAAAAGCTTACCTCAAAAAACAAGAACAATCTCAAATAGTCTAAACTCACAATTAAAAGAGGCTATATAAAGGAGAACAAATGAAGCCAAAATTAATAAAAGGAGTGGCAAAATAAAGATCAGAGAATAAATGAATAAAATAGAAAATAAAACAATAGAAAAAAATCAATGAAACCAGGAGCTGGATCTTTGAGAAAATAAACAAAATAGATAACCCCCTAGCCAGACTTATCAAGCAAAGGAGAGGATACACACATCAACAAATCATAAATGGAAAAAGGATAATCACAACAGACACCACAGAAATACAAAAATTATTAGAGAATACTATGAAACATTATATGCCAATAAATTGGACAACCTACAAAAATGGAAAACTTTCTAGAAAACTACCACTTTCCAAGACTGACCCAGGAAGAAACAGAAAAACTGAGCAGACCAATTACCAACAATGAAATAGAATTGATAATCAAAAAAGCTACCAAAAGACAAAACTCTAGGCTAGATGACTTCACAGCTGAATTTTATCAACATTTTAAAAAGGATACATATTATCATCTTTCTTAAAGTATTCCAGAAAGTATAAGAGGAGGGAATACTTCCAAATGCATTCCATGAGAATAGCATCACTCTAATAATAAAACCGAAGACACTACAAAAAGAAAATTGTAGAACAATATTCCTGATGAACAAGGATGCAAAAATCCTCAATAAAAAATAGTAAACAAAATTCAAAAATACATCAAGATCATCCATCATGATCAAGTGGTATTTATTCTAGTGATGCAAGAATGGTACAAAAATTTGTAAATCCATCAACATCATCTACCACATCAACAAAAGGAAGGACAAAAACCATATGATCATCTGTATAGATGCTGAAAATCATTTGACAAAATTTAACATCCATTCATGATAAAAACTCTTAAAATAGGTATAGAGGGCAAGTACCTCACATAATAAAGGCTGTATACAACAAACCCATAGCCAACATCACACTTAACAGCAAAAAGCTGAAAGATTTCCTCCTCTAATGTCAGGAACGAGACAAGGATGCCCACTCTCCCCACTTTTATTCAACATGGTTCTGGAGGTCCTAGCCACGGCAATCAAACAACCCAAAGAAATAGAAGGCATCCAGATTGGTAAGGAGGAAGTTAAACTGTCTCTATTTGCAGGTGACATGATATTATATATAGCAAACTTAAAGACTCCACCAAAAACCTACTAGAACTAATAACTGAATTTAGCAAAATAGCTGGATACAAAATTAATATAGAGAAATTTGTTACATTCCTACATATGACCAATGAACTAGAAGAAAGAAATCAGGAAGATGACTCCATTTAAAATTGCCTCAAAATGAATAAAATCCCTAGGAATAAACCTAACCAAGGAGGTGAGAGAACTGTACTCTGAAAACTATAAAACACTAATGAGAGAAATTAAAGAAGACACAAATAAATGGAAATCTATCCCATGCACATGGATAGGAAGAATTAATATTGTTAAAATGGCTATCCTGCCCAAAGCAATTTGCAGATTCAATGCAAATCCTATCAAAATACCAACAACATTCATTTATGAACTACAACAAATAGTACTAAATTTCATATGCAACCACAAAAGACCCAGAATATCCAAAGCAATCCTGATAAAGAAGAACAAAGCTGGGGGAATTATGCTCCCTGACTTCAAGCTCTACTACAAAGACACAGTAATAAAAACAATTTGGTACTGACACAAGAACAGACACATAGATCAATGGAATAGAATAGAAAGCCCAGATATAAACCACATATATATGCCAATTAATATATAATAAAGAAGCCATGAATAGACAATGAGGAAAGACAGACTCCAACAATTGGTGTTTAGAAAACTGGAGAGCTACATGTAAGAGAATGAAACTGGATTACTGTCTAACTACATACACAAAAGTAAGCTCGAAATAGATCAAAGACCTGAATGTAAGTCATGAAACCATAAAATTCTTAGAAGAAAACACAGGCAGAAAATCTCTTGAATATACACATGAACAACATTTTCCTGAACACATCTCCTTGGGCAAGGGAAACAAAATAAAAAATGAACACGTGGGACTACATCAAACTATAAAGCTTCTGTACAGCAAATCAGCGGAACCAAAAGGCACCCTACAGTATGGGAGAATATATTCATAAATGACTCATCTGACAAAGGGTTAACATCCAAAATATATAAAGAACTCATATGTCTCAACAACAACAAAAAATAATAACCCAATTAAAAAATGGGCAGAAGATACGAACAGACACTTCTCCAAAGAAGAAATACAGATGGCCAACAGACACATGAAAAGATGTTCCATAGCACTAATCAGCAGGGAAATGTAAACTAAAACCACAATGAGATATCAACCTAACACCAGTTAGAATGGCTGCAATCCAACACATGAAATAACAAATGCTGGTGAGGATGCAGAGAAATGGAAACCCTCCTACACTGTTGGTGGGAATGTAAATTGGTGCAACCATTGTGGAAAGCAATATGAATATATAATATATAATACAGATAGTTTATTAATTACCAATTCTATTTCATTGTTGGTAATTGGTCTGTTCAGCATTTCTTCCTGGGTCAGTCTTGGAAAGTGGTATTTTCCTAGAAAGTTGTCCATTTATTCTGTTGTCCAATTTACTGGCATGTAATATTTCATAGTATTTTCTAATAATTCTTTGTATTTCTGTAGTGTCTGTTGTGATTATCCCTTTTTTTGTTTCTGATTTTGTTTATGTGTGTACCCTCTATTTTTCTTGATAAGTCTGGCTAGGGGGTTATCTATTTTGTTTATTATCTCAAAGAAGCAACTCCAGGTTTCACTGATTTTTTCTATTGTTTTATTCTTCTATATTTTATTTATTTCTGCTCTGATTTTATTTTGTCACTCCTTCTACTAATTTGGGCTTCATTTGTTCTTTTCCTAGCCTCTTTAATTATGAATTTCTGACTTTTTTTGAGATTGTTCTTGTTTTTTGAGGTAAGTCTCTATTTCTATGTACTTTCTTCTTAGAATTGCCTTTACTGTATCCCTCAGGTTTTGGGCTGTTCAGTTTTATTTTTATTTGTCTCCGTGTATTGCATGATTTCTGTTTTAATTTGGTCATTGATTCACTGATTATTTAGAAACATGTTGTTTAGTCTCCATGTGTTTGTAGGCTTTTTGATTTCTTTGTGTAATTTATTTATTTCATACCATTGTGGTCTGAGAAGCTGCTTGATACAATTTCAGTCTTTTTGAATTGATTGAGGCTTTGTCTCCTAGTATGTGATCTATTCTGGAGAACATTCCATGTGCACTTGAGAAAACATGCATCCTGCTGCTTTTGGCAAGAATGTTCGCTAGATATCTGTTAAACCATCTGATGTAATGGATTGTTCTGTCATCTTTTTCCTTTTGTATTTTCTGTCTGGTTGGTCTATTGTTTTGGGTGGTGTTTAAAGTGTCTTAAAATGAATATGTTGCAGTCTATTTCCCCCTTTAATTCGGTTAGTATTCTTTTTCACATATTTAGGTGCTCCTATATTGGATGCATAGATATTTATAATGGTTATATCCTCTTGTTGGACTGACCCCTTTGTTATTATGGAATGTCCTTTGTCTCTCTTTTGCTTTCTTTGTTCTGAAATCTATTTTGTCTGATATAGGTACTGCTAAATCTTTTATTTACTCCCTATTATTTGCATGAACTATCTTTTTCCATTCCTTCACTTTCATTCTGTGTATGTCTTTGGGTATGAAGAGAATCTCTGGTAGGCTGCATATAAATGGGTCTCTTTTTTTATCCATCCTGCTATTCTATGTTTTTTGGTCCATTCAGTCCATTTACATTTACAGTGATTATTTATAGATATGTACTTTTTTCCATTTTATTGATTGTATTCTGGTTGTTTTTATATATCCTCTCTGTTCCTTTTTTTTCTCTTATATGCTTTTCCTGCTTTTTGATGGATTTCTTTAGTGCTGTGATGGGATCTTTTTCTTTCTTTCTCTCTTTCTTTTATCTCCCTCCTTCCCTCCCTCCCTCCCTTCCTTCCTTCCTTCCCTCCTTCCCTCTCTCTCTTTCTTTCTATGTATCAATTGTAGGCTTTAATCTTGTGGTTACCAGATTCAGGGATATCTTCCTAAGTATATAACAGTCTATCTTAAATTGCTGATTACTCTATTTCAAACTAGATTTCTAAACAGTGCATTTCCTGCTCAAAATAATGTGTCTGGAATGTAATTGTATGTTCTTTATGTGATTTATGCAATATTTTAAGCACTTCCTACACATTGTACATTTGCAATTACTTTTTTCATAATTTTAATGAAAAATATAAAAGACCAAAATAGATAAAACAAGTACTTCAGCATGAGGAACTAATAATAACATGAAGTTAATCATTGCAAAGAACACATATGTTGGTCTTGCTAGACTTTCAAAGCCAGTTTTATGTAAACATTAAATTCTAATTTAAAAATCTTAATGTGTTATTAAATATAAAATAATTTTGAAAAACCCCTAGACAATAACATTTTTAATATAAAACTAAAAATATGTGTACCATGGAGCCAGATATTAGTATGAATCAACTACTTAGTATAGCCCACATATTGTGAATATTCACTTAGTGTCCATATAAATTTAACTATAGATGTAGCTACATATTAAAGGCCTGATATTTATCTTTTACTTATAAAAATTATTATTGTAGAAAAGATGTATTTTATAATGGTTCATAGGCAAGGTTTCCCCTTCTAGGTACTGAAATGGATAATGAGGTAGCTCAGCATCAGGGATTTCTTGGGAAATCTCTTAGAGATTTCTGACCTTCATGTTGACCTTTTTTTTTAGCATGTTCCCTCCTCCACAGTCATTATCATAAAATAAATACTTTACCCTGAAATTACCCAGGAGAAATTAGTTGAAAATCCATTGAAATTTCCCAGATCCCCAAACTACAGCAACATGTGTTGGTCTCTCCTGTCTCACTTCTTCCTCTCCTGGGTGTTCTTGAAAATATTTTGAGACACATCACAGCCTCAGAGCTGAAATCATTCACCTTTTTCTTAGAGAAATTTGAAGTGGTTCCTCCCTCACTGAGAGGATAACTAAATGCTCCCAGTCCTGAGGTAGCATGAAGCCTGCTACTTGTTTCTATGACATTAGATGAGAACAAATCTTCCTGGATGAAGAGACTCTGGAGATTGGAGAGTTCAAGGCCCATGTGAAGTCACTGTAATAAGGAAGTTGTCTCTTTAAATACCAGATTTTCAGAGCTTAAACCATTATCACCATGTGAGTAACACTTGCTTGTCAGTTTAAGGGACAAAAATATATTCCTTTCTATGATAGAAAAGATTATATTTCTAACATATTATCCAAAAATGTTTAAGTGTGATACTTTGACCTCTAGATATATAGACCCTGATCTAAAACCTGTTTTTTCTAATATTAATTTTATTGAAAATTTTAAATATTTTTTCAGATACAATTAAGAGAAAAATCCTGGAGTTAAAAACACTGTGAACATAAGGGAAACACACAGACTTATATACATGCATTCACGCCTATATACACATACATGCACACAAGGAGAAAAGAATTAGGAATGTGGCATAAAGTCATTTTATCAAATCATAATAAACTCACCGATATATAATAAGCAATTGCATTTTTACTGCCAAATACTGAATCTGTTAGGCTGTTAAACTAAAATCAAAATATATTCTCCTATATCAAACAGGAACTTGTAGTATTTAGTACTTCTGCCTACATACACATTCTTAAAAATCATCTTACAAATTAACAGTTACAAATAAATTCTGAAAATATTTTGAATTTAAATTATGAGAACGTTAGTGTGCATTATAAATTAGTGTTACAGTAGAAAATATAAGAATGTTTCTTATTCATGCATAAATTAATCCTTCAGATCATTATGAAAGCAAGAAACTGCAATGACTTACAAGCTCTTGCCAATCATGACTGAACAAATGTTAGAAGCAGTGGTTATCAAAATTATAACAAAGAAAAAATGGATTACTCTTTCATTATCCATTTATCCTTGGCTCTCTGTAAAATAGAGGATTTAGAGAGACAAACTCACTCTTCCAGTATTCCCTTATAAAATAAATTATCTGCCAAATGTAATCACATCATATTTTGTAAATCTATGTTTTACAGCATTACCTCCATTACAGAACCATGCTTTGTCCTTGTCAGAAATGAGTCGTTGTTAGGCCATTACACCAAAATTATTTCGATGTGTAGAATTGCGATGTGGTGACTAAAACAGTGTTTGTGTAGCGATGCCTCAGCCTGTCAATCTATCACCAGGACAAATAGTGTCCAGGGCTCACAAACAGGACAGCACATTTTTCATTCTTCACCCCTCAGGTGCCCTGGGTCAGGGAGTGTCAGACAGCAGTAAACTGAACTGGAGTGGCCTCACCTGGGAATAGCCCACCTGTTATTTTGGAAAGTTCTGCATTATCAGGGGAGTGTTACAACTTCAGATGTAGTGCAGGGGTTTCTAAGGCGCAATAGCTACAATGACATGTCTTACTAGGAAACTGAGTTATATTTTCTGATTTGTACAAACATGAAATTCAGGTTTAGTCAGATTTGGAAATCTACAAATATAGTCAAGGTGAACCAGAGATGTTTCCAGCCCTAACTACATGGAGTCCTTTTCATAGAATGAGTCCCTTGGTATTTGTTCAGAGTTCATAAAACAATTTAGAAATCAGGAAGAACTTGCTGCATTATTCTTCTGAGAATTAAGGTACAGAAACTAAACAAAGCCAGGAACTATGTCTTTCAACAATATGTAGTATTATTTAGACCATAACCAGAGGAAGAGAAAGTGTACTTTATGTTGACTCCTGGAATATTGAGTTAGAATTCCCACAGGTTAGGTAACAGCTGAAACCATAGGTGGTGGATCATTGCCATTTAGACCCACGCTGAAGCAAATGAGTGAGCTTGGAAGAAATTATTCTTAAAATGTATAAATACTCTGTAATTGATAACAAATACTTACTTAAAAAATATGGCCAAATTGAGGCAAGCCTTTAATTAAGACAATTTTATCCTGTTTTTCCCCTTCACTCACCAATGTGTATGTGCACAAGCTGCACACATATAACCACACCCTTTCCGTCCAATGAGAATGGAAGCAACTACGGAGATGAAGTTAGCAGCAAACAAATGGCCTGGTTTTATTTTCCAATTAATTATAATTAGTGTTACGTTAAATTTTGTTTATTGTTTCCTAAGCTGCATCCATTTCCTTCTGCTGGCCAGCAACTGTATATACAGGGTGTCTTTGCAGAAAACAGGCAGGCATGAAGTCCAAGAAACCACTGCCCAGTCATATCTGTGCCTTTTACTGGTTATTCCCTTTAAGCCTGGATGGAGCAAGGGGGCTGACAGCCTCTCCGTGTCTTACTTCTTCAACTGTGAGATTACAATAGTATTGGGACTTTACTCTCTTGCTTGTTGTGCTGATTATAATTATTACTAAATAACAACTTCAATATCTTCAACAACCAATGTTGATGATGAACATCACGTTTGCCAAGTCTTTTTTTATTGAATTATTGTGCACATACAATTTTATATTGGTTTCAAATACACAACACAGTGGTTCAACTGCTACCTGTATTACTAAATCCTCACACCTCTAATGTGATTACATTCAACTTATATATTAAAGAATCATTGACTATATTCTCAATTTGTGACAAATTTATATTGCCATTGAAAATGTTATGCCTCTTTATCCCCTTCCCCCACCCATACCACCCACCTCAACCCCTCCCCCATTGTAACCACTAGTTCCTTCTCAGTGTCTATGAGTCCAATACTGTTTTGTTCCTTCTGTTTTGCTTTGTTTTTATAGTCCACATATAAATGAAATCATATGGCATTTCTCTTTTTCTCTGGCTGAGCATAATACCCTCTAGATCCATCCATGTTGTTAAAAATGGCAGGATTTCTTTCCATTTTATGGCTGTATAATATTCCATTGTGTATATGTACCACCTCTTTATCCATTCATCTATGGATGGGCATTTACATTCCTTCCATACCTGGCTATTGCAAATAGTGTGCCAATAAATATAGGGGTGCATATATCTTCCTGTATCAGGGATTTTGTTTTCTTCAGGTAAATTCATAGAAGTAGAATTACTGGGTCAAATGTATTTGCATTTTAATTTTTTGAGGAACCTCCATAGTGCTTTCCACAGCCATTGCACCAATTTACATTCCCACCCACAATGTAGGAGGGTTCCTATTTCTCTGCATCCTCATCAGAATTTGTTATTTCTTGTGTTTGGGATAGTGACCATACTAACTGGTGTGAGGTGATATCTCATTGTGGTTTTGATTTGCATTTCCCTGATTATTAGCGATGTGGAGCATCTTTTCATGTGCCTGTTGGCCATCTGAATTTCTTCTTTGGAGAAGTGTCTTCATGTCTTCTACCAATTTTTTAATCAGGTTATTTGTTTCTTGGATGTTGAAGCAAATGAGTTCTTCACATATTTTGAATTTTAACCATTTATCAGATAAGTCGCTTATGAATATAATCTCCCATACTGTTGGATGTCTTTTTGTTCTGTTAATCATGTCCAATGCTGTACAGAAGCTTTTTAATTTGATGTAGTCTTACTTGTTCATTTCTCATTTTGTTTCCTTTTACAAAGTTTTTCAAAAACTTCTAAACATATGTATTAATTAATTTAGAACAGTCTTGCTGGAAAATGGTGAAACAGGTACACAGGGTTACAGTAACTTGGCAAGTGTGTATACCTGGTAGGAACAATGAGAAGGTAGATACAAACACACACACATGCTGCACATGAAATGGTCACTACAGATAATTCACAAGTCCATCAACACAACTAAGTAACATTTTTATTTATAAACAAACATGTTTGTTTACAGCACATAGTTCACTCTTTGGGTGTACAGTCTTGAATGAAATGATCAACAATACAGGGGTCACTGAGTTCCTTCTCCTGGGATTTTCTGATGACCTAAGGATGCAAACCCTGAATGGTGTCCTGTTCCTCATGGCTTACCTGGCAGCCCTGTTTGGAAATGGACTCATCATCACCCTCATTACTTGGGATCCTCAGCTTCACACACCCATGCACTTCTTCCTGAAGAACCTGTCACTCATAGATCTCTGCTGCATTTCTGATACTGTCCCAAAATTTGCTCTCAACTTGCTGGTAAACAGGAACAAAATATCCTTCCTTGGATGTGTCTTTCAGGTGCTGTTCTTTGTGACTTTTGATATTGCTGAAATAATCATCCTCACAGTGATGTCCTATGACGGCTATGTGGCCATCTGTCATCTTCTGCACTATGAGACCATCATGAACAAGGGTGCCTGTGGACGGATGGTGGTGGCTTCATACATCAGTGGGGGAATCTATGGAGCCATGCACACAGCAGCAACATTTTCCACAACATTTAGTTCCAATAAAGTCCATCATTCTTCTGTGATATCCCTCAGATTATGTAGATCTCAGACCCCAAAATGAACATAAATGAAGCATCAGTGACTGCAGTGCAAGTATCTCACCTGTTTGTTTCCTCTCTATTTTATATTCTTATGTGCACATCTCTGCTGTCTCAAGGATCTCCTCCCTGGAGGGCAGGTCCAAAGCACTCTCCACCTGCCTCCCTCATCTGGCTGTTGTGACTTTGTTTCTTTCAACAGGTGCCTCAGCCTACCTGAAGCCAGTCTCTGAATTGAGGTCCATTGTAGACATGTTTTTGTCCGTATTTTATACAGTTTTTCCTCCATCAGTAAACCCCATCATCTACAGCCTTAGAAACAAGGACATAAAGGTAACTCTAGGAAAATTCCTTGCAGTTGTAGTAATTAAGTCAAAGTAAATATATTTGAGTAGTTTAGAGTTTTCTTCTTTGTTTGAACACATATCCCTTTCAAATCATACCATTTATATAAAGGGGATGTATCATATTATTAATGTACTATCTCAGTCATTTGGGAACAGCAGTAGAGCTGTCAGTGCAGAATGTTCTTCAGACAAATGGAAAAAAACAAAGATATCAGTGGAGCACTATTACTGTGGTATATTTGGGGCAGTGGCTAGCAAATTTTATTTTTCAATATGAATATATGTTATTTTTAAAAGAAAATCTAGACTTCCTTATTGCAAAATTAGTTTAGGAGGATATGAGTAATACATATTATAGATTCATTTTTTAAATTTCATTTGCAATATTCTTTATTAAACAAAATCCAAAATAATTGATACAACCTGGCCCTTCAAAAGAATGATCCTACAGTTTAGAAAATGTTGCTTACATTTCCTATATTTTAGTGCCCTTACTGCTATATAATTTCATGACAAGTGGACCTACACCCTGACTTTAATGTCCCCAGAACCTCAGTATGGACTGCATGGCCCAGGTATGAAACAGCTGTTCACACTGTCAGAATGAAAGATCATTTATCCTTATAATGGAAAAGTGCAGTTTTCCTTTCTCTCTTAGGCTCACAATTAAATAGAAAATAAAGGGGTGTGTGGATAGAGGGAAGACTACTTTCTCCGAGTGTTTTTACTTTCTTCCTCTTGACAAGAGGCTTCCCAGGTATGTTCCTCTCCAGGACAAGGAGGCTAGACCACCTGTGTGCCACACTGTCCCACTGCAACAATATGTTTACAATACACATTCAGTAAGTGCCTTATATCAATGGGGATATTTCCCTATGCTCTTCATGACACTCAGCTATTACAAAAAACCCTCCATTACAACTGTTTAAGAACATGTGATTACGTTCTGAGCAATGTCAGAAGTGACGTGACATGAAACTCAAGGGACACATCCTCATGGTCAGGAGTCTCCCCCTCCTTCCCCCCTTGGTGCTCACAGGAATGTGGCTGTGGTGTGGAGGCATTTGGGAGCATGCCATGGACATCCACTTATCCAGGACACAGCCATCCTGTGGCATCCCAGCAGAAATGCCTACTTACATTCATGAAAAGACATATCCAGTAATTTATGTTGCACACACTGGAAACTAACACAATGCTGAAACCCAGTTAAACAGTTATATTATGATTTACTGGTGGTGACATTGAGGAAAGTAATATTGATTCAGACAATCACAATCACAATAAAAAGGAGATTGACAAAAGCAAACCTCATAGGATGACTCCATTAATAAAAGACATAATGTCATGCATACTAACTGACAGTTTGAAGTCATTCAATTGTTTCACTTTGAAAGGTCAGTGACTGAAAGTGGACAAAAAGTGTACTGTTGGAATGGTAGTAATATTTATTCTTGATTTGTTAGGTTGTTTACATCTCATAGTAAGTTTATAAAAATGATCAAGCTGTATGCTTTATTTTTTGTTAATTACTCATATTGTTACACTTTCATATACAGTAAAACCAACACAATATCCACAAATCAAGAGATAAGATAAAATATCATGAGATAGTACAAATATTCTATAGTCTTTCTCACAAATGTTCCTAATTCATGATTAAGGAACAATGTTTTGTCCTAAATTCAAGAAAAATATAGTGACAATATAATCTAACCTTGCTCTGGATTTTATGGACAATGAAATAAAATAAGTAAAGTAATTATAGCAAATGCTGGAAAAAATCTTTAAAGTGTCTTTATTGTGTATTTAGGGATATTTGTCAAAAATATTCCATCTCTAAAATGTAGGAATATATGTCCTTTCTGACATGGATAAACCTGCAGGATATTACATAAAGGGAAAAAGCTAGACACATAAAGATAAACAATAAATTATCTAACATTTATATGGTAGCTCAAATAGTCAAACTCATAGAAGCAGAGAATAAAGAGGAGGTAACTAGGGGCTGGAAATGGGGAAAAGGGCAGGTGATGGACAAACGGTGCAAACCCTGACTTATGCAAGGTGAATGCATCCTGTAGATCTACTGTACAGCACAGTGGCTATGAGTAAAAATACTGTATTGCATGCTTGAAATTTGCGAAGGGGGATGAGGAAAACTCCAGAGGTGATGGCTTTGTCTGTGGCCTTATGGAAGGTTTCATGGGTTATTCTTCTCCCCAAGGTCATTGAGTTGTATTCATCAAATATTATGACAATCATACCTCAGTAAAGTGATTTCTTAAAATTCTGTATACAAACTATTAGAATTAATATTATTCCATATATATAAAATATTCTATTATGAAAGAAAATGTCATTAGAAAATGATGTTTAAATGTAATCCACAAGACGAAAAATAAAAACTTGGAAATTCACTACTGAAAATTCACAAGTCTTTACAGAGAAGAAAAAGCACCTACTTAACTGAAACATATGCTTTTTTCTTGGGCTCAAAACTTCGATTTAAGTACACTCATCCAGCAGGATTTAATGTTCACCCTAAAGTTCACATTGAAATTGTAAAGGCCAAGAATAAAGGAGCCTTAAAGAAGTTCAAAAGGTTGAGAATACTTAAAGATCCTTGAGTAATAAAAAAAAAGCTGGAAGATTTATGTCATCAAATATCAAGACTTCTTATGCACATAAATAGTTAAAGGACTGGGTCAGAGAGACACAGATAAGTTGAAAGAATAGAATTCAAAAACTGACCCACTCAAATACAGGCAGTAGGTATATAAGAATTTTCCACAGTAGGTGTATAAAAAATTTCTACTACAGAGACATGGGTAAAAAGACCATTCTCTTAATAAATAATGCTGAATCAATCTGATAATAGTTTGGAGGCAATTATTCTTGACCTCTATCCCCTGTCATGTTCAAATGGAAGACCACAGTGAAGGACTATAGAAATGTAAAGAGCAAAACAATGAACCATCTAGAAGATAACAGAAAATGTCTTCATGAACTTGTGGTTAGAAAAGAATTTTTTACACTAAACAAAGAAGCAGTTATCATAATCTTAGTAATGACAAATTGATATGTATTACATTTGATTAATTTTGAAAGATACCACAAAAATATAGAAAAATAAGCCGCTCAAGGACAATCTACGAGGAGCTGCAAAAATGGCATTGGCTTAAACACTTCCTTGTAGCTCCACGGGCACTACAAACTGACATACATTTATGTATTTTCTCTAAACATCTCTTTACCTTCATGACTAGAAACTTAATGTATTTGAACACACAGAGATACACACACACACATCTATACACACTTAGAAATCTATGTAATTTATTCACAAACATATCAGAATCGCTTGGCTCTTGTGAGATCTACCTTTTATTTCTCATGAATGTCCAGAAAACAAAGAGCCAAATACTAAGTAAAGCAAACGTGTTATGTGCATGCAGTTTCTCTACCTGAAATCACTAGCTTAGTATTAAAAAGACAAATTGGATGACTTATGCAAGGATTTGTTGATATGTTGTTTCTAAAGCCCCTACAACTTCATGAATTTTACAACCTCATATTTATGAATGCTAATCACCCTGTTATTAAAGACAAAGATCAGCTGCCTGCATCATTTTGCTAAAGAAAAAAATTTATATATAGTCTCCTGATGTTTGTAAATTCCACTTTAACCCATTAAGTCCATGTAAATATATTTCCCAACTCTTTTCTTATAAGCTGTTCTCCTTGAAATAATGGTATTTCATCTCCTTTTTTAGTACTGACTGAAATGGATAAAAGTATCCAAGTTGCCTTGTTTTACAGCATTGTAATTTAAATTGCATATTGCTTGTTTTCATAAAAAAATTTGCCCTCATGTATCCATTTATTAAATATGTATTCTCTATCCCTACTTCCTTTATAAGTATGATTTTTAAATAATTGCATCACCAGTAAAAATGATGTCTCAACATGCAAGTTACATATTGGTAAACAGGCAAGAACATTTAGGAACCCTACATTATCCTTTCCAGAGCATCACCATTTATAGAACATACCTCCTAAAGATTTACCAAATGTCATTGATTATAATATGCAAAACACCCAAAGAAGACAGGTTCTTATTTAATTGAAATTTAATAAATCTACTGTTGCATTCATTATTCATTTTAGAAAATTTTCCTTAACCATGGAAATGTTACTGTTTGAAATATTCATTTCCGGAGGTATTCCAAGTTTGCAGGATATAAAGACTGACCCAGAACCCAACCTCCTGCTACACACACATACACCAAATCTACTCCTACACACAGAGCAAATCACTCTTAGGAAGAAATGGGGCCTGACCAGACACCTTCTATACAATGTGGGATAAATGATCAAATAAAAAAATTACAGGACAGATGGAGACATTACGAAGGGAGAACCATCTGCAATTCAGCCATTCAGTAAGGAGGCATATCACTGAGGGACTAGAGCATGTACTGACCTGCTCTGGGTCAGAAAAATTCACACTTTATAGAGTTTAAGAGGCTAACACACTATTAGTGAAGGTAACAGATTTTTCAATACAGTACCTGCCAAATGGCGGGGGAACTGCTAAAAATTCTCTTCAGAACCAGAGAATCTGGTAGTACCAATATTTATGTCACCCCACACACATTATTGTTCTGTCCCCAGCCCTCCCCTGCTATTTTCTCTTAAACCCACTATGACAAGTCAATGTCGCAAATACTGCGCCATGCACCTCTCATCAAGGCAGTTAATGACATTCAAATTATTAATTCTAGTAGTTGTTTTCAGTCCCCAGCTTACCTGCTCAATCCCCATGAGAATGTTAGCACTTCAGTTACTCCTATCACATTGAAATAGCTTCTGAAACTGTCTCCCAGAACAGCACACATTCTTAATTTGTCAGATCTTGAAATCTTCGAAACACCTGCCCTTAAATGCTTGCAACTCATAGATAGACAAATGAACAAATAAAGGTAGGAAAGGATTGGAAAACTCATCTCACAATGTGAGATGAGCAAAGCCCAATAAGCACAGATGCACAGATAATAATCCCCCCAAAATTATAATTACATAATTAAAAATAAGATTAAAAACACTGAATTTGGCAAGGATATTCTGCAACAAGAACTCTCATTTCCCTTTGGTGGCATTGTGAGAAGGTACAACAATGTCTCTTTAAATTAATGGCAGTTACTCATCAAACAGACACATGCAGAGCAATTCTATTCCTAGGTATTGACTAATGTAAATGAGCCCGTTTGAATAAAAGGCTTCTAAATAAATTTTCAGAAAATACTATTTCTAGTAGCCCCAAAATGTAAGCATCTGATGTGTCTTTCAATCGAAGAATCAACAAATTCTGGCACATTCCCTCAGTGTCTTACTACCAGCCACATTAAAAAGGGAAACAAAAAGCAAACTCTACTGACATCAGCAACAAGTAGGTAAGTATCAAAATGTTATTTGGACTAAAAAATCATATGGTGGAGTCCACATATATGAAAATCAGGTCAAACTATTGTGGAAAGAATCCCTAATAGTTGTTGCTTATGAAGGGAAGATATAGCGGGTGGCTGAGTTAGGGCCTCAGGAATGATTTGTGAAACAACTTCCTGATATGGATTTGCACTGAACATGTGTATGTATTTTTGAAAACCCATCAAATGATAAATTTCTAATGTACAAATAATAAAGGATAATAGAAAATGGGTGGTATACCAAAATGTAAAACACAAACTATAAATCACCTGGAGGGTGTTTCATGATGACAGAGTATGAAGACCCAAAATTCACCTCCTCCCATGAAAACAGCAAATTCAAGCTTCACATGGAATAATTATCCACTAAGAAAGACCTGAGAACTATATGAACAGCACCTCCACAGCAAAAGACAAAAGAGATATATCAAGGTTAGGAGAGGCACAAAGTCTTTCATGGAACCCCACCCAGTTGCATTGACCCTGCACACAAGAAGCATCCCAAAATATGACACTTTCACTTGAAGGGATTGTGTTCCACATCAGACATGCTGACCCTGGGATGGCACCAGGAAGACCAGCCCCTCATATGTCTGTTTTTCAAAATCAACAGGGATTGAGTCCAGGAATATCATTGAAATATAGGGAAGAAAGATTCTACTCTTGAAGGATTTGTGAGCAGACCCTGTCAACCTGAGGTCCACTGCAAAAGTAAGAGAGTGAAAATTGTTGAGACAAAATGCAAGGGACACCCACTTAATCATTTTAAAGGTGCTTCTAGAGAGTCAGGAAACTGCAGGGTCTTCACCGAGGGATGGAAGCCCTGGAAAACCATATATACTCACTCTCATCCTACCATTCTGTGGATGGAGCTGACAGACACCAAAGCCCAAAATTAGTAAAAGAAAGGTTATAATAAAGATCAGAGTGGAAATAAATGAAATACAGATTAAAAATGGACAAAGAAAAAGATGAATGAAACTGATAACTGGTTTCTTGAAAAGTTAAATAAATTCTGTAAATGGCAAGACCAATGAAAAACAGAGAGACCAAATAAATAAAAACAGAAATATGAAAATGTAGAAGTTAAAACTGATGCCAGATAAAGGCAAAGGATCATAGGAGATTACTATGAACAATTACATGCCCACAAATTAGAAAACCCAGAAGAAATGGGTAAAATGTTAGAGACATAAAATCTTCCAAGAATGAATTGTGAAGAAATAAAAAGTCTGAAAAGACTAATTAAAATAATGAAATTGAATCACTAATTTAAAATAAGTGATTTTATTTTAAAATAACAGATTTCATTTTATTATAAAATAACAGATTTACTTGTAAAACTGTCCAGTGCTGGGCCTTATTTTTAGGAGGCCCATCACTGGACAGTTTTACAAGTAAATTCTACCGAACACGTAAAGGACAAACATGCATCCTTCACAAATCACTCCTAAAATATTTAAAATTAAGGAACACTTCCAGAATTATTTTACATGGCCAGCATAACACTGATTACAAAATGAATGACTCCACAAAGAAAATTCTAAGCCAGTATACTGATGAACAAAGATGTGACAACCCTCAACAAATTAGCAAACTGAAATCAGCAATACATTAAAAAGATCAGACACCACTATCAAATAGGTATTCCAAGGATGCATGGATGGTTCAAATCTGTAGCTCAATCTGTGAGATACACCACATGAACAACATGAAAGCTGAAAATCATATGAGCATCTCAATAGATGCAGAAAAAGCATCTTTTGACAAATTCAACATCAATTTATGTTAAAAACTCTCAACAAAATGGGTATTGAAGAAACACTCTCCACAATTACAGTCCCATATATGAAAAACTTACTACTAACTTCATTGTCAATTGCAAAGAAAAGCTGAAAGATTTTCATCTAAGATCAGGTGTAAGACAAAGATATCCAACTTGGCTACTTTTATTCCATATAGCATGGAAAGTCCTATCCACAGAAATCAGACAAGAAAAGCAAATAAAATACATCCAAAGTGGAAAGGAAGGAATAGAACTGTCACTATTTGCAGATGACATTTTACTTTATATGGGAAATCTTAAAGACTCCACCAAAACTCTGAGTTAATATGAATTAAGTCACAGGAAGGAGAACTGACATCAGAAATCAGTTGTGTCACTATACAGTCATAATTATCTGAAAGAACAATTAAGAAAGCAAACTCATTTACAACTGAAAAAAAATAGTATGATTTCTTAAAAATTTAAGCATGAGGAGAATGGCCTGTGTATTAAAAACTAAAAGACATTGAGGTAATAAATTGAAAAAGGCACAAATAATTTTTAAGATATTTCATGCTCATAGATTAGAAAAAATAATATTGTTAAAATAACCATACTACACAAATTATCTACAGATTGAATGAAGTGCCTATCAAAATCCCAATCTCATATTTTGCAGAAATAGGATAAACAAAACATCCTTACATTTTTATGGAACAAAAGAACCCAGATTGTCATAGAAATCTTGAGAAAGAACAAACCTGGATATAACATGCTCCCTGGTTTCAAACTACTCTGTAAGCCTATAGTAACCAAAGCAGTGTGGTATTTTCCTAAAAGGAAATACATACATCAGTGAAGGGAATAGAAAGCCTGGATATAAACCCACATGTATATTTGATTAATATATGACAAAAGAGACAATATATAGACATGGGATATTGAATAAATGAGGCTGGGAATACTGGACTGCCACAAAAAAATAATGAAACTGCATTGCTGTCTTACACACATAACTTGAATCAATGCAAAATTAACTCAAAATGATGTAAACACTTCAATGTAAGACCTGAAATTGTTAAACTCCTAGGAAAAAACCTTATGCAGTGAGCTCCTTGATATAGGTCTGGAAGATTTTTTTTTTGTATATGACACAAAACAAAGGAACAAAAATACCTAGTCAACTAGCTTTTGTGTTGTTTTATTTTAGCAGGTTAACACAATAAGCTGCATATATTTTCAGTGCACAATTTGATAAGGTACCTCAAGTCAAAATAAACATAAACATTATTCCCTATAGTTTCCTTGGGCCCTGTGGTCATCCCTCCATTTGGCTTCCCATGTCTCCCAAATGCTCAACTTCTGATTTCCTTTCTCAGGCTATATATGTGTTTGAATTCTGTAGTTACACATAAATGAAGCAGGTAATTTTTTTGTTGGTCTTCATCACAAAACATAATAATTCTTCATTTCATCCATGAGGTTCTGTGCATCGAGATAGTTTACTCATTTATTGCAAAATAGTTTCTGAATGTAAGACATACCATACTTCATTTATCCATTCTCTGTTGATGGACATATATATTGTTTCTAGTTTCAGCCTATTAAAAATAAACTACTGGAAAACATTTCTGGTCAAGTGTTCATGATTACCCTGCATAAATACTTAGGTGTGGAAGGCCTATACCATATTATTTGTCAATGTTTTAAGTTTTTTTCTGATTGTGTGATAGGAATTATGTATCCATTCTTCTTTATATCTTAGATAAAATCTCTTATTGGATATATTACCTGCAAATATTTTTTCAAAATCTGTGGTTAATGTTGTGATGTGTTGTATATTTGTACTTTTTGTATCAAGGCTAAACTTGTTTTGACTGCACAAAATTGAGGAGTGTTTCAGTGAACAACAAATAATATCTTACACAAAATAACAAAGGATTAAGAAAATGACAAAAATGAAACAAAAGGCTTAAATTCTGAATTCCTTGAATTATTCAAGGAATTTACGGTTAACCAAATGAAAATATTATGAAGTATGAAGAGGGAAGAGACTCATAGATGTTATCTTGTAACTGAGTGGTCAGTTTCTGTGAAAGGCAAGTCAAATCTGGAGTGGACCCCAGAACCCTGAGCCCCCAAAATATGACCCTACTCTTTACTTGGGAACCTCAAAGCCCTGAGTATTTTATGATAATTCTGGGATCTGTGACCTGGGCATGAAACAGCAATAACAAAAGGGCCCTGTTGGACAGTTTGGAACCTGAACTTGAGGTTAGCAAGTATTTCCCTGATTTCTTTTCGCAGCTCCCTGAGCTTCCTCTCAGGGGACAGAGGTGCCATGCAACTTGAGAATTTCGCACGGAAAAGAATCTCCTTTTGATAGAAAGAAGGGGTTCTCTCTAATTCTTTGTCCACGATTTCAGCCTTCTAAGTGTTACGTATCTGAAATGTGTATCTCATATTTCCACACACTTTTGGAAGCTACTTGTAGGTTTCTTAGCAGTGCATTCCCTCCTCAAAAACTTTCTCTGGAATTGAATTTTATGTTCTTTATGTGATTCAGGCAGTATGTTAAGCATTTCCTACTCATTATATGTGTTCAATTATTACCCTTGTTTTTCATCATATTAAAGGAAAAATATAATAAGATAACACATCAAATAAGAATAAGCACATCTATTTTGGCAGAAGGAAATAATAATTCATGGAATCAATAATCCTTGCAGAAAATATGTTAATTTTTCCAGACTTTTAAAATCGCTTCTCATAACTAGCACTAGATCCTAATTTTAAAACATGAATACCTGTCACTGAAATATAAATGAGATAAATACTCTTTAATATCCCTAGGTAATATAATTTTAATGTAAAACCAAAGAAATATGCACAATGTAGGTAGAAATTAGCTCAAATGGTTTCTTCAGTACATTTTACATATTATAAATACTCAATTAATGATATGTCTATGTAAGATACAGTGATATTGTAAAGACCCAATATTTAACTTTGAATTATAAAAATTCTTGTTCTAAACAACAGCTTTTCATAGTGGCTCATAGAAAAGGTTTTGCACTTTTAGGTACTGGAAAAATTAATTTGGTAGATCAGCATCAGGGATTTTAACTCTCTCAGAGATTTCCTAGCTTAATGTTGAACTTCTTTGTTAAGCCTGTCCTTTTTCACCCAACCAGCATCACAAAGAAAGACTTTTCCCTGAAGCAGACCTGTGGGTTTATTCTCTGGTTTGATTCCCCACGTCCCTGACTTGGAACTTCCCCCCCACCCCCCACCCCCAGTCTGCTCCCTCCTCCTCCTCTCCTGGGTGTTCTCAAAAGGTATTAGGGGAGACACCAGAGCCTCAGAGCTGCAACCATGTGCCTTTTCAGAGAGCCATGAAATGTTCTTCTCTCAGTGAGAGGATAAGTGAATTTCCCCGGTTCTGGGTGGGATAGAGACCTAATACTATTTCCTATTACAATAGATTAGAACAAATCTTCCTGGATGAAGAGAATCTCTGAAGATTGGAGAGTCCAAGTCACATGTAAAATTGTTGTAATAAGGAAATAGTCTCCTTCATAGCGAAGCTTTTCAGAGATTCATGCATAGTCAAAATGTAAGTAACCTTTATTTAGCACTTTTGGATTGGATAAAATACTCCTTAACTATAGAAAGTATTATTTTTCTAACATATTGTCCAATTGAATGGTTAGGTGTGATCCTTTCACCTGTAGATCTGCAGACCCTGATTCAAAATCCTACATTTATTCTAAAATGATCATGAGTTTTATTGAAAATTTCAATTATTTTGTCTCAGATACAGTTAAAAGAGAAAAATTTCAGAGTTTAAAAAGTTGTGGGCATAAGGAAAAGCAGACAAGCATACACAGGCATGCGTGCTAAAGCACACTCATATAAACACAAATAGAAAAGTATATTTAGGAATTGGTATGGATAGACATGTCAAAACATACACAGAAATACAGTAAGTAGTACTTTTTCCTGTCCCACTGAGTTCCCAAATATAAGAAAAAATCACACAGTAAAGTTAAAAAATCAAAACACCTTTCATATTCTGCAAGAACATGTAGTTTTTGGTTCTTTTGCTCATGTATTCTTAAAACCATCTTCCAATTTCATTGTTGAGAAAAATTCTGACATTTTTTTGTATTTAATTTGTGAAAAAGTGAAAAATTTAATGTTACATATTCAAAATGTATTCTGATACATATATTTTTATTTACATATAAATTAACCCTACAGATCATCCTGTAAGCCAGAAAGGAAAATGATTCACAAGTTCTCACCCATCATGATTAAACACTGCTAAGAAAAAATACTTAACAAAATTATAATACAGAAAAAATGGTTTCACTCTATCTTTGTCCAAGGCTCTGTCTAAAATAGATGTGGAGAGAAATATCTTGCTATTCTAGTCTTCGGTTATACAAGAATTTATCTGACAAATGTACCAACATCTTATGGCTTTTCATTTGTGTCTTTTAAAGTATGATTTCCATTATCAGAATATGCTTTACCTTTGTTAGAGAATGAGCAATTGTGAATATTTTATCCCTAAAATTAGTTTAATGTCCAGAATTGCAGTGTGGCAACTAAAAGCCAGTGGTTTTATATGGAGATACCTCAGTATTTCTTCTGCCACCAAGAGAAGTGGTGTTAAGGATCCACAAAAGTGACACCAGCATTTCCTGTCTCGGCGCTCAGATGCTCCGGATCAGGGAGCTTCCAACCCCAGGGGGCCACACAGACTGGGAGCGGCTCAACCTGAGAGTGACCCTGCCAACTACCTTGGCAAACTCTGCATCACTGGACAGTCATGATCCGGACCCCAGACACAGTACTGCTTCCTAAGCCACAGCAATAGTTGGCGCTGACGCATCAGACTAGGGGACTGAGTTATATTTGCTGATTCATACACATATGCAGTCCAGGTTCAGGTGAGATTTGGAAATCTATAAATGTACTCAGACATTATTAGAAATGTTTTCAGCACTTTCTTCATGGACTCCCTTTCATGGATGAATCCTTTGTTATTTGTTTGGACTTTATAAAGCCATTTAAACATGAGGAAAAACTGCTATATTATATCTTAGATAATTAAGACAGAGACACTGAACAACAGTTAAGAACATTGTCTCTCAATAACAAGCAATGGTATTTAAGGCCATGGTCAGAAGAGGAGAAAACAATTTTGTTGAGTCCTGGAATTTTCAGTTAGAAGTTTAGCCATTCTTCCTATTGAATTCAGAAAATTTCTTATAAATTGGAAAAGGCTGCAATTAGAGGTGGAGGATCCTGTCATCTAGACCCAAGGTGAAAAAACAATATGGGAAGAATATATTCTGAAAGTGTAAACACCAGTAGTATTTGATGAATAATTAATTCTTATTAACAAAGATATAACATCCTCTAATTGAGACAATGTTCTCTTTTTCCTGCCCTTTATTCACCAATATTTAAGTCCACCAGCTGTACATATATAAACACACTTTCCATCCATGAGAATGGCAGGAAATACTGAGATAAAGTTGTTTGCACCATTCAAATAGCCTGGTTCTAGTTTTCTATACTTTAATATTCATGTTGGGTTAAAATTAAACTTATCTTTTATTGTTTTCTAAACTACATCTATTGTCTCCACCCTGCCAGTATCTCTCTGTGCTGTGTGTCTCTTCACAGAACACGGATGCATAGAAGTCAGTGAACCACCTTTCTCTCCCATCTCTGCAGTTTTCCTGGCTATGTCCCTTTACGTTGGGTTTGGAGGTGGACGAACAGTCAACCTCTCTCTCTGTCCTAAGGTGTAAAATTATAACAGTATTGGCACCTTACTCTCTTGTTCACTGTGCAGATTAACATTGTTAAGAAATAACAACTTCAACATCTTCAACAGTTCATTAGGGATGATGACCATCACCATTTCCAAAATCATTTCATTAGTAAAGTGTTTCAGAGACTTCTAAATACATATTAATTAATTTAGTGTCAAGAATTGTCCTGCATCAATCTGATGCAGGTTTAAGTGGCTTGACGAATGTCTAGAACTAGCAAAAACAATATGAAGGAACACACACAAAAATGTGGGTAGCCTTGTTTTCAACCACTACATTTAACTTTACCTGATACACAATAAATACTAAATAAATGTCTATTATCAATGTCTAATCATAAATACCTATTATAGTAGCTGCTTAAAGATATTGGTGTTTACCTCATTCCAAATATTGTATAAACAATATGCCTATTCCTCTTAATAAACTTCCACAGGACTCCACATGTAATGTCTTGATAACTGTCATACAAATTACTCACCTATAATGTTAAAAAAGTATCACAAGGTAACTCGCCCACTCCATGACAGACTCATACTGAAAACCAGAATTTTCCTGATCCCTGATCTGTTCTTTCTCCTATATTATAAGAATCTCACAGTCCTCATTATTATCTTGTAAAAAATTCCCCTTTTTTCCCCAAAATGAGCTGGCTGAAATTCAGAAATGGATTAACTTATTTGAATACCTTCTTTACAAATCAGAAAAGTTCCAACAAAATATTTGAGAAATGTTGAAAACTGGGCATGTTTTTTTATTCTGTGACGTTACAATAAGAACTAACATTTATCTTTCTTCAAACATTCACATCACAGGAATCCTTTCCAAGTGTTAGAAAAATTTGGCTTATGAATGTTAAATTATTTTTCATTGTGGTAAAATACAGGTAACATAAATTTTCCATCCTAACCATTGTTAAGTGTACAGTCAAGTGGTGGTAACTAGTCACATAGTTGGACAACCATCTTCACATTTATCTCCAAAACTGTTTCTTTTTTGCAAAACTGAAACTCTGTATACATTAAACAAAAACTCCAAGTTCCTTTATCCCCCCAGCCCTTCCCATCACCATTTAGTCTCTGTCTACATGAATTTATTCCAGGGACCCCATATAAATGGAATCATACAACATATCTCATTTTGTGCCTGGATTATTTCAATGGCCATGCTGTCCTCAAGGCTAACTTATGCTTAAAGATAACACCAAGAAGCAATATTAAATATCTATGCACATAATGAGAATGTGTAAATAATAAGTTTCCAGGAATACATTGGTCTTTACTTGCAACTTAGGTTTGCAGCTGTGAGATAGAGTTTCCTATAACCGCTTGGAGAGAAATTTGGAGCATTTCTTCCTAACTCAGTGTTAGGTACGGCACATTGGTGAGCTGTTGCAGCCATAAAGGTGCTAATAATACCACTGAGTTTGACAAATATTAAGTGGTTTCCCCATTCAGCTATGCCAGTCACTTGTTAAACATTTATGTACCCATCACTATAATAGAAAACCAAAGCATCACTGAAGCTTGGAATCACTAAAGTTACTTATACTGCTAGAATTACAACTTTATCAACTTAATGTTTTATTAGAGTTATGCCCTATATTTTATTTTCAAATTTTTTGGCATTAATTGGCAAATAAAATACATATGTTTAATGTGTATAACATATAGAGATATACATATGAATTATATATATACTTACACAAAGATTGTGAAATAATGACCACAGATAAAATAATTAATACACCCTTTAGCACAGCTGGTACTATTTTCCTTTATCCCTATGCTTTTGATTACAGAAAACAGTTTCCTTTTGAGAACATTCATTGGCATGAAATGAGCAATCACACAGGAGTCACTGAGTTTCTCCTCCTGGGATTCTCTGAGGACCCGAGGATGCAAACTATACATGGTGTCCTGTTCCTTGTGGCTTACCTGGCAGCCCTGTTGGGAAATGGACTCATCATCACGCTCATTACGTGGGACCCTCAGCTTCACACACCCATGTACTTCTTCCTGAAGAACCTGTCACTCATAGATCTCTGCTACATCTCTGTCACTGTTCCTAAATTTGTTCACAACTCCCTGAGGAAAAGAAATGAAATATCCTTCCTTGGATGCGTCTTCCAGGTGTTTTTCTTCATGTGTTTTGGTGCTGCTGAACTGGCCATCCTCACAGTGATGTCCTATGACCGCTACGTGGCCATCTGCCGTCCGCTGCACTATGACACCATCATGACCAAGGGGGCCTGTGGGCGGATGGTGGTGGTGACATACATCACTGTGGGGGTCTATGGAGCCATGCACACTGCCGTGACTTTTTCCACAACTTTCAGTTCCAATAAAATCCATCATTTCTTCTGTGATATTCCTCAAATTATTTTGATCTCAGACCCCAAAATGAATATAAATGAAGTGTCAATAACTGCATTTAGTGCAAGTATCTCACTGGTTTGTTTCATCTCTATTTTATATTCCTATGTGCACATCTTCTCTGCTGTCTTCAGGATCTCCTCCCTGGAGAGCAGGTCCAAAGCCCTCTCCACCTGCCTCCCTCATGTGATTGTTGTGACTGTGTTTCTTTCAACAGGTGTCTTGGGCTTCTGAAGCCAATATCTGAATTGAGGTCAGACCTAGATATCACTCTGTCTGTGTTTTACACAGTGGTGCCTCCATCATTGAATCCCATCATTTACAGCCTTAGAAACAAGGACATAAAAGTAACCCTGGAAAAACTCCTTGGAATTATACAATTTAAGTCAGATTAATATATTTGTTTATTTTAGAGAGAGGTCCCTCCTTAATTACAAGATATATCAGATTTTAACATTTAAATAATGGGGAAGTATCTTAAAGTTAATGTAGTATTTTACCACTTGGGAATGTTCTTCAGACACATGGAAATAACACATGGAGATATCAGTGGAACGCAACTATTGTGGTATGTTTTGAGTAGTGGCTAGCAAAATTTACTTAGCATTATTAATAAAGACTTTTCAAAGTAATCTAGAATTCCTACTTGAAAAGCCAACATAAGAAGATATTAATAATATCACTTTTATTTAGTAAAATAGTTTTGAAAAAGTATTGCATCAGCAGTGTTTTTAATAAACAAAACTCACTATAATTGGTCCTCCATAAGCCGGAATGATTCTACAATTTTGAAAATACTTTGAGCTATTTATTTCCTTGACTTGGTGTGACCTTACTGCTGTATCATCTCATGGCCAATGAAGCATGTCCATCTGTTCCAGAATCTCAGTGTGCACAGAGGGGTCGAGAAATGAATCCCTGGCCCTTGGCATCCAGACTGTAAGATTCCATTTTATCTTTATTATATACTAATGAAGTTCTTCTACCCCTCCTAGGCTCGTATGCAATGAGAAATGGCAGAGGTGGGAGGGTGGAGGGAAGGCTCATTTCCACAAGCAGTTTACTTTCTTTTTTTTAATGGAAGTATCACTGATATACAATCTTATGTTAGTTTCAAATGTACAACACAGTGTTTCAACAGTTCCCCATATTATTAAATCCTCCTCGTCCTGACAGCAGCCTGCTGCCCGAGGAGGACCCTACATGAGATGATGAGGCTGCAGGCCACCGTGTGCTGCTGACACTGCATGTTCTCATCTGCCAATTCTGCTGTGAGTCCCTGGGCTCTTCATGATGCTTTTTTTGTACAAAAACCTCCATTGCACCCAGTTGTGAACATGTAATTGAGTTCTGGGCAATGTCTGAGGTGAAGCGACATGAAACTTAAGGGACATGTCCTCATGGCCAGGAGCCTCTCCTCCTTCATCCCCCCTCCCCCATGGTGCTCACAGGAATGCAGCTGTGGTGTGGGGCCCTGGGGAGCATGCCCATGGGCCTGGCACCCTGGATATTCACTTAACCAGTCACAGAGCCATTCCAGGAATTTCCAGCAGGACCCTCATGCTGTTAACTAACTGCTCTGAAATCCCTGGTCACATAATTTTAATATAGCAAACACTAGGAAAAAAAAGATCTAAAAATGTGTCCTTATGGTATATACAGAAAATTTTATGAAAATATTTTTCTACATTTAAAACGTAGGAAAACCTGCCAGTTTCAACAACATGGGTACACCCAGAAGTCATTATGTAATGTGAAATGAGCCAGAAAGACAAATGTGTCATCTGACTTTTACGTCAAATCTAAAATAGTAAAAACACACAGAAGCAGAGAATAAAATGGTGTTTCCCAGTAACTGAGGAAAAAGGAAAATGGGCTGGTTATGGTCAAAGTGGACAAACCATCAGCCACACAAATGAATAATTGTGGAGATCCATTATAAAGCAAACTATATATAGATAACAATATTGTACACGTAAATATTGCTAAGAGGGTAGATCTTATGTTAAATATTATTGCCAAAAAAATACTACTACTTAGAGGGGCATGAGGAGATGTGCAGAAAATGACAATTTCCAGAATCTCCCACCCGCCTTCAGCCATTTACATATCAAAAGGTGTTTCCCACTGCAGCCTCCTGCAGCATCTGGGGCAAGGGGTGGAGAAATAAATGGCCAATCTCTCCTCCCCTCTGTTTGTGGTACATAACCAGTGTGGTGTCTGCCAGTCACCAGGGACCCATGGACGTTCCTCACAGAAGGGGAGGGTGGGATTTAGAGGGTTTAACTTGAGGGCAGAGTGTGAGCAGCTGCCAGAGGGGACCGGCAGGGCCAGGCCTAGCTAGTGAGTTTGATCAGCTGTGAGCAGTAAAAAAATGGTTTCTCCCAACCTTCCCTATCCCTTGACTTATTCTGTTTTCACCTTTCATAGGGGATTTGCTCCAGGCCAGGAACAGCCTTTCCCCCAGAGCTGTATGTGGCATAGTTGGCAGGATCCAGAGAACCCAAAATCTGTCTTCACGCGTGCAATGTTTGGGAGGGCTACCCCTATGGATGGTAGGTAAATACCCTTGGACCACTTGTGGGTGGTGGGAATTCACCTGGGGATTCCTCTTTAGGGATCTGGGCTAGGATAAGTTGCCTCCTACAGTAATGGGCCTCTCCCCAGAACTGGAGAGGGTTGGGTACACTGGGGGCAGTGGAGTTGGCCCTCCACTAAATGGGGGACTCCTTAGGGGAACCGAGTGGTCTCAGACTGGGAGAAAATGTGGAATGGTTGTTTCTTGCATCATTGGAAAGCATTATCAAGTAGAGATGTACTTCAGCATCAATTGGAAGAAGGGTGAGATGAGCTGTGGGGTGCTCTGTAAAAGGATCAAAAGCTACTGAGAACTGAGATGGTGCTGAGAGACATACTAGTGGGGGTCAGGGGGCAGCAGACTGGACCTATTGGAATACCAAGCATCTTCAGGTATAGGGGCTTTTCCCTTCTGATAAGGACTCTTGGCTACCAGTGGCACAAAAGCAAGTTCTTCCTGCTTTCCACTGGTTTACATCACTGGCCCCAATAAGCATTGGAGTTCTCCACTTAAGGGGCTAGTGGAAAGGGTGCTACACTGCTATAATATGTGGCACATTTGGCCAGTGTAGCCTTCTGTGCTATGCCACTCCATGTCATTTGGGTCCAGTCTCGCACCCACCCCGCAATGGGATAGGTGGTTATTTCCTTGGTCGGAGCTGTTCTGTTGATGGGCTCTGTAGCCAGCAAAGCATGGAACACAGCAGGCAGTTGCTTCTCTGTCAAGAGTACCAGAATTCTGCTTCTTTCCACAGTTGTGACCAGAATCCAACCGGTTGGCATTTCCATTCAAGCCACTGCCAAAGGCCCCTTCCATAACGACCTTAGGTTACATGGACATCTAGCTCACAGGATCTTGATGAGTCCATTACACTCAAGGTCTGTACAGCCTTGACTGCTTGCTTAGCAGCAGTAAAAGCAGCTGCACATGTCTCATCCCAGTCCCACCTGATGCCCTTTCGTACCAACCAGTATAAGGGCACCAGAATTTGTGCCAAATGTGGGATAAACACTCTGAGGTTGCCCAAAGACCCAAAATCTTTTATAACACTGCCACAGTGGTAGAGGCAGGGAAAGCCTGGACCTTGTCTATTACTGTTCCTGGGATAACTTTAGTTTTACCCAGACAACCCCCAAGAATTTCACAGACAAACCAGGTCCCTGAACCTTGGTGCTGTTCACAGCCCATCCTTCCTCCTGTAGATGTTGCAGCAGTCTAGGAACTGCCCCTTCTAAATCTGCCAGAGAATCAGACATGAGCATGATATCATCAATGTAGTGATACAGCCACACTGTCGGCAGTTTTTTCCATGTGGCCATGACCTGGGCTACAACTCCATGACAAATGGTGGGACTATGGTGGTATCCCTGTGGAAGGACAGTGGATGTCCATTGCCGGCTTTCCCACATGAAGGCAAATTGTTCCTGGCTTTCCTGTGTTATGTCAATAGAGAAGAAAGCATTAATAATACGTCCCTAGTTCATGACTGAGAGGGTCCATAATGGCTGCTACAAAGCAGACAGCAACATGCAAATGGGTTTTGACTTTATTCAATTCCCTATAATCCATGATCATACACAAGGAGTCATCCAGCTTTTTCACTGGCCATACTGGGGAATTAAAGGACTGTGAGTGGACTTCATGATGCCCACCTGCTCCAACTCCTGGAGATTTTCTCCAATTTCCTTGTGACCCCCAGGCAATTTATACTGCTTAGTATTTGTCACTTGCTGAGGTACAAGCAGAGCTATAGGTGGGTGCTTAGCATGTCCCCTCAGAACTGCCTTTACTTAGCATACCCTCAGTCTGAACTCACCTGCAGTGGTCTGTAACCACAGGCCCCGCAGGATATCCACCCCCAAAATATATTCAGGGATGGGAGAAATGTACACAGCATAGTCCTTTGGGGATAAACACCCTATCCCTAATGGGATTTGGGCTTTATTCACTCTAATTGCGTTTTCCCCATAGCCGTCTATCATGGCAGGGGTCCCAAGAAAATGCTCAGCATTGCTATGAATCAGAGAACATCCAGCTACTGCGCTCACCAGCACCAGGACTCCCTGTACATTCATGGGGGACCAATGATGGCTAGTTCTACATGTAGTCTCCAGTCCCAACCATGTCCCCCAAGATAGGGCCTTGACTTCCTTCCCCTGTCAAACCACGATGCCCAATTGTTCTCCTTGGGGGTAAGGGTCCAGGCAGAGCCTGAGTCCTGTCCCACAGGAAGTCTTGCAGGGACATAGGCCGCACATGGGGCTTTGCCTCTGGCTTCTGTTTCCTGGACCTCAGCGGCTGGAACTGCTGCTCTGGCTTTACATGGTGCTGCAGTTCTAACAAGATTCTATTGGGCTGCCCATTAACATTTTTCTTTCACTACCCTGGCCTTTATCACATCAACCCCCATCTGAGTCCTCAAGACCTTCAAGGAGCTATTTGCACCTCTCTGTTCAATCATAGCCTGGGTGGGCCTTTAATATGGGAGGGGTTGGTATCTCCGGCACTGCCTCTGCAAAAGAACCTCCCTCAGCCTCACCCCCTCATAATCTCACAACATCTCCTCTACCATCTCCTGGGCTGAAGGCACCGCTCTTTCCTCCCCCTTCCCATGGCCTTCTGCAACATGGATTCTCCAACTGCCTTTTCCCTCACTGCTAACATATCTTCCAGGAGCACAATCTCACTTCTCAATATTCTCAATACTTGTCTCTCTATCTTAAAGGCATAAGATAGGTTGCTGCTCAGCTCCTCTAAGTGACACTGAAGTGTGTCTCTCTCCTCAATAACCCTTTACACTGTCTCAAACACAAACATCCCACAATCCTGACTGCCACATGGCTACTCTGTGCCACTAAGCAGTCTTCTATATCTATCACGGAGGGCTAATTCCACAGCTTCTGGTATCTCCACCCTTCCCCAATTCTGGGGACAGGCCAACCTGTCTTTAAAAAAGAAATTATTTCACCCAGTAATTCCATTTCTAAGAATTTACCTAAAGAAAACAAAACCCCTGATTTGAAAAGATACACATGCCCCTGTTTATCACTGCATTATTTATAATAGCCAAGATATGGAAGCCACCAAACTGTCCATCAATAGATGAATGATAAAGATGTGGAACATATACACAATGGAATATTATTTTAGCCATAAAAATAAAAGAAATCCTGCAACAACATGGATGAGCCTAGAGGGTGTTATGCTCAGTGAAATAAGGTGGGTAGAGAAAGACAAATACCATATGATTTCAATTTTTTTGTAGAATATAAAAACAAATCAAAACAGTATGAACAAAACAGCAGTAGCCTCTTAGACACTGAGAGGTGACTAGTGGTTACCAAGAGGGAGGATTTGGGGAGGGTGTGTAGGGATGGTGAGTTGTATAAGGGGGCACAAAAATTCTCAATCATAATATAATGTGATCATGGGTACAGTAGTAAAAAATGGAGAATATAGTCAGTGATTTAGTAGCATCTTTCTGTTAACAGATAGTAACCACACTAGTTTGGCTGAGGATTAATAATATGGGGAACTGTTGGCATTTCGATAGAGATTGCATTGAATCTGTAAATTGGTTTAAGTAGGATGGTCATTTTGACAATGTTAATTGTTTCTATCCATGATCATGGCATGGATTTCCATTTATTGGTGTCTTTAATTTTTCTCATGAGTGCCTTACAATTTTCAGAGTAAAGGTCTTTCACCTCCTTGGTTAGGTTTATTTCTATGTATTTTATTCTTTTTGATGCAATTATAAAAGAGTTGTTTTCCTTATTACTCTTTCTACTAGTTTGTTGTTAATATATAGGAATATGACAGATTTCTGTGTATTAATTTTGTATCCTGCAACTTTGCTGAACTCAGCTATTCTAAGTTTTTTGGTGAGGTCTTTGGGGTTTTCTATATATAATATCACGTCATCTGCAAATAGTGACAGTCTAATTTCTTCCTTATCAATCTGGATACCTTTTATCTCTTTGTGTTGTCTGATTGCCATGGCTAGGACCTCCAGAACTATGTTGAATAAAAGTGGTGCAAGAGGACATCCTTGTCTTGTTCCCGATTTTAGAGGAAAAGCTTTCAGCTTTTCATATTAAGTATTGTGTTAGCTGTGGGTCTGTCATATGTGGCCTTAATTATGTTATATGCCCTCTATGCCCATTTGGTTGAGTATTTTTTATCAGGAATAGATGTTGAATATTGTCAAATGATTTTTCAGCAACTATTGAGATGATCATGTAGTTTTTACATTTTTGTTAATGGGGTGTATGATATTGATTGATTTATGAATATTGTATCATCCTTGCATCCTTGGATTAAATCCCACTTGGGCATGATGGAGTTTTGAATGTTGTTTACTAATATTTTGTTGAGAATTTTTGTATCTATGTTCATCAGTGATATTGGTTTATAATTTTCTTTTTTGTGTTGTGTTTGCCTGGTTTTTGTATTAAAGAGATGCACATTTCATAGAATGAGTTTGGGAATATTCCCTCCTCTTCTACTTTTTGGAATACTTTGAGAAGGATGAGTACTGGCTCTTCCTTAAATGTCTGGTAGAATTCAGCTGTGAAATCATCTGGTCCAGGAATTTTGTTTGGGGCACTTCTTTTTAAAATTACCAATTCAATTTCACTGCTGGTAATTCATCTGTTAAGATTTTCTCTTTTATCCTGCATCAAATTGGAAATTGTATTTTTCTATAAAGTTGTCCATTTCTTCTTCTTTGTCCAATTTATTGGTATATCATTTTTCATAGCATTCTATAATAATTCTTTGCATTTCTGTGATATCTGTTGTGATTATTCCTTATTTGTTTTTTATTTTGTTTATGTGTGTACACTCTCTTTTCTTCTTGATAAGTCTGGCTAGGGGTTTATCTATTATGTTCATTTTCACAAAGAAGCAGCTTCTGGCTTCGCTGATTTTTTTCTATTATTTTATTCTCTATTTTATTGCTTTCTGCTTTGATCTTTATTATGTCCCTCCATCTATGAACTTTGGGTTTCATTTGTTCTCCTTTTTCTAGTTTTTTAATTGTGGGTATAGACTTTTTATTTGGGATTAGTCTTGTTTTTTCAGATAAGCCTATATTGCTCTGTACTTTCCTCTTACAACTGCCTTCACTATGTCCAACAGAATTCAAGCTGTCGAATTTTTGTTTTCATTTGTCTCCATGTATTACTTGATTTCTGTTTAATTAATTGATCCATTATTTAGAAGCATGTTGTTTAGCCTCCATGTGTTTGTAGGCTTTTTAGTTTTCTTGAGTAATTTCTTCTTAGTTTCATACCACTGTGGTCTGAGAAGATACTTGATGCAATGTCAATCTTTTTAATTTATTGAGGCTCCTTTGGTAGCCTAGTACATCTTTCAATGAACTAGAACAAATAGTTCTAAAATTCATATGGAACCACAAAAGACCATGAATAACTAATGCAGTCCAGAGAAAGAAGAACAAAGCTGGGGGGATTACACTCCCTGACTTCAAGCTTTACTACAAAGCTACAGTAATCAAAACAACTTGGTACTGCCACAAGAACAGACCCATTGATCAATGGAGTGAAACAGAGAGCCCAGATATAAACCCACACATGGTCAATTAATATATGATAAAGGATCCATGAATATACAATGAGGAAAACACAGCCCCCTCAACAACTGGTGTATGGAAAACTGGAAACCTACATTCAGGAGAATAAAACTGCATTACTCTCTACGTACATACACAAAAGTAAAGTCAAAATGGATCAAAGACCTGAATGTAAGACATGAAACCATAAAAATTTTAGAAGAAAACATAAGCATAAACTCTTGAATATAAGCATGAGCAATTTTTTCCTGGACACATCTTCCTGGGCAAAGGAAACAAAATAAAAAGTGAACAAGTGGGACTACATCAAACTTAAAAGCTTCTTCACGGCAAAGAACATCATCATAACAAAAAAGCAACCTACAGTATGGGAGAATATATCCTTAATGATTTATTTCATAAGGCATTAACATCCAAAATATATAAAGAACTCACATGCCTCAACACCAAAAAAAAAAAACACAAAATAAATTAAAAAGTAAGCAGAGGACCTGAATAGACATTTTTCCAAAAAAGACATACAGATGGCCGATAGACATAAGAAAAGATGTTCCATATCACTAATCATCAGGGAAATGCAAATCAAAACCACAATGAGCTATGACTTCACATCAGTCAGAATGGCCACTATCCGCAGGACAAGAATAACAAGTGTTGGTGAGGACGTGGAGAAGAGAGAACTCTCCTGCACTGCTGTGGGAATGTAAACTGGTGCAGGGAATGCTTTATGGAGGTTCCTCAAAAACACTCAAAATAGAAATGCCATATGATCCACTTATTCCACTTCTAGGAATTTCCCAAAAATAACAAAATCTCTGATTTGAAAAAGTATTTCCACCCCTGTATTTATTACCACATTGTTTGTAATAGGAAAGATATGGAAGCAACCAAAGAATCCATCAATAGATAAATGGATAAAGAAGAAATGGTACATATACTCAGAGAAATATAATTCAGCCATAAAAAAGAAAGAAATCCTGCCATTTGTGACAACATGGATGGACCTAGAGAGTATTATACTAAGTGAAATGAGCTGGGTAGAAAAAGACAAATACCATATGATTTTACTTATTTGGGGAATATTAAGACCAAACAAAACAAAAGGCCCCAAACAGCAGTGGACTCATAGACACTGAAAAGTGACTGGTGGTTACCTTGGTGGCAGTGGGACAGGGATAAAGGGGCACAAAATCTCAATAATAAATTAGTCACAGGGATGAAAGTATAGCATAGAGAATATAGTCAATTTTTTCTGTAACATTTTTCTATGTTGACAGATATTAACTACACCAGTTGAGGATTTAATAATGTATATTACTGTTAAATTACTCTTTTGTATAAATGAAACCAATATAATTTTGTATATCGACTACACTTCAGGAAAAATATATATCAAAAAAATATACGTTTTGTGCCAGATTGTATTCAGGCCATGGTTTCCCAATCCATCAGTTTTCCCTAATGTGCAAGTAATTTATGACAGTACTTCAAGTGGCTAGTTATACAAACCCCAAGGGTAGTAAAACTATATATAATCTAAGTTAAAAATTGACATAACACCTGAGTAGACACTTTTCCAGAGAAGACATACAAATAGCCAACACGTGCATGAAAAGATGCCCAACATCACTAGGCATTAGGAAAGGCACAACAAAACCACAATGAGATGTCACCTGAAAAAGCTTTGTGGTGAAAATATTTAATATCTAGTCTCTTGGCAACTTGCAAGTATACAACTCAATATTTGTTAACTATGGTCACCATGCTGTACCTGTATAACTCTAGTCATAATTTTGGACATACCATCCCAGTATTTATCTTATAACTGGAAATTTGTACCACTTACTTAACTTCTATCAATTCCTTTCCTCTATACCCTCTGCCCCAGGTAACCACGAGTCTGATCTCTATTTCTTTAAGGTTTACTTATTAGTTCCCACAAATAAGTGAAATCAAATGGTAATATTTTTCTATCTCTGACATTTCACTTAACAATATTGCCTTCAAGATCCATCCATGTTTTTGCAAATGTCAGGATTCCTCATTGGTATGGCTGAAAAATTTATCATGATCCATTCATCTGCCTATAGGCACTGAGGTTTTTTTCATGTTTTGGTTACTATAAATAATGACGCTATGAACAAGGGCTCCAGATACCTTGTAGAGTAATTTATTCCATTAGGCATATTCCCAGAAATGGAAATACTAGCAGTTCTTTTTTTATTTCTTTGAAGATCCTCCAAACTGTTTTTATAATGATGTACCAGTTTATAAGCCCACCCACAGTGCACAAACTTTCCCTTTTTCTCTACATCTTCATCAGAATTTATCTCTTGTCTACAAGATGACAGCCATTCTAACAGGTTTGTGTTGGAAAACTTGTGTTGATAATGTGCGAACTATCCTTATTGTGGTAAGAATTTCACCATACACATGTGAATTGAATTATCACTTTGTACACCTTAAACTAACACAAAGTCAAAAGTCAAGTATATTCAATCAAGCTAGGAAATATAAATTACATATATTAGTAAAAATAGGTGCTGTTTCTGACAGACTTCGGTGTTTGACAGACATTTTCTCAAAACTGAAGCAAAAATTATCCAAAAACTGAGCTGCTCGTGATATTTGAGTTTTAAGTCAAAACTATAATTTTAATGATTGTGTTCCTCATGAGCTTGACAATTTTGTAATACTTAAAGACCTTTCTAATGAAATTAGTAGTGATATTTAAGTGCTTTATTTTTACATATGATGAAATACATCATATTTGTAACATTTACAGGTCTCTGGAGCCAATCTGCTCCAGGTGATCAAGACAGTAGGTTATAAATTCAGAATTGGTAAAATCCAAAGTGCTAAGTAGATTTAAATCAGCATATAAAATGTTCAGTGTGTGGTTTTCAATTACAAAACAAACTAATCTTCAAAAATCACTTGTTGAATTTGGCATACTATCAATGATGAATATTAACTATTATTTAGTGATGTTAAAACAATGCTTCCAATTTCCAGCCATATATCTGTATGAGGCCCTATTTTCTTTATATACATTAATCAACAATAAGTTGCAACAAAGTGAATGAAGATGTATATCTGAGAATAACCTATCTTCTATTAAGGCAGATTTTAAACAGATTTATAAAATGTAAAATAATGTCTCTTCTCTTACTTGTGTTTTTATAAAACCACTTTTCAACAAAATGGGATATTAAATTAGTATCAAAATGATTTATTACCTTATTAAATTCAATATATATAATAAAAGTGTATCATTTCAAATATGTTAAATATCAACCAATACATCCAAGCCAAGTAACTTTAAGCTTTGGTGTCTTCAAACCTTTCAAAGAGTGAACTGTCCCAATAACAAAAAAATCAAAAACTGCTGAATTATGTAAGTCATATTCCAAATTATTGTCTTTAGTATGTCACAGAACAAGGTTCACTTTAGCATTTATTTTTCCTATCATTATTCTTTTGAGCATCTTTTTAGTATTATGTTTTCATTAAAATAAAATTTTGAAAATTTGGTAGTTGTCACATGGTAATTGTGGGTAAAACTGCAATATTTCCATAATCTCCCACTGGTCTTACTCCATCTCAATATCAATAGATGATTACAAGGGGGAGGGAGGGCACACCTGGACCAGAGTTTGGTGGGGTCTTTTACAGCCTGGTCATGAGAGACAAAGGAAAGCAAAAGTAGACAATTTCTTATAAGCAAAAACCAGATTTCCCGCACTTTATTTCTCCTTTTGACTGATTTTGGTTTCAAAGGTTTATTCACTTCAGCCTGGGAACATAAATCCTGCAGGGTGTTACACATGCTGGTAGTCAGCAGGACCTCTAAACACAAAGTCTGTCATTATGGGAGCAATGCTATGTCTGGCTGCCCCTAGGAATGGCGGAGAGATACTCAGAAACCCCCATGTGGATTGTGGGGAGACCCCAGTTGCTGCTGCGGTGGGGGGTGATGATTCACCCAAGAGCCCCCTATCCATGGGGTTTCAATTTGGGAAGCCCCTAGTGGGTAATTGCTCAAGGGTAAGGCACCTCCTGCAAGGGTGGAGACACCAGAAGCTGTGGAATTAGCCCTCCATGAGATATGACTCTTAGGCCCTGAGTGGCCACATGGCAGCTGTAACTGTGGGATATATGTTTCTCAAGATATTGGAAAGTGTTATCGAGGGGAGAGAGAGACTTCGCAGGGTAGATACACAGTTCAGCATCACGTGGAGGAGCATGGTGATAACCTATGAGATACCCTTACGAAAGAGAGACAGTTAATGAGAAAGCAGGTTGCACTCCTGGAAGATATGTTAGCAGCAAGGGAGGAGGCAGCAGGAGGCTGTGGGGGAGGGGGAGAAAGGAGTGCTGCCTTCAGCTTAGAGATGGTAGAGGAGATTTGGGAGAGGATGAGGGGGTGGGGTTAAGGGCCTATCTGTTGCCCAAGGCCACCGCTCCTCCTCAGAGGGAGATGCCATCCCCTCCCCAGGTTATGGACCACTCAGTACTCCACCTGTATACCCAGGATGAGCTGGTGGACATGAGCAGCATACAGTTTCGGTAGACGCCATCAGAACCTCGGCCTACATGGCTTTCGCAATTTGCAATATGGGGGTGGAGAAATTGTTATGTTGGGTTCTGAAATGGGTTGACTGACTTCCCAGAGGACTTACCTTTCCCTCCAGGAGCACTTGCAAAGTTCCCATTACACACCAGGGAATCATGCACTTCAGGATTGGATGACAACAGCATCAGGGCAGTCTGGCCTAATCAGGGTGATTTATCATACTTACCACTAGCTGGAAAACATATTCTGTGCTCCAGCACGTGTTATGGGAGCTGGGCATGAAAAATATCTATAATATGGACCCCAACGCCCCAATAATGAGTTGTTCATCATGGGAATGAGAAATCTGGTGCTCCATATAACTCCCCTATCTCACTTTAGGTCTCTAGTGACTATTTTTGCCCCCCATATATAGAGAAGCCCATAAGTGAGGCTACTTGTACTTTAGAAGTTCTGGGGGAGGTTGAA